>OX578133.1:186516300-186973800 GCA_951213105.1 Amaurobius ferox
TGTTGACATTTGTTCCGACTGTAAAACACCAGTCTATGGCAAGTGCTCAACATATATAAAAAGAAGTTGCTCCAACTGTGTATAGTAGTAGATGGACTATGAATGAACACCTTATTTGTAAGAAAGTCAATTGTTTATACCCTAGATTTCTTCATACTTTTTCCAACCAAGATATACACATTTTATTTTTGTACTAAAAACGCTTTCGTATTTCTAGAAGCATTGACAATTATGCTATATTTTATTTTGTAATAAACCATAGTATTAGTTGATAAAATTTGTTTATAAACTTACGTGACAGTTGCAAAAATGAAATTTGTATGTATTTTATGCTTATTTTTAAATCAACATTTTCATAATTTCTGAAATTTTAATACATAATCTTAATATTACTCTTAAAGAAATAAATAATTGCCCTTACTATAAAAATGAATTCTTATTTTTATACTAGAACATAAATTTTTATACTCTGGGTCAATTTGACCCATCCCGCGGGTTTAGGTATACTGAAACTGTCGCGGTTCTAGTGTTAATGTTTATATAATGAAAATTAAATTTTTGTTGTTCATCACTAATTTTTTTTAAATCTATTACATAATAAATAATATAAATTTGGTGTATCCATTCTAATTTTCTTAAAGAAAATCTGAATTTGTTTGAAATGTTATCATTAGCACCTTCACTTTTTTTAGATACGAAGACGAAAATAAAAATATTTTCACAATAACATTATTCTTTTTTTTTTTTAATTTAGGGCAACTATAGAATAGAAAAGAAAATGAGTTATTTATCTTTCTTTCTTTCTATACAAAATTTGCATAAATTATGAAGAACAAAAGAAGAATTTTTAAACTGAAACATTTTGGTCATGGAACCCTTTTGAAACTCAATTCAATGATGAAATCCCAAAATGAGAGAGTGTCTAGTGTAGTCCAAATTACACAATCAAAATTTTTCAATTAAAAAAATTGCACGAAACTAACATGTTGTGGAACTCCTGCAATACCTCAGGGTTCCACAGAACACACTTTGAAAAGCACTGACCTAAACGATTTTGAATCTTAGAATGTATACAACAAAGTTTGAAAATATTCTTTAAATTAATGCAAAACTGGTGGGGTAAGAATTAAGAAAGAAGTGTCATTTCCTTGTTGGCAATTTTCAAAGCATCACTGCAGGTCTCATTCTAGGATTTCAAAAGAGCAGGGTGCTAATTTTCAAAAAATGACACATTGCATACGAAAGGGGCACATTGTATATGAAAGGGCACAATTATAAAATTTAGCTAAAGAATGCATTGCATAATGTGGCCCACATGTTAAATGTTAAAAAGATACAGATAATTTATGTATTTCAAAACTTACATTCAAAGCATATAAATAATTAATAAAACAAAATTGCAAATATACAGAAAATTTTATAATTACATATCTCTTACTTTACAATATATTTGTTATAAATTTATTTTTCTAGCTGCACAAATTGAAGTTAATAGTTAGAATCCTCATAATTTAGGCTGCTTACTGAAGATCAGAAAAGTAGAAATACTCATGCATCATTTTATATTATGGAGGGGGGGGGGGGAATATTTATAAGGGGTTCATAAAAGAACAATGATTATTCATAAGTTATTTTCAAATGTGTGTGGCAATGGTGCTTAACAAATAAATATTCATGTGTCATGCAAGTGCTGATACACTTCTTATTG
The DNA here is from genome assembly GCA_951213105.1 of Amaurobius ferox. Taxonomy (NCBI): domain Eukaryota; kingdom Metazoa; phylum Arthropoda; class Arachnida; order Araneae; family Amaurobiidae; genus Amaurobius; species Amaurobius ferox. The sequence continues at coordinate 186,518,009 of OX578133.1, forward strand.
ATAGGAAACAATAAGGAACATTAATTAATGGGAAGGAATAAAACCCATTGTAAACAATGTCTGGGCTCAAAGCAGTCAGTCACTGGCTGGTAGGTTCATGATGAGGCCAATTGTTGACAATTGAAAAATGTATGATGTTTTCTTTCAACTTGTTTGATGTTATGTAAAATTGTGTTTAAATATTTTATATAATAATTAAAAAATTTACAGATATATTACCCATGCTTATTTACAGGTTTATTATATAGTAGACATATAAGCTGGCAAGTACTTAAGTTAGGTGCAAGACACTACTATGTATGTCCGTTAACAAGGAAAACTTTCCTTAAGGGATCTACTTTTGTAAGATCGATTATTTGGCGAAGGGGGTGGGGTAAAAATTAGGGGAAATTTAAGAGATTGGCAAAATACAAAATTTAATTTTTCTGATAACACAAATTTACAAATATATTTTTATATTTTAATGAGTAATATTGTTAACATGAATTACCAGGGCCTGCGCTAGGAATTTCAAACTGTTAGCCAACAAATTAGCCAAATTACATGATTATTAGTCAAAGTTATCGTCGCCATCGGTGAAAAAATTTCTACTTTTAAGCCATAATGCAGCTAATAATATTAATTTCATTCTAAACAAGATATAAAGATAGGTAGATTTCATTTTTTTAATCATTAAATAGGCTATTAGTGAATTAAACTTGTATTTACCAATGAAAGATCACAATGAGTTACAAAAATGACAAATTTATTTTATAACAAAAATGACAAATTTATTTTATAATTCACATAGTTTCATTATCATATAAACCAGGCAAGTGTCGAATTTTTGTACTCTACACCCATTTTCAAAAGTTGCCTTAAAGTTAAAATCTTTCATATCTGGCCCTTCACTATTTATAAGAATCAAGTCACTGAGATTTTTTACTCTGATGTTACTACTTAATGAAATTTATGTTCTGTTTACTAAAGCCTCTTTCAACGATGGTTGTTGTCATAGGACATGTGAAACCAATTCTTGCTACATCCATAATATTTTTATATGCAGTATCATCATTATATTTCTTTAAAATTAGGCACTAAAACTATCTAAGGGATAAATTTTTATGTCTGTTTTAAAATTCAGGCAGGCGTAAGGATCGTATAAAACCACAAAGATGATGATGAAGATGACATGAAAACAAGCCAGGCGGGCTTAAAAATTCGTAACAAAAAGATAAACTGCGATTCATCTTATGACAAAAACAGCAAACCGCAAGTTGGCATTTGTGATAATAATCAGCAGTGACCTTTTTGCAGTTGGTTTTAACTAAAATTAAATGCTTTATTTACCATATATACTCGCGTAAGTCGAGAAATTTGTGACAAAAAAAAAAAAAAAAAAAAAAAAAAAAAAAAAAAAAAAAAAAAAGCTTCAAAGTATGTGTGTGTGTGTGTGTGTGGGGGGGGGGGGTGTCGATTTATATGCGGAGTCTAAAGAAAAAACATCGTAAGTCAAAGTTATTTTTTCCCGCAAGACAATCGATCCTAAAACGATGCGGTAGTAATTACGCAATCGCACACTCTTAATTTCTCTACCCTCCAGATGCTCCGAACTACCATTGTATGCGCATCATCAAAAAATATACATACATTTTCGTTCGATGTTTATCACTAGTTTCTCTGATTACGGCTGATCGTTTTCGACAAAAAATGGCTCTTTTCAGAAATAATTCTGTAACACGGATTATTTAAAACTATAATGCAGGATTTTAAGTTGAAAGTGTTTTTTGTTTTGTTTATTGGAGAGTATCTAATAACTGCTTTGGGGATAAACGGTTGTGCGATTCAGGATTAACTAAAAAAATTGGCTCACATAACGGACTGAATCCAGATAATGTTTTGATTGCCGCGGTGGGTCAAGGACGCTTGAGAGACAGGAATGCACTGTCTGCCGTCCGTTTTGAGGAGCAGCATGCTGGGGATTAAAGAATACCTGGAGCTTGTCCCACGAGAACGAGCATCCCCAAAACAGACGGGAGACAACGCTCGTATGTCATAGGCCTACTTGTCTGGAATCGAACTTTTATTTCAAATTAAATCGGACTTTTATTCCATATTACCTCCCAAAAAAATATTTATGAAATTTTCAGTTTCCAAAAAGTCATTCGCCATTTTTATCGCCAGTTTTGTGATCTTTTCGCATTTGGCGCGTAGGTGAATGGCTAGTGCGGACCCTGAATTACTTCTCATTTTTGTAACTTCTCATTTTTGACATTGAATACATTTTCAAAACTTATATTAGGTGTTTTTTCTAAATCTTTCTTTCTTTTCTAAAGTTTTCTGCAAGTCACTGTCTTTATCCCCATCTTTTCCATTTCTTAAAAGTTTTCAAAATTTTGATCTTTCATTTATCCATTTTCTGAATATTTTAAACATTTATCGTCACTCGTTTTTTTTTTACCTTGTTTTAAATCTTGCCAAAGTGTTTTATTATAGGTCTTTTACAGTGTTTTATAACTGTTTCCCAAGTCATCTAAAAAAAATTAATTTACCATGAAGCATTCAAATACTTTTGGGACCAATTTTAAATTCCTTTTTTCCCATAACACTATACTTTTTCAGCATTTTTTCAACTTTAATTTTTTGCCAAAATTACAGATTATTTTTTAATATGCCTGTTTCTTAAGTTTTTAAATTCTGTTATCTTGATCTTTTTTTTACAGCTGAGGAAGCATTTACTATTAATATTTATGCCTTTTTTATTAAACAAGCTGGCCACTCATTTTTCTTTAATTTATGGGATTTTTCCAATGAGTTTCGGCGGTTTTTAAATAATTGATATTCTTATTTCTACCTTTTAATCACTCACTCTGCAACTTTTAAATCATCGCAATCCTGATATATCGGTCATTTTTTCCATTATATTATTGGACATTATAAACTTAGCAACCATATTTATTGTAAAATTTCCCCAATATGCTTATTTTATAACAACTAAATTCTTTATCCTTTTGAAGAAATTTGATGTTATTTAATATTTTGACGTTTCTGAATTAAAAAAATATCAGTTTGTATCGCTAAAAACATAGACCGTTTTATTGCTTTACTCAAATTTTCCAATCAACGGGATGGGGCATGAACCAACTTTAGCTGCGGATAAGTAAAAAATCGAGCCCATTAAACATTGAATTAATAATAATTGTTCGCAGTTGGCACTTCTAAACACACAACTAAGTAGTAAACAGTTTAAGAATACAAACATTTTTAGTTTTTCACATCATCGATAACAGATTAATAACTTAAAACAGGGTAACATCTATAACAGGAAATATGAAATTTCTCTGATAGAGAAAATATTGCACTCCGAAACTTTAACAATTGCGAAATTCTTGTGATCTATAATATCTAGTCAGCATAGAAGCCTCCAAATGCGTTATTTTTGCCATTGTCGTGTTACAGTATGATCGTTTATAGACCGTACATATAAACCGAAAATTGAAATGCATAACGTAGAACAATACATAATGTCGCAATATCAGCAATTTAGCTCCGAAAACCATATCCAAGGTTGCCGCTCTTTATTAGCACCTGGCACCCCCAGCTACAACGTATACCTGAAACTATTGCAAATAAATTAATCTTTTTAATTTATCATGATGCAAAATATGTTATGAATATTTAACCAATAAATAAATTTACAAGCCAAAAATAGCAGGAGCATTTTTCTCGAACCATTTTTATTTTAATGCGCGATTTAATTCTGTTTGCACACCCGCTTTCGGAAACCATCTAACATTTTAGGCAGGCGTAAAAATGCTGAAAAAAAGCCCTATTAGTACAGTATGTAAAAGTGGGGACATTCCGAATTTCAGTAAGACGCTGATTGAAGGTGGTCAATTGATAGAATGCGTTGCAGCTGGGCATGCCTTAAAAGTAAATATGTCCATGATCACGGGGAGGAAGGAGATAGGAATGTGGATAGCACTCATTCTCGGCTGCAAGTGCAATAAATTAACAGCAGTAGCATTATTGTGGTGGTTTTTGACAGATTTTTCTGGCTCCCCAGAGGGATTGTTTAGAAAAAAGAGTCATTTTAGACTATCACAGGCTGATCATGATTTTGTTAATCGCTCGTTTAAGTTGAATTGCCATGGGCGAGTAGGAATTTTAACAGCTGAGTTGGGGAGAAATGAATAGGATATTTACGGAATATTCACCTGAGGGAGGACAATGAAAAGCCCTTTATGATAACACAGAGTGTATTGCTCTTTGTTGTCCCCTACTTGAGTGGCCAAGCTCAGATGGATGGGATATCATTCTGAGGGGAGGAGGCTGCTGACAAAGGGTGAAGGATGTCTCGGGAGGTGTTCAGTTTGGTACACTCCCTATTAGTTTGTAAATACTGCTGTGACATTTGTGTGGAAAAACACTTCGCACCTTTGTAGATGTTTTGATAATTTGTGAATGCATGTTAAGGTGTCATTTTAAAAAGGGCCCCGCGGGGCGGCATTTTTTGATGTCAGGGTGCAAAATTGTAGTATTGGGGCAGGCAGGGTGAGATTTTTAATTCTTGAGGACAGCGGGCCGGACCGCCCTGCGAGAAACGCCTAGGATGAACCCTGATTACTGTCCTTATAAGTATAAGGAAGTTAAGTATAAGGAAGGAAATGGCAATGAGAAATGTGAAAAATAAGAACTGATATTTGGAGTAATAAAAGAAAACTTTCTTTACATTTTTTCTTAGTTAAATTACTACAAATAATTAAGCATTTGTATTTCTTTAATGGCTATTTATTAAATTTAGCTTTTTGACAGTTTTTGACATTTATAACATGAAGGTTTTCGACATGATGGTTTAAACCATGAAAAGGGCCCCACGGTCACATGGTCACAATTGTCACATGTCAAAAACTTGCCAATCCTGTAACAATACCTTGACTGAAAATCATCACACACATTGGTGTCATTCAAATGAACTTCCATACTAAGCAAGTACCAACTATTTTACTTTCTTCACTCATATCACTGAGATTCATTCATCAATTGTAAAATCTCACTTTCAGAAAGACATTTCACCATGATTATTACAATTTTTCTGACTAAATTTTTATTACCTAATATGCACTACCCCAGAAAACCATTGATAAGAATTTCCAATCATAACCCTTTGGAAACTGTACAACCTAAGACACTCTTCATTAAAATAAACACAGAATAACTGCCATGAAAGAAAGCAGCCCATTTAAATTTCTCAGTCAACATGCCTTTTAAATCAGAACCACCACAACAGTTGTCATGTACATTTGTTTATACAATCAATTTAGTCACTATTCTCATGGAAAACAAAAACCGAAACTAAAATGGGATGGCCAATGATGCAAATAACTAGCTTTTCAAAAACTGTTTATCTAAAGGATTCTATCGCCAGCTAGTGTTATTTAAAAATATTAATGAAACGTCCTAATCCTATGTTGTTCATTGGCATTAGTGGGCTGTAGTAGTCATCATCATCACAGCGAATATGCATCAGTGCAGTACTGGCTCGCGAGGTGATGTTATGCTTCACTTAAAGTTATTGGTTGAATGGATTATTATTTGGTGAATTTTTTAGACTTGTTTGGCTATTTTTATATGGTATTTGATAACACTTATGCCAATAGCGTGATGTGTTTTGACGATGTTCATTGTCAAAGAGGAGAAGGAATCCTACCACGGAATCTGCTTCACCCAATGACGTATTCATAGAGGAGGTCCGGTGGATCCGGACTCCCAACCCCCGAAATGAAATTTGTGGATATGTCCTTGCCTGTGTTTTCTAGTTGTGATCCAGTATCAATTTAACAAGTTTAGTCAAGTTTAGTTAGTTTATATTGGATTCCACCCCCCTCCTTCTCGAGATTTCTGAATACGTCCTTGGCTTCACCCGTTTACGATGTAATTTAAGAATGGGTGTAAAATGTTTTTTGCTCAGACAGCCCCCACCCCCCCACTTCTACACATACTCACTTGCTCTGTATTTAATGTATGTGATCTATATAGCAGCAGACATTCTCAGTTGTGACATCACTATGACTGGGGGGAAAAGAACAGTTTTTCATTTTTTGTCTAGATGAAACTTACTGACAGATAGATAGATAGATGTATAAACCCCTTGTTTAAAAAAATATTATCAAAATGGGAAGAGGCCAGTCCATATTCATCTGAAATATTTGTATCATGTGAGACTTCAATTTGGGAATGCACAAATTTAAAAATTAAATATTTTCAAATTATACAAAAATATGTATTTTGAGGTACTTTTAAAAATTTATTTTAAGCATAAAGAAATTGTACTATGAACTATGAATTCAGTTTAACCTGTTGAGGACCAGCACAGCGTATATGCTATGGAGAACTTTCTCCTTCCTCAGCCTACCTTTGCATATGAACTGAACACAGGGTTACCACTAAGTCAGGAAAAGAGGGGAGGAATTTCTCTCCTTCCAGAAAATTTTGGGAGAGATTTTCTGTCATAAGGAGAGAAACTTAAAATTTCATTTTTTTTTACCATGCTAATTTAGAAAGTAATAAAAAAGAAAGCATTAACTATAGCTCATATTTTTCGACATTTAAATTTTTAATTCTTAAAACTAACATTCTTTTAACATTCTTACTAACATTCTTTTTAAAAATTAATTAGGAGTCGTTTAAGTATTAAGTAAGCACATTTTTGGTAATTTTATACCTCTTCCTCCCCCCCCCCCCACCACACTTGTTAGCAAAAATACTCAAATTCCTGACTTCCCCCATGCTTACGTTATGATTTTATTTGCTGACATAAAAACGTCTACATGGGTTATTTTATGTAAAATGACTCACATGGGAATTTACGATTTTTTTGTCTGTAAACTGCAAAAGTCGAGGGCCGACTGTATTTACTTTATATTTTGATTTTTAAAATCATTTTATGATCAATTTTCATGCAGCAATAGCAATTAAACACTTTAATGATTTTTGATCGCTGAAGGCGAATATCGACAAAAACTATTTCACTGGGCAAATAGAATTAGGTAATAATTTGGACTTGATGTTTGAGAATGGATTCTTTTTTTTTTTTTTTTTTTAATTATATATAACTTGCAAAACATAAGGGTTGCATCGTCCGTTTGTTGAATCTCAAGCCAGTCATGTGATTTTTAGCCAGTTTGTTTGAAAAGTGTCGACTTTTTTCTTTTTGTTTTCAAAATAGCCCTTTATTTCATAAATAATACGTTTGTAAAATAATTTTTCTGTATAAAACGCGAAACAATTACAAACATTATAGTCGATGCAAACAGATTGGAGAAGTGGGAAATATTTTTCAAATTAAACGAGGTATGCCGAAGATTGCGTACAAATGCAGATTTTCGTGATGCTGCTGCAAAATAACCCTTCATTGTATTAATAATACGGTAGAAAAATGGTTTGGTTTTATTCTTTGTATATTAAACGAAATAATTATAAAAAAATTCAATCGATAGAAATATATTGCAAGAATGGCAAAAAGATATTCATTGGTCATTTCTCCTCAGAAACTGTGGGAATCACCGTATGTGAACGCTGTTTTCGCAATGGCGGAGAAACAGATTTTCAGATGTAAGAAAGGAATGTCTCTGATAAAAAAATTGTTGCTTTGTTCAAATTTTGCGACATTTTTGGGGCATGTATGGCCAATTTCATGACATTTTCAGGATTTTATGTAACCTGTAGACAGACTGTGTACGGGAGAAAGGATTTTCGTCCGAGGAAAGAAGAAAATTTCTCGAGCAAAACACGAAAAATGTGGGAAGCACTTGGAAAAAAGCATAATTCAAATCCGTGAAAGAATCCTATAAAAAAAAATGGAAAATTTTATTTGATCGAATTTGCGACCCACGCAAGCGGGGGACACAATTATAGTTTTTTATAAAATATCTCGCTAATTTGAAACATGTAGTACTTTTAGTGTGCCCAAATCTCAATTGACTACGACTCACACGTAGCTACGGAATCGCGGTCCACAACCTCGCAGTAATCGACCCATGATTCGCAACAATGAGGTGACTAATCGCAATTTGCGGTCACGAAGCAATCGGTCTGATCTACTGGCCGCGGACGCCGTGGGACTGAAAGAATTCTGGAGAAATTTCGATCGCCAGAAATGGCGATTTACTATAATAATTTTAGTTGCCAATGGCGACCTGACCATCGCGAATCTGCATCTTGTCATCGGGCATCGGATTTCTCGGTATCCAATTTGAAGGGAAAAATAATTTTAGGCCGGAACTGGAGAGAGAGAAATTTTCGCGCAGTCTAAATTTTTATGCGAGATTTTTTATGGATTTCGCGAGATTCTCGTGGGTTCGCACTGAAATGGGACCCCTGACTGAACATGAGCTGGCCACTATGGCCCATTGATGCATATAAGCAACAGGACGCTGGAATATTTTGATTAAAATTTTCAAATAACCCTAGAGTCCCGTATTTTTTTCAAAGCTAGTTACTTGGAACATTGACCTACATATTTCAGTTTTTGTTTTTTGTTAAGATGCTGACTAAATTGGTAGTATAAATTAATGCACATGAAAGCTGTTGTGGTAGTTCTGATTTAAAAGGCATGTCAACTGAGAGATTTAAATGAATGATTTCTTTCATAGCAGTTAATCTGTATTTATTCTAACAAAGAGGATTTTGAGTGGTATGATTAGAAGAGGATTAGGGCTTGGAATTCTTATCTCTGGTATTCAGGGAGGGAGTGGATATGAGCTAGTAAGAATTTAGTCAGAAGAATTTTTTTTTTTTTTCCCAATGGCCAGGCGGTAGACTCTAAGCACTAGACTCTACGCCGACGTCAGAAGAATTGTAATAATCATGGCAAAAAGAGTGAAATATTTTTCCAAAAGTAATATTTTACAATTGATCAATAAATCTCATAGTGATATAAGTGAATAAAGTGAAATAGTTAGTTGTTTGTGCTTTAGTGTGAAAATTTATTTAAAAGACACTGATGTGTGTGATGATGTTAATATTTTTGTACAGATAATTAAAGTTCAAATGTTGAAAATTTGCCATCTATTTAGTTTCCTGAATTCTAGACTAATTATAAACAGTTCAAAACCCCATTAAAAGAAATTAATTCTTTAATCTGTATACCACTGATGGTAAACAAGTAATAGTCAAGTTTTCAAAACTCTAATTTTAAAAACAATGGTGGAATGAAGTTCCTAAAATGCAATAACACCTGTGTATTTCTGTGATAATGGTAAATGTATTTTAAAAGCAAAGTTTATTTAATATAATTTTGTTTGCCGCATTAGGCTTAACATAGTACCTGGGCCTGGAGTAGCAGATGATTCTCGCTATGTGTGATCTCGTGGAAATGCCTTTTTCTTTACTCGCCAGTCAGAAATGGGTTAAAGCTCATTGGAAAGAGCATTTTTTGATCTTTCTAATGGTATTGAAATGAAAATTCGGTAAAATTATTTTTGATCGCTGAGGAGCTGATTTATGTGAAAGTAGCCTAAAGTTACATTTCAACATTAAATAACTCAAAAACTAATTTGAATTAAAATTAAAAGCTTGCTAAGGTGCATTGTCGCCTGACCTCATTTATCCCTGTATCATGCTTTGATTTTTCACTATGTACAGATAAACATTTTCAGTTATTATTATAGATATAAAATTGTTTTGTAATGTGTTGAAGATATTGAATTTTTGTATTTGTTTTTGTTTTTTTATAGCAGCAGCAGCAGCATCAACAACAGCAGCAACAACAACAACAGCAGCAACAAAAAAATGTTGGTTGGAATCCTGTTGTGACTACCAAATCTTCAGTAAAAGGCAGAGAAAGCAGTCCTAGCAATATGCCTTCCAATCAACCTACACGTATAGATAATGAGAGATTAAGAGAGCGAGAAAGGTAAACTTTTATCTCTAATTTGTAATCATAGCTAAGTGCCTTAAATGTTTTTATATTATTTCCTAGTTTTAATAAAATTAGGAATTATTTACTTTAAAGTAATCAATATTAAGTCATGTCATTGTATTTTGCCAAGAGAAAAAGGTATGTACTGACCCATTTTTAAATATTTTGTTTGGGTGGATTCTAAAGCCTGTCTAAAGGTAGGTGTATTTACCTATTACAAAAAATATTGATTAATTCACATGTAAATTAACTGTTGTTACTGTTTTTCATCTTAAATTATGTTTTAAATGTGCTTAAATTTTTACTGAATTAAATTTTAAGAAATATATATATCAAATTTTAAGATATATAATTAATTGTTCTGATGTACTTCTAACATTTTCCATTTTGCAGTTATAATATTTCATCATCACTGAAGCAGTTTGTTAGGGGCATGTGCATAAGAACTATGAGGCTGATAAATTATAGCGTTATTTGATAGTACTGAATTATTTGTGAATTTTTTAATAAACTTTTCTTGTTATTTCTACTTTCCTTAGGTATGTGTATCAGACTAGATAACTTTTTATAGATTTTAAATAGATCTCAATATCTACTGTCTTTAAAATGTAATGTTAAATTCATTAAATTATTATTTATTGAAAATGCTTGCTGATATTGCAATGTATAATGGCCTGCATAATAATAAATAAATCTCTGTTACTAACAATTTAAGTTGAAGGTCAGAAATGGAACTTGGAAAAAACAGTATACTATTGATAAATTTATACAGTTGAAGTTTTAAAAATGTTTCTAAAGGTTTATAATAGTTCAATTGGGAAAGAATTTGTTACTTAATTGAAAAGTGCAAAGTTCAGAATTCCATGCTTCAAACAGTTTTTTAAAACTTGGTATGCTATTGCCTGCTTCTTGTTGACTGAGAACAAACAGTAATTGCATCAATTCTACAAAGGATATAAAGTAGCAATGTGTTGCAGTTCCTCTTTTTTGTAATTTGTAATTTTCAGTGATATGAGATCGAGATGTGAACTATTGCAATATGAAGTAGCTTTCCTATGTAGAATTGGATTTAAATATGTTACTGAATACCAGAGGTTTGGCAAAAAATTTAAAACATGTAGGCATGTTTTCGGGACTTTTGGAAAAACAATTCCATGCACTAAAATTGGTTCTTTTACAAAACTGTACACACACACACACACACACACATATATATATATATATATATATATATATATATATATATATATATATATATATATATATATTATGATTATTTTAACTGATTTGTTGTAAGGATTGCATTGACATATAAGACATGACCTGAAGTTTTGCTGTTTAAAACTCAAATCTGCTCTGTATATGCCACAACTAAGCATAAGCCTTTTAATATCAACATGCTAATTAATACATTGGGTATACAGCATATACTCATCCTTTTTTTTTTATGAATTTATTTGAAAATTTTAAAATATTCTATATTTTGTAAGGTAATATATCAATACATCACCTGTATCAGTATGCCCATCAGATCAAGGGAACCACTTTCATAACTTTAATACAAGAGTTGTGCCAGGGCTGCTGTACAAGAGTGTAAGTTTGGATGATGGCACTTAAAAGCGTTTGGAAGATAAGCATATTGTTATGAAGGACATGTTTGTTGTTTGCAAGTATTCTCAAGTATGAGTTGAAATGTTTAGATTTCAACAGTTCTGCATCAGGGCATTACTTAAGGTGCCTGTACAAACGGTAAAGCAAAAAATGAAACAAAACAAAAATTCAAAACAACTTTAAACACAGAAATTATTGATTTAAGGTCCACATTGTTTTAAGCCCCACAATACCCTCCTAACAATTTTCAGTAATAACTATGAAAGCATCTAGCATCCATAGTTTATTTCACAATATGATAACTAATTAATTAATAAACATTTTTTAATAACAGACTTTAGTTTGAAAATAATTTCTATTTTTAGTGTTAAAATAGGAAATAATTTTAAAATGTAGCACATAGATCCAAGTTAATCCCTTGAGGCAAAATGAATACAAAGCAAATTATTTTGATTGGTTGAGATTAGAATATAAAATATTAAGAGAAGAATCTTACTTAGAGCTATATAACACATTGAAACATTAATTGTGGTTTCTGTAAAAGAGTGAGAAGTTAAATGCTTGCTTTTAATTGCTATTGTGCATAGTTAATTTTATTATAAGAATAAGCAATGTTAATTATCAATAAAATTTGCTAATTGTCAATAATTAACAAAATATAATGAGGTATACATATAACAACATATTTTAGAAAAATGATTGAGGTTTTGTTAATTATTAGTAATTGTTTATGTGAAATAACATAAGTAGATCTTTGTGGCAGATAAAACTTATATCAGGTAGTGAATAACCATTCTCTGAATAAATTTTGATTTTTCGATATTTTTGAGGAATTCACAAGAAATTATACATTCAATGTAAAAAACTGAGGCATGGTATGAAAGGGGCAGCAAATATTATCACATTGGGTGCCTTCAATACTACATCTGTCCTGCTTACAATTCCAAATCCATCCCTGTGTATGAAATTTTTAACCAATAGGTTTTTGAAAAATTTTATTCTAAATGTGTTTTGAAATGTATTCCTAATATGCTTGGTTTAATATTAGTTATGAGAAACAGGGAATTTTAAAGTGGACTAAAATATTGGGGGAAATGCAGGGAAAATCAGTTTTTTATTCAAAATTCTGAAAAAATCAAAGAATTTCAACTTGTCAATCTACTCTAATTATAATAGGTACAGCAAAAAATAAATATAAAATACCAAAAGTAGCTTATAAAGAACTTCAAGCCAAAATCAATTTTGATGTGTGTACATAGAAATTGGCAGAATATTTCGATCACTTGATTTTCTATCCTCATGACTCAGTGGGGATAGCTAGATGCGAGGAGAAAAGACAAAAACATTTGCTGTAATTGTTTTGGCTTCTCATTTTCCAATCATATAATTGAGAAGCTTATTATTAGAGCAAAGCAGTCAGTGGCGACTGTGGATTTATACATGTTGGCATGGTCCCGGCCGTCCAAATAGCTGCTCTTAGTCCTCTGGACGAGTCGGACGGTCTGGGTCTTCAACATGTTGGCATGCTAAGCACATGTTTTGCATATTTGAAAAGAAATATATTAGTAGATCATTTTAAATACATTAGTGAAAGTAACAATTTTCATCTTGATATAATTGGCTGTATATGTTTTGCTTTTTTGTTTGAAAAGCCATATTTACTATAAATAACTAATTAAGATCGTATTGCAAAGCATGGAGCAGCAAGGTCTCTCAAGGGATCAACATCAACTGCATTTGTAATTACTCATTGTATAAAAATCATTGAGGAGTGATATTTTTTTTATAAGAAAGGCTATTTATTTTATCTACTGCACTATTTTTCACATAGACTATTTCCTACTAAAGTTTTCCCCTTATTCACAGACATCAGCTGTTTTAAATATAATAATGTATAGATGCTCAGAGTTGGACAGAATCAAAAATACATGTATTTGAAATACATTTTCAAAATACATTTGTATTTTGTATTTTAAACTGAAAAAACTAAAGTATTTACGTAATGTATCGAAAATATATTTTTAGAGTATTTGCATTTTCAAAATACTCAAAATACATTTCTTCAGATTTCAAACAATAATGTTTAAATCACAGACGATAATTCACAAAAGAGGAAACTTGCATTTTGTCTAGTCATCGATTTTATTTCTAGGAGTTAATCTAAACATCTTTTTTCAAACTGGCACCGATAAAGATGTTAATTAGTGGGATGTTTGGTATCTGTGGACTGTAGTAGCCTTTGAAAAATGTAGTTTCTGTTATAAACTTTACTTTCATATTGGATTTATACAATTATGTTGTTTGGTATATGGATCCTACCTGTCTATATTTAAAGAAAAGGGGCAAAAAGAAAGATTAAAGTTGCATTCTTTGAGAAAACAGTAACATAGACAATTCGAATTCTGCTGTGCATTATTATATGTTAAGTGAATTAAAGAGATGCAATACAATTAGTTATTGCAAAGACATGATAAAAGATGGAAGATACTGCCGCTCATTACGCAAATGAATTTAGATAAATAATGGATTATGATGTGCACAGTGTGCAGTATTAGATGGGAATTGTTTTAAAGTAATATATATAGATGATAATGGAAAAGTAAGGCAGAATGCCAATTATGGAAACCTACATGTGTTAGGAATAAATGGGACTTTCGAAGCCACAAAAATTTTTAAATGCATCTAAAGGTAAGATTTTAGTTTTATGCAGTAATACCTCGATTTGACAAGTATTTATGTTAGTCCCTTGGCATAAATTTAATCAAGGTGCACTATATTATAAGCTTTAATGTTGGCAAAAATTTGATATACTATATTTTTTAAGCAAAATGGTTCCTTGAAACATTTATTTCTAAGGATCTGTTATAGATAGAGCTCAGATAATGGCTGATTTGAAGTTAGAGTCATAGTTCTAGGAGGTTGGAGGTTCACTATGGATTTCTACTTCCAGTTCTTTTTCATTTCTGGTTCAAAAATTGTCCCTTTACTTGAAGTGTTTATATCTCAAAATTGGCTATAGATATAGCTTAGATGATAACTGTTTATATGGATTCCGCATCAAATTCTACAGGAAGTAAAGTGGTTCACTAATAATTCTTACTTCCAGTTTCTTTTCCATGTCTCTTTTAAGAATTTTTCGTAAAACATCTATTTTTCAGAATTGGCTGTAGATACAGGTAATGACTGATATATATTCAGCATAAAATTCCAGAGAGAATCAGGGATTGACAAAGGATTTCCATCTTCAGTTCTTTTCTCACTTCTGGTTCAAAAAAATTTCTTTAAAAAAAATTAAAACTTGTTTCTTAAGATTGGCTATAGATAGAATTTAGATGATAACTGATATAAATACAGAGTCAAATTACATAGAAAATAGAGGGATTAATGAAGACAGTGTTTTTCAAACTTTTCTGGTAGTGGAACCCTTTTGAAATTTAATTTTATGGCAGAACCTCAAAATGAGAAAAAATCCTTTGTTCCTATGCATTCAAATGTTGCTCATATTTTAATTTTTAGGATTATTTACATGAAACTATCACATCACAGAACCCTTGAAATACGGTCCCAGTAGCCCAAGGGATCTGCCGAACACACTTTGAAAACCACTGCGGTAAATGCTTCACTGCTTCAGTTAGAGTTTTGGCGATGTTAATTCCAATTTTTCTGAAAATTTACATTACTGTATGAAATATGTATACAAAAGGGAATTAAAATTCTTTCTAGTTCCATCAAAAATGAAGTGTACAAACCATTTGCCGCCATATGAAGGTTTCTTCATAATTTTCTTGTTTTTACTTTCCCTACAATACATGGTAATGTATAGGGAAAGGCTTAGAATGATTTCGAAAATCGCAACTCAAGATTTCGACAGATTTACATGTTTTGAGACTGCTAGAATGCAAAAACACTGTTTTAGCTTGATGTCTGTGTGTTTATGTGTGTGTTTGCATGTGTGTGTCTGTGTATCTGTCCACTCTGTATATATCCACTTTAAAACTAATTGACCACATTTCATAAAATTTTATACATAAGTCAGTTGCGGATTATCCTAGTGCTGATTAGGTTTTGGTATGATTCAGAATAAAAAAAACTTGTCTTTTTGCTAAATGATCTGCAAAGAATGTCTGTATCCACTGTAGCTAAGCTAGTAGATCAAATTTCTCAAAATTTAGTAGATAAGTCACTTGTGGATTACCTTAGTGCTAATTAGAAAAAAACCTTGCGTTTTTTATATGTAATTTTTCATGATGAAGGGACAAGACCAGCCTCATTACTGTAGGATTACTTAGCCATTCTCGAGATATTTTAGTTTTTTGCATTTTTGTTATGCCGCCTTTGAAAATACCTCCAGTTATCAAATGAAAAATAAAATAAAATTGAAAGCGCAAATTTGGAGAGTAGTATTAGAAAAAAGATTGGAACAATAAAACACAAAATGTTTGAAGATTTTAATAAACAAACATCGAAAAATCAAAGTGAAATCAAAAAATGAATTAAACATGAAAGGAATCAAACTGTAATCAATCATGAAAAGAATAAAACTAACCCTATTACTCTAGAACTATCCATTCACTGCATATTTTAGTATATTTGCATTTTTGTTATGCCGGTTTTGAAAATACATCTAGTTACCAAATGAAAACGAAAATTGATATAAAAGTGTCAATTCAGTGTAATTTCAAATAATTTCCTGTTATTTTGTGCAATTAAACTCAATTATTAAAGAAATAAAAATAAATGAATTTAAGTCTGTGGGGAAAGTCATGTGCTGCCCACATCAGATTTTTTATTATATATTTGTCTGTTATACAAAATGTGTTTCTCCCCTTAGACTAATTTATTTTTACTTTAATAATTTGAAGATTTCAAATTTTATAGAGTTTAGTGTTTTACAATACATTCTAATTTTTTTAAAATGCCAATATTAATATTTAACAAATGTGAGGTTTGTTTATTTCCAATGAAATATATAGACAAATGTTGATTTGCATTGAAAATTCAATTCAGTCCAATACAGAGCATATGTTTAATATTTTTTAATGTATTTTATACTTTGAATGTATTTTGAAAATACAGTACGCAACCTCTTATCCGATGTCCCAATATCCAGACGCTCCCAAAATCAGAATTTGGCAAAATAATGCCAAATTCTGCGCCAACAAGCGATTATTTGCCAAGTATTGCACCAAATAGCAATTTTTTGTTTAAAATCCTGCCAAATGTTTTTTTGTCTTAATTAGCAATATCAATAAAAAAAAATGATGCGTTGAAACCTACATTTTTCCGGGGTTAGAAGTAAGACATGTGAATCGTGCATGAAATTCAAAAATCCCACATAGAAAAATAATGTTGTGCATAAATTCACAAGCACTCGCCACTGTTGATCCTTCTTAAATTTTGAAAACGAATGCGAAGAACTCTTGCAAGAGTGAATGAAAACCAGGAATGAAAATATTCCGTGGATCATGTTTTCTCCGGAAGTTCCGCATCTCCATGGAGAAAACTCCTCTTTTCCAGAAAACATCTGAAGTAGCACCGTTTTCCCCAAAAATTTCCGAAGTGGCTGCATCCGGCACGGGCGAGACCCGTCATTCTATTCTACACTAGTTACGGATATGGCTTCTGTATATATAGGAGCCTTAGTTACGGACAAGTCGTGGCAAGGTGCTTTTTTAATGATTTTTCATTTTTTTTTCTGGGTGTATAGGGCAGAGCACACTAGGCACAATGGTTTCAAATTTTCCGAATTCGTTACATTTTCTTTTCTGCGCTTTGTTTCGGGACTTTTATTTTCGGTAAAGTATTCAAACTTTTTGGCTAGAAATATCACTAAAGAAATCTTATTTGCTTTGTCTACTTTAAGTGCTGCACAGAATTCACACTAATTTGAACAATTTAATAAATATTTATTTAAAAAGATTGGAAAAAAAAGTCATTAGCTCATTTGCGAGATGATAGAAAGTTTAAGAAATTCCCGAAATTAATTAGAGTTAACTTTTGCCAAAATGCGAAGAAAAATATCAGCTATAAAATGTCATTCAAGGCCTTCTGATTGATCTCTTTAAATACTTAACCTTAAGCAATAAACTTGTCATTTTCTTGGGAAAACCCGATTTTTTTTCATCTCCGTGGAAATATACATTTCAATATTTTAAAAAAACGTTGATGGAATTCCAACATCAAAATCATTTTCAATTAAATCCTATTATTTGGATGGAAATGGCTATTTTGGACCGAAAATTGACCCTAGCAAAAAGTTCCATTGCAGTATATTTATGGGGTTTTAACGTGTTACAATTATTAATTAGTAATTTATAAAAGACAGTTTAGCAATATTGCGGAATTTTTTTATTGAAACACGATCGCCGGTATATTTAATTTTATTTTTAAATATTTTCCATTTTTTCAATCTGTTTCCATCCACTAATATTTTTATATTTTTTGTGCTTTTTATGCTGGGAATATTATCTTTTAAACATATTGCTGATGAAATTGAGATATATGTTTAAGATAACGAAATAAAATTTTTTTATTTATTCAAGCATTTAGAATTATAAGGCTTATTAGAAATACATTTGAAGAGTATAAATTAGAATTTGATATATTTGCACCCATAGTTTAATCTCTCATTTCAATTAAAAATGAGCATACTTCTCATCTTAATTTTATTAAAAGTACTTTAAAATATTGTGAAACATATGAACAAAGGTGCTTCTGCTAAAATATTAGATGAATATGGCGAGGGCCCACTTTAGTTGAAATGTTCCAAAAAAAGACTTCTAATAACTACCCTGAATAATCAACTTTTTTCAGACATTTTTTTCTTTCAAAAATTTTTTTAATCCCTAAATTTGATACTATAATTATATGTAATTTGCATTTTAGTTAACCAAGTATATTTTTTCATATGGATTGTAAAATATCTGTATTTAATACTGTTTTTAAAATGAATTACAATTTTCTATAACATTTTAGACCATTCCAGTAAGTTTTAGAAAAGGTGTTCCCAATTACGTAAAAACCCCTTATCCAGACTGCATGAAGTCCCAAGCAGTCCGGATAATAGATCTTGTACTGTACATGTATTTTGTATTTGGAATTATTTTTAATTTGAAAAATATTTTGTATTTTATGCCCTAAAACCTATGTATTTTGTATCGAAAATACATTTTCAGTGTATTTTGATACAGATGCTAGAACATAAATAAAACTTCAATATATTCTAGCATCTATGCTAGAATAATCTGAACATTTCTGAACTAAAGTAGATGTTAGAACATAAAACTTTTGAGATTTTTTGTTTTTAGTTTCGCAAGGGAGGGGGAGTGCCATAGTAAAAAGAAAATATATGGAGATATTTTGTCCATGAATTGAAAGGGGGTGGTCGATAGCTCGACTTATACTGAGAAAAAATACCTATTGATATTTTTGTGCAAATAGTCAATCATGCAATTAAAGGTCTTGAATAAAGAAACTTCAACCAAGCAGAAAATAGTGGTCCATCTACACGATGAAAGAAAAACTGCTTTCCCACAAACCAAAATTAATGAAATAACAAACATTAGTTCAAATGTTTAAACGAAATGATAAAATGTGATCAATTTTTATCCTGTACCTGTATATTTTTTCTTAAAATTTCTTTTGTTCCTTTTTTTTTTTTTTTTTTTTTTTTTTTTTTTTTTTTTTTTTTTTTTTTTTTTTATTATTATTAAAAAATATTTTTTGACTGGTGAATTTGACTTTTTGTCATTATTTGAATTAAAAATAGTGTTTTATAGTGTATTTAGTTAATATTTAGTTTGAATTTTATCCAAACTCTATTATCCAGAATCGACAAATTCTGGATCAGTTCAGATTTTCACAGTTGCACTGTATATACAAACAAAATTGTATACAAATATAGAAAATTTGGAGTTATTTTGAATGGTGTTTCACTGTCATGTATTCACTGTAAATATCAATTAAATCTAAAGCTATTTTTTACTTTCTCATACTTTACAATATAGTATAAAGTCTTAAAATTTTCGATTTTAAGATTATTGTGCCAATATTTGTTTTAGAACTTCCTGAACACATTTTGACTATTTTCTGAGTGATGCTCGACTGTCTGTCTATGGTCGATTGCTTGTGTACATAACTACCACACATAATAATGGATTTTCACAAAATGCTTGTTACTAAAAATATTTACTAGAATTGGATAAAATATTTTGAAATTCGAGTGAAAACTTTGAAATTTCATATATTTTTAACATGGCAGTTTAGAGTAAAATTTAATATAATCATGCATAAAAGGGATTATTTATGGATCAATGATCATGAAATTTAAGCATTATATTGTCAATTTTCAATCATTGTAGACAAAAATAGCTGTGATACAATTTTTGTGTTCAATACATTATTAGCCTTAGTTGCAATTTATTCCTTGTAAATTTTGAAACTTGTATTCGTGTAGCTACTCTCATGCACAGTAATAGCAATGTTGGTAGTTAATAACATTTTCAGAAATTTTAAACATTTAAATTAAGAACCTCAGGGTGGCCACTCAACCTGGAAACCGGGAGAACCGGGAAAAGTCAGGGAACTTCAGAATGGTCAGGGAAAAGTCAGGGAATTTTGTGAAAATTCTGGAAATTTTTTTTTCTTAGTAGTTGTCCATATAAAAACAGAACTACCCAGTTTGTATGCCATTTTTGAAAAATTTCGCCAAGTATTACGCCATACTCGTAACCGCTAAATAAAGGTTACCATGTGTCCATTTGATTCCGTATAAAAGCAAAAATGCGGAGTTTGTGCGCCATTTTGGACAAATGTCGCAAAGTACAGATGCCAACCTTTACGGATTTTCCGTAGTTTGTACGGATTTTTACGGATCTTACGGTTTTACGGACATTACTCCCAAAACTACGGAAAATCCCGTGAAATCCATGCATCCTACCATTCAATTCATATTTCCTGCTTTGTTGAGAGTCCAAAATTATCAGTTTGCATCCATTTTCCTCTTGTAATGATTTCATATCAGAACAATAGACCTAATTTATTTTTATAGTGCGCGTAAAAATAAAGAAATATTTT
The DNA here is from genome assembly GCA_951213105.1 of Amaurobius ferox. NCBI lineage: Eukaryota > Metazoa > Arthropoda > Arachnida > Araneae > Amaurobiidae > Amaurobius > Amaurobius ferox. The sequence goes on from OX578133.1 coordinate 186,538,596, forward strand.
ACTAAACAAATTATATTTCGCTTAAATTATAAGATTGCGCAATTCAGTCCTTCTTTTCGGGCTTTGCTGAGAGTACACAATTGTCTTTTTCCATCCATCTCCATCCCCTTATTATTGCACATTAGCTGGACTAAATTAGCTTATTTTCATATTTTGGTTGATTATAAAGGCTAATTTTTTAATTATTTTCATATAAATAATGCAATCGTGAAATTCAGTTTTTTTTTCGCAGGCGTTTCGAGAGTAAGCAATTATCCTTTTCCATCGATCTCCATCTCCCTATTTTTGCACCTCAATTTGACTAAACTAGCTTATTTTCATATTTTGATTGATTATAAAGGCTAATTTTTTAATTATTTTCACATAAATAGTACGATCGTGAAATCTTTTTTTTTTTTTTTCACGGGCGTTGCCGAGAGTACGCAATTATCCTTTTCCATCGATCTCTATCTCCCTATTGTAGCACATTAACTGGACTAAACAAGATTATTTTCATATTTTGGTTGATTATAAAGGTTAATTTTTTAATTATTTCCACATAAATAGTACGATCGTGAAATTCAGTATTTTTTTTCACGGGCGTTCCGAGAGTAAGCAATTATCCTTTTCCATCGATCTCCATCTTCCTATTTTTGCACATTAATTTGACTAAACTAGCTTATTTTCATATTTTGGTTGATTATAAAGTCTTTTTTTTAATTATTTTCATATAAATAGTACGATCGTGAAATACAGTCCCCCTCGGGTGTTGCCGAGAGTACGATATTATCCTTTTCCATCGATCTCCATTTCCCTATTGTTGGACATTAACTTGACTAAACTAGCTTATTTTCATATTTTGGTTAAGTAAACAGGTTAATTTCTTAATTATTTTCACATAAATAGAGTGCCATTCAGTTGTAATTAACTCAGTTTGTTAGAAAGACTACATTTTGAACTTATTCTAAGGTTTTAAAATATATATTGTCAATATACGTAAAATCTTCTTACTTATAGTCGATGCGGTGTTACTGAAAACACTGAAAACTCCTGATTTTTCTACCGATGACCCCTTTCAGAGGTTGGCATTTCTGTACATTATATACATTTTACTATATTTTTTTCTATTTTAATGACTTTCTTTTGACATTGCTGAATTGACATTAATTATTTAATGGCTGTGGCTTGTTATAGTGTAGTGTTATAGTGTATTGTTATTGCATATCTTTAATGATCTCTGTCATTGTGAGCAATTTGAAATGCCCATTTTAAGGACATGAGTTTAGACTATTTCTTTTTATGGCCTTCAATGAAAACCATTGAATTCTTTTAAAGATTTCAGTAGTCCAATTTTACTGCATTTACATGTATTTTTATTAAAAATGTCAAAATTTATTTGTAAAAACAAAAAAAATATGTGTATTTTTTTCTCCTGATTTAATATAACTTTTTTTGTATAGTGCAGTTAAATTAATATTCTTTAATCAAATTTTTAATTAAATAGGGGCGTGAGCGCGTTTTATGTTAAAATTACTGGTCTGGACTTTCAATTCACCTGGAAAACCTGGAAAAGTCAGGGAATTTCAATATGTCCGAAGAGTGGCCACCCTGAACCTTCAATACAATAAAACAAAAATAGGAAGGCTACTTTAATTATTTTTATCAGTAATTACAATTTTTCATAGTAAACTTAAAAAAAAGGGCTTAAAAAAGGAGAGAACAATATATACAAGGTTTTTTTAAAACATAGTTTCAGGTAATTAATTTCTATTAAAACAAGCTTTTAAAAACATATTTGCCTAATACTCAATGAATTTTATGACTATTTACAAGAAATTTATGCATCTCAATCTTAATTTCATACAACTTTCCAAAATTTCTTCAGGCTGTATATCAATGTTGTGATGAGTAGCTAATAAAGCCAAGCCAGTCTATTTTCTGTAGTTGTGTTTCTTAAATAAGTTTTTAGCCATCTCAGCATTGAAAAAGTCCTTTCTGGTTTTAAAGTAGATACTGGAAGAGTTGTGAGAATTTATAGCAAAATGTAAATATTTGGAAAACTGATAATCGCATTTCGTTAGCAATTCTAATGCATTTGTTAGGTCATATATTCTCTGTTTTTAACCATTTATTTAACCAGGTTTAATATTCCATTAGTAAAATGCTATTTTCTGTGAGTACACTTCTGTAAAAATACCTTACAATGTTGTAGCTGTTATCATAATTTGTGGTAAAATGATATGATATGAATAGTTGTAATGGATTAATAGTTGTTTTATGTGACTTAAATCTCTCTTTCATTTGCACTGTCATATAGTCAATGAGCTGTAGAAAAAGTTTCATTCTGACCATTCTTCTGGAGTATCAGATGAAATGTTCCCTCTTTGGCTCATCTTTAGAACAATTCTGGGCATTGTAATGACTCCACCAATATCTGCTAATAAGTTTGATGCTAATTAAAAAATTATTTAAATGTTCCCTTAATTGATCCAGGGATGCAACAACAATATCCACATGTTCAAGTGACAATATTAAATCGCAGGCAACAGTTTGAAGAGTTTTGGACAAAGGTAACATAATAGAAAGTCTAATGTGCAGAATGCTATAACAAACTGACTTTGTGTTACAGTGCACAGAAGTTGTTGAGCTTTTTGTGCCATTTCTTGATGTTTTGGGTCTTCTATATATTATAATGCTGAAACTATTGTGATATAAACCACTCGAAATCACAGCTAAGATTCATACTTTTAAACACAGTGGATTAATGTCTGGTGTCTAGATGTCAGTAGCAGCTTCTTAATAAAGTCCTTAAGGATTTAATTATTTTTTCCAGATAAACAGAAAAAATTCCCTATGACCTCACTACCTATACAGTTTCAAATTGGTGAAATCTTGCAGGAATCAGCTAGAGCAAGATTCAAGGAGTGTACACTGCAGTGCATATAAAGAGCCATAGTGTTTTCCTTCCAAATGTATGACTGCACTCCTTAAAATATCCACTCATGGCTGCTGCATCATCGTACTTTTGAACAACAAGATGCCCGCATTAGAGATTGCACTTTTTTAAATTCTTGCGAATTGAGTAAGAAAGACCCTCAGCTGGTTAAATCTTTTACAGGGACAAAAAACAAAAATTTTTCATGTATTTTATATGCCTTTTTGTCAATATAGTGGGGGCACAAAGACAGATGTTCAATGCCTGAAATATCCATGGTTTCACCACAAATTACAGTGAAAAAATGATTCCTGTTACATACATACAGTCGTAATGGGCTGCTAATGTATAGGAGTCTGGCACATTAGCAGCCCATTACGACTGTACGATTCCTGTTAACTTCATTCGCACACAATTTGTTCTTGAATGTATTTACCACAAATATCAGTAACCTCTTTCTGAATTATTGAACTTGTATACTGTGAATTTCTAGGTCAATGTAAATGTTTAGCTAATTGTGAATCATCAGCACCAACACAGAAACTTAACAGAGATAGAAAATTTCCATAGTTAATGCTACTGTCTGTTAAGAAATCACTGAATCATAATTGCCACAGTCTTATTTTTTGTGGACCACAAAGTATCACTGTTTGAATAACTGATTTTAAAATAGACTGCATTTCAGAATTTTTTTCTATTTCTATCACCATTGATCTGATTAAGAATATTTTGTTGCTTTCCTTTTGCATTTTTTAAAAAATTGTCCACGTGCTCTCAACATGTTTGGTGATACTTTGTTTTAGCATGACTGATAAAATCATCAATGGCTTTCTTCCAGTTCTAATAACATAGCTGCCAACTCTCCCAAGTTTTCTGGGAGACTCCCAAAATTTTACACTTTCTCCCGATTTTCTGAAAAATATGAAAATCTCCTGAATTTTAGACTAATTTAATCAAATTTCCTTATGTATGGAAGTTCAGAAAAAAAAATCACTGGAAGTGAAGTATTTTTGAAGGAAGCAAAGTCTGCAACTTATCAACAAAATATTTTGAGATTGGAGATTTCCTGCTCTTTTCCCATGAGTGCTGACCTTGCAGGTGGGGATGTTTTGCATCAACATTACAAAAAACTGTATTTGTATACTGTCTTCAGTATATGTTTAATTATGAAAAGATCTGTGCCACTTTTGCAATTTGCATCAACTAAAATTTTTGTAATTGCTTCATGTTTTATATTTTGTTGTTTTCCTTTTGCATTTTTCAAAAAATTATCCACATGCTCTCAACATGTTTGGTGATACTTTGTTTTAGCATGACTGATAAAATCATCAATGGCTTTCTTCCAGTTCTAATAACATAGCTGCCAACTCTCACAAATTTTTGGGGAGATTCCCAAAATTTTACACTTTCTCCCGATTTTCTGAAAAATATGAAAATCTCCTGAATTTTAGACTAATTTGATCAAATTTCCTTATGTATGGAAGTTCAGAAAAAAAAATCACTGAAAGTGAAGCATTTTTGAAGGAAGTAAAGTCTGCAACTTATCAACAAAATATTTTGAGATCGGAGATTTCCTGCTCTTTTCCTGTGAGTGTGGACATTGCAGGTGGGGATGTTTTGCATCAACATCACAAAAAACTGCATTTGCATACTGTCTTCAGTATATGTTTAATTGTGAAAAGATCTGTGCCACATTTGCAATTTGCATCAACTAAAATTTTTGTAATTGCTTCATGTTTTATATGTAAAAACTCTTTTCCAAACATATAATTAGTGAAATTCATTTCACTAATTATATGTTTGGAAAAGAGGACTATTTTGCTGCAGCAACTACATGATCCTTGATATATTTCATTTAATTGTGAAAGTATTTTCCACTTTTCCAATCTGTTTGCTTCATGCTTTACACCTAAAAACTATTTTCCAAACATATAATTGGTGAAATGAACATTTCTGCAGCAGCACGAAAAAATGCATTTGTACATGATCCTTAATATATTTAATTTAATTGTAAAAATAATTTTCACTTTTGCTTTTTTTTTTTTTTTTTTTTTTTTTTTTTTTTTTTTTTTTTTTTTTTTTTTTGTATAGACTAAAATTTTTTTAATTGCTTCGTGTTTCTTACATAAAAACTATTTTCTAAATGTATAATTAGTAAAATGAAAGGTTATTTTTCTGCAACATTGCAAAGAACTGCATTTGTACCCGACCTTCGGTATATTTTTTTTAATTGTGTAAATATTTTCTACTTTTGCAATCTGTTTGCATTGACTAAAATATTTATAATTATTTTGTGTTTTATAAGAAAAATTGAATGTATAATTAGTGAAATGTAGGTCTATTTTGCTGCAGCATCTAAAAAAAAATGCATTTGTACGTGATCCTCAGTATATATTGTTTATTTGTGAAAATATTTCCCACTTTGTATGAGGCTCTATGAAATACAGGTACCCCAACAAAATAGCAGGAGACAGATACTGTTAATGAACATCCTGTAAGCATGAATGTACTTTTATCGTTCAACAAATATTAGCAAGATGTAGTACAAGTAAGGGTGGTTATAAACAGTTTTATACTTTAGAATAAACAAGATAAGAAAAGTAAATTTTGAATATCAAGGATATTTTTTTGTGTGTGTGTGTGTCAGTGCCTGAAAAATTTAATTTCATATTTTATATTGAAGAGATCAATTTCATATTCAATTTGGGTTTTCCAGTTTTGATAGATTTGATTATTATATTCTTAATTGAGCTGATGCAATTTGAATTATTTAATTCTAAACTTTATAATTCAAAATTTATTGTTTACAATTAACAAGATTTCGAGTAAATACTAGATGTTTATCACACACTTTTTTCAATGAATTCAAAATTTCCCCATTTCTGATCTTTCTGAAATTTCATGACTGCTATCAGTAAAATATTAAAATTTCAAAAATATGCCACTATTACCATTACTAAGGTATTTATCATTTTATTAATTTTTAATTTACTTCATTTTTAATTGTTCAGAATAGATTTCAGATTATCCTTGTTCATACTTACCATATTTTATCAGAGAAAAGTAAAAATCCCTTCTCTAAAAAAAGTTAGTATCTTTAAAATATCTGTTTCGCAATCGAAATATCGCATATCTGTATCTTTAAAATTGAGCGAGTTATATTTAATTGAAGATTGTGAATGGGGATCATATATCAAATTATAAATGTAAATTTGGAATATATCACAAAAAAAGATAAAACTGGAAGATAATAAATACATAGAAGACATTTTTGCGAATTTCGCGTAGGCTCATGATGCAATCACGGTTTCTTAAGTACTTTTCACATTAAGACATGCCATTTTTTATTTGAAACAATTAAAATAAATAAGTAAACAAATGCAAGTATGTATTTGATTTTGATATTTAACATAATTTTTCAAAACAAAGAATAGAACTCTGACGATTTTTTTCTTTCCTTTAACTCTGATTTTGCCGTTTCAAATGTTTATAGTAAAATAATTTTTAAAAACTGAAGAATGAAATGCAATAAGATTTATTTTTTAATTTATGTATGTATTCCCAGTATTATTTCTATTCAATACAACTAAACTTTTTTTTAATATTAAATAGTTAAATAATTTTAATATAATATAAAAAAATTTTGACACATATTAACATATTTTTGATCTAAACAATTTCCATCATCAATTTGTTTATGATCCCTATTTTCACTGATGAAACAGCTTTTCACATGGTACATAAAAGTGGCATAAATCAGATTTTTACTTTCCCTGCAATACCTGGTAATGTATATGGAAAGCATTGGAATCATGTCGAAAATCACAACTCGAGTTTTCGACGGATCTACATGTCTCGAGATCTCTAGAATACGAAAAGCATTTTTAGCGTGACGTGTGTGTGTGTCTGTCTGTCTGTCTGTCTATCTGTGCAGTGTAAGTATCCACTCTCTAACTCAAACTTATGGACCGAATTTCATAAAATTTGGTAGGTAAGTCACTTGGGTATGACCCTGGTGCTGATTAGTTTTTGGTACTAATTCGGAAAAACAGAACCCGCCTTTTTTTGCGAAATGTCCCATAAAAATTTCATGTATCCACTGTAGCTAAAATACTAATCGACCAAATTTCACAAAATTTGGTAGATAAGTTACTTGTACGATACTCTGGTGCTGATTCGATTTTGGTATTAATCGTAAAAGAACAACCTGCCTTTTTTTACGAAATGGCTCTCAAAAATGTCATGTATCCAATCTAGCTAAAATACTAATTGACCAAATTTCACAAATTTTGGTAGATAAGTTACTTGTGGGATACTCTAGTGCTGATTAGATATTGGTGTTATTCGGAAAAGAACAACCTGCCTTTTTTTTATGAAATGGTCCTCAAAAATCGCCAAAATCTAAAAAAAAGCTACATATGTTCAAATATATCAATTAAATGCTTGTTTTATACGTAATTTTTGATGAGGAAAAGAATAAGAACAACTCTATTACTCTAGGACTAACCATTCTTGAGATATTTGAGATTTTTCGCATTTAATTATGCCACTTTTGAAAAATGTCCAATTGCCAAATAAAAACAGAAATTGAATTAAAAATGTAAATTTAGTGTTATTTTGTGCAATTAAACTCAATTTAATTATTTATGAAAGAAATAAAGAAAAAATGAATTTGAGTCTGCAGGGAAAGTCATGTGCTACCCACATCAGATTTTTTTCCTTTATCATAATTCAGTTGATTTTGAAGATATAAATATGTGGGGTTTTTTTTTAATGATGTTGCTGCATTAAAAATAAAAATTTTCTGATTGACCAAATTTGTCTAAGGGGGTCGTATAAAAATTTAAAAAGTGTAACTTTTTGAAAATTAATGGGAAGACTATTTCATTAATGTAGTCTTATTTCTTACCTTACTTTCAACATTTTTGCAATTTACATTGCCCACTTATTTCCAACAGGTAAAGAATTAAAGCATGTTTCAATCTTTTTGGGACATCATGTAGAGTACAGCCTTTCTAAGGAACACTACTGAAAATCGGACATCCCGCCTTCATTTCATTCAACACAAATTCAAAACATAAATACAAACCAACAGAAAATGATCAGTAATTCAATAGTTAATCATGAAGTTCGAGGTTTATTTATTTATTTTTTTAACACTATTCAGTTTTACATAATAATATAATTACACTATCTGATAACAGTTCTTTGCAAATAAGTATTATAGCAAATCAAGGCTCTGAAGTTCACTGTTTGGAAGAAATGAAAAGTGATTTGCAGATAGAACTTCTTGAATGTTTTCACATATATTGAATATAATTTCATCTTTTAGTGGATATTTTAAAAATCCATTATTTAAATTTGCAAACATGCTCATCTTCTCAAAAAATTATTCTAAAATAAAATGAAAAATAGGAAACCAATATTTTGATATTTTTGGAAAGTAAATTTTAAGTTTTGGAGAAATGATTTTCAGAGAACATTCACTGGACATGACATTTTTGTTATTCAACTTAATACTAAATGTCTTAGATGTCCTTTATGCTTTCTCGTATAGTATTGAAAAACTGCTCTAAAAATTCCAATTTTAGATTTTTTTGCTATTCATGTTTTAATATCCCATCTGTTTTTAATACTTATCAGAATATTTTGGCAATGATTAGGAAAACAACTGCATGTGTGTACATGTATTTTATTTGTAAGTCGAAAACTATCGGTGGTGCCTCCCCCCCCCCCCCCCCCTCCATGGAGACATTTTATTTTAACTTAGTTTTTATTTATATGACAGCATTTAGTTATATTTATATAGGGAATATAGAAAACTTGCTTCCCCTAAAGTTTCATTCGACCCCCCCCCCCCCCCCCTCCATCAAAAAGTCCTGAAAGACTGCCTGGGACTGAAAGGTTTTAGCATGAATAGCATTTTGTAAAATAAATCTCCAGTAAATTTCAATAAGATCATTTCAGTTTTTCAGACTCATTTGTTTCAGTTATAGACTTTCAAAGCACTACAAATTACTTGCTAACTGTTTATAGCTAGCTAGCATTGTTGGTTTTTGCTCCAATTTCATCTGAATACTCAGACCATAGACTTCACATCAAAATATCACATTGTTTTACTAACTTGCTTGGTGGTATATAAATTAAACTTATTCAATATATCTGACAAAATTTTGAATTCAAGTTAATCTATAAGCTTGCCTGGTAGTCTATAAATACGTACTTGAATACATATATTTCCATCTATTCTGTTCAAACCTCTCATCAATCATTAAATATCTTTACAATCCCCAGTTCATTTAACTTCCTAATTTTTTTTTAAAGCATAACATCTCATGCTTGCATACCAGTATTTCATCAAAGATTAAATATACACATTGAGCTGCAACACCCATGACATTTTAAGTACAGTACAGGATCTATTATCCGAACTGCTTGGGACATTCTGGATAAAGGGTGTTTACGTAATTCGGAACACTTTTCTAAAACTTACTGGAATGGTCTGAAATGTTATAGAAAATTATAATTCATTTTAAAAACATGTATTAAATACAGATTTTTTATAATCCATATGAAAAGATATACTTGGTTAACTAAAATGCAAATTACATATAATTATAGTATTAAATTTAGGGATTAAGAAAATTTTTGAAAGAAAAAAATGTCCGAAAAAAGTTGATTATTCAGGGTAGTTATTAGAAGTTTTTTTTTTTTTTTTTTTTTTTTTTTTTTTTTTTTTTTTTAACATTTCAACTAAAGTGAGCCCTCACCATATTCATCTAATATTTCAGCAGAAGCACCTTTGTTCATATGTTTCAAAATATTTTAAAGTACCTTTAATGAAATTAAAATGAGAAGGATGTTCATTTTTAATTGAAATGAGAGATTCAACTATGGGTGCAAATATATCAAATTCTAATTTATGCTCATCAAATGTATTTCTAATAAGCCTGTTGGAAATCCATCAATGTTTTTTAAAATATTAAAGATGTGTATATTTCCACGGAGATGAAAAAAAATCGGGTTTTTTCGAGAAAATGACAAGTTTATTGCTTATGTTAAGTAAAGAGATCAATCAGAAGGCCCTGAATGACATTTTATAGCTGCTATATTTTTCTTTACATTTCGGCAAAAGTTAACTCTCATTAATTTCGGGAATTCTCTACTTAAACGTACTTTCTATCATCTCGGAAATGGTCTGATGACCTTTTGTTTTTTCAATCTTTTCCAATAAATGTTTGTGCAAAATAGTGTGAATTCTGTACGGCACATCACGTTTGAAGGACGTAGACAAAGCAAATAGGATTTCTTTAGCGATATCGGAATATTTCTAGCGAAAAAGTTGGAATACTTTTACTGAAAATCAAAGTCCTGGAACAAAGAGCAGAAAAGGAAATGTAACAAATTCGGAAAAATCGAAACCTTTGTGCCTATTGTGCTCTGCTCCATAGAATACTATATTTATATTAGTCTATGCTTTGTCTTATATACCCAGAAAAGAATGAAACGCCATTAAAAAAAGCACCTTGCCACGACTTGTCCATAACTAAGGCTCCTATATATACAGGAGCCATATCCGTAACTAGTGAAGAATGGAATGACACGTCTCGCCATGAAGACTAACTAGATAGATTCTTTTAGCCTTCATGCGTCTCGTCCGTGCTGGATGCAATCGCTTCGGAAATTTTCGGGGAAAATGGTGCTACTTCAGATGTTTTCCAAAAAAGAGGAGTTGCGCTATGGAGATACGGAACTTCCCGGAAAAAACACGATCCATAGAATATTTTCATTCTTGCTTTTTATTTGCTCTTGCGAAAATTCCTCGCATTCGTTTTCGAAATTTAAGAAGGATCAGGAGAGTGCACCCGAATTCCCATGCAGGATTTTTGAATTTTGTGCACAGATCGCGCGTACCCTGGAAGAATATAGGCTTCAATGCATCATTTTTTTTTTTTTTAATTGATATTGCTAATCAAGGCAAAAAAGCATTTGGTGGGATTTTAAACAAAAAATCACTATTTGGTGCAATATTTTGCAAATAATCACTTGTTAGCGCAGAATTTGGCATTATTTTGCTGAATTCCGGTTTTGGGAGAGTCTGGATATTGGGGTGGCGGATAAGAGGTCGCGTACTGTATTACACTTTTCTCACCCATTAGAAAACGAAAGTTAAAATATTGGGTCATCCGGAAAGTTCTGCAGTTTTTTTATGATAAAAACCAACGAAGCAGTACAAAAACTTAAGAAAATATTATTGAATCACATAAGCACCATTTTGTTCTATGACTTTTTACCGTCTTTCTGGCAGCTGGAAAATTCCTTTTTTAAAAAAGTCATTAGGCTTATTTGTAAAGAAGTTATCGAGGTGCTGTTTGACAGTCTCCAAAGAATTGAACTCCAGGCCGTTTAGAGAGTTTTGCAGTGACCTGAAGAGGTGAAAATCTGAGAGGGCAAGGTCTGGTGAATATTGGGGGTGACACAAAACATCCCAGCCATACTCTTTGTGTGACAACAAGTCTTTGTGTGACATTCAGTGAAATGTGGGGCCGAGTATTGTCATGCTTGTAGACAACACCTTGATGATTGGTCAGTTCTGGCCTCTGTGCTTCGATTTCTGCTTTTAATACTGCCACTTGAGAACAGTATTTTTCCAAATTTATTGTCTGATTTTGTGGCAACAATTCATAATGAACAATTCCTTTGTAGTCTCACTATACACAAAGCATTTCTTTTTTGGGATGCAGCCCCCCTCTCGATGTTACTTGGGGAGGTTCATTTGGCTTACCCCATGATCTTTTTCTTGTAACATTATTGTATAGTATCCACTTCTTATCTCCAGTAATGAGCCATTTCAAAAAAGGAACTTCTTCATTTCATTTCAGCAAAGAATCACATGTCGAAATTCGAGCAAGCATATTCTGTTGTGTTAAAGTATGGGTTACCCATACATCGTAGCGTCTTACATACCCAATCTTCTTCAGATGATCATGAACTGTACTTTTTGGAATATTTAGTCTGTGTGATAGTTCCTGAACTGTGTAACGTGGATTTTCAGTGATAGCATCTTTTAATAGGTCCTCATTTACAGAGGATGGTCATCCAGAGTGGGCATCATCTTCCAGGCTGAAATTTCCACGCTTAAATTTATCAAACCACCTTTGAACTGTGTCATCAGAAACAGCACTTTGTCCATATACAGCACAAATTTTACGAACAGTCTGACTAGCATTTTTTCTTTTCTTAAAATAAAAGAGCCTAATAGGACGAAAATGAACTTTTGGGTTCTCCATTCTTAGCACTGCAGTGGAACAAAATTTATGCCACAACACAAGCTAGAATTATGCAGTGAATCAGAAAAAACCGAATTTACGCATTTGCTTCAATCAAGGTCACTCCATCAGCAGTAGGAAAATAATAATAAGAAAGCACGCTTCAATTTGAAGAACTGCAGAACTTTCCGGATGACCCAATACTAAAATATCGAAATTATAATCACTATACTTAAATGTATCTTTTATGCATCAGACTAATTGGTCAATATCAAGATTTATTTCTAGTTTTAAATGCAAAGAAAATACATATTGTTACAAGTTATTTTATAGTAATTTACACTCTGCATTAACCATATTCAGCCTATCATAACTATATGCATTATTTAAACCAAATTTGCATAATTACATGATATCGAGAATTTTTAAATAAATTTATTCTTCATGTTAGAATTTAAACTTCACTGAATTAATTTTATAATTTCAGCAATAACTTTGCAACACTTATTAAAAAAGGATATGTATAAACTGAACAAAATATTTACAGTATTATAATATTAGATATTTACAGTATTATAATATTAAATATTTACAGTATTATAATATTAAAAAGCAACATTATAATATAGGTATATACATTCTTGCAGAAAATAAATAAAGGATATTATCTACTTTAGAGGAGACAAAAACTAAATTTAAGGATAGAAAATATTTGAGTTGCAAAAAAGTATCATATTTTGTATTGCTTTTATTCAGATGCATTATTTACATTTACTCATTTATGAAAATTTTACTTTGTCTCTTTTTGTGCATTTGTCTCTGTTGATTCCTGTAATATAAAAGTAAAGTCTGGTTATCAAGTAAAATCTCAACAATGCTTATGTCAATTCGACTTTGTAACTTTCACATCCTATAAAGTTTAATGTGGAGTTTGACAATGTGTCAAATAAGTCACTTATACTCTCTCTGACTTCTGTGTAGTAAATTTACAGAGAAACACATTGAAAATTTGTTCACTAAGTTTTTAATAAAATTAAAAATTATTACGATCTAGCTAAATTTAAAAAGGCCGTCTAATAGATAATTTCAATTTACGACAACAGATTGCACTACACTCGCCCCTCAGCCGATGTGTTCAGAATTTTTAGAAACTTATTAGTTTTCGAACAATTCCCCCTTACTAACGTGGCACTAGGTATTCTAGGCACTGTACCCCCAAGCATCCTGGTCAACTATGCAAAGCATACTTTTCCCCCCTACTTGTTGGTGGCCCTACTTATGACAGGTTTGACTCTCAGTTTATTCATCAGTTGACATACATAGCTTTTTGCCTCTTCAACAATTTTTCATGGAATCATTGTGTAACCATGGTAGCAGACAATTTTCTGAAGGGTTACCTGCTGAGAATGTTTCCTGCCACAAATGCCTTTTGCCAAAAGTACAGCGAAGATTATTAAATGATTTTTACTATAATTTATTGTTAAATTTTAGTGAATAAAATGAGAAAATATGCACAACCATATATATTTATAACATCACAAACAAGCATAGATGCAGACATACACATAAGCACTGCTCCTTCCCGGTCGTCCAAATGGTTACTCAAGTCCTCTGGATGAGTCGGACGATCTGGGGTTTCCACATAAGCACTGCTACATTTAAGAATATGTAAACATCACTGCCATTGCCACATCCACAAAGATAATATTTGAAATGATATGGAGTGGCTTATGCATCAGCACCTATTTCTAACACTCCCCCTTGCTGATACATGTTCATTTCAGCATAAACCTAGTTCACCATTAAATCCACACAAAATTTGCTTGGACACGGACTTCGTCAGAATGTCAGCAACATTGTCCTTTGATGGTATGTACATAAAAGTCAAAACACCACTTAGCATAAGGTCACGTAAGAAAAAGTATCTTATGTCAATGTGTTTACTTCTCTCAGAAGTTTCTTGATTTTTAGCAATGCGCATTGCTCCTTGATTGTCAACAAGTATACTTTGGATTTGCCTACAAAATGAGTCATCTGCAGTTCACCCAATAAGTTTCGAATCCACAAGAGTTCTTTAGCAATTTGGCCCATAGTGATATACTCTGCTCCAGAAGATGAAAGTGCAGTGCAGTTTTGTTTCTTACTGCACCATGAAATTGCTGCTCCTGCCAACACCATGATGTAACCACTAAATGATTTTTAATCAACTCGATCACCACCCCCAAGCAGAATTAGGGAAAATTTTCAATTTCTGTCCAATCTTCTTGAAAGTTAGCTGTTGGTCTTTAGTCGCCTTCAGGTATCTAAGCATGTGATTGATTCCTCTCCAGTGCTCGTCAGAATGATGTTCATTGAATTGACTCATGTTCGTTGACAGATCTGGACATGTTCCACAAGCTAAGTATAACAAATTTCCAACTGCTTGTCTGTGAGGCATGTTCACATTTTCAATGTCAGGATCTGGTGGTAACCGATATTTTATGTCAGAGTCCAATGGAGTCTATGCATCTTTAGCATTTTCCATTCTGAATGTGTTGAGAATTTCTTCAGCATAAGTGGATTGGTCTAACGTCAATGATCCATCTGACTTTCTGTCTATTCTCATAGATAATATATGTCTTGCTTCTCCTAAATCTTTGGCTTTAAAGTGCTTTATTTTGCTTTTAAAACCTTCAATTTTTACCTTCTTTTTTCCAAGGATAAGCAGGTCGTCCACATGTACTTCTACTATGATGCTTCTTTCATCATCGTAATAGACACATAGATCTGCAATTGAATGTTTTAGTCCAAATTCTCTAAAAAATTTGTCTAAGCACTTGTTCCATTCAAGTCCTGATTGTTGCAAGCCGTACAAACTTCTTTTCAGGTGACAAAAATGATGTTCTTTTCCTTTTCCAGAAATACCTTCAAGTTGAGTCATATAAATGTCTTCATTCAAAGCTCCATTGAGGTATGCTGCGGCAATGTTCATTTGATGTAGTTTATAATCCATTTCAATTACTAGTGCAAGTAGAATATGAATGGATTTGATTTTGATGACAGTTGAGGAAGTCTCAAAATCAACACCAGAAAATTTGTGAAAAACCCTTCACAACTAATCTAGACTTGTATTTTAAGACATTTCCTTTTTAATCATACTTTCTTCAGAACAGCCATCTTGAGAAGTTGTAGGATCATCTTTATATGACGTAGATGGGATTTCTTCATTTTTGGTATCATACAATTCCATCTGTTTCTTCATCAGTTACATCTACTTCATTTTCAATTTCTACATTGTTATGAGCTATTTCATTGTCCCGTTATCTTGTTCATATGAAGTTGAAGTGCTATTATGTGTCTAATGAGTTTGTGTCCTGTGTTAAGTCTGGAGCATTTCTGCCATATGTATGGACTGTAAAATCTTCCTTTGGATCAGTGTCTAAAATGTGCAGCTTTTCCTTGAAGGGAAAAACATTTTTTTCAAATTGTACATTTCTGCTAACAAAAAATTTGTTCTTCTCAACCTTCCAAAGCTTGTATCCTTTAACTCCTTCCACATATCCAACCATTATGCATTCTTCTGCTCAGGGAGTTAGTTTTCCTTTTATTTGTGTGTTCATCTAATTTAGATAGCATTCTGCAGCCAAATACTCTAAGATGATCAATGTTTGATTTCTTACCAGTCCAAATATCTTCTGGTAGGTTACCATTTAATGTAGATGGACATCTGTTTCGGAGATAGCAAACAGTATGCACCACATCAGTCCAAAGATAATTTGGTACACCTGATTGTATTAAAAAACAGTGTGTCATATCAAACAAAATCTGGTTTACTCTACAACATGATTTTGTTGTGATATTCTTGGCACAGTCAATTGATGAGAAATGACATTTTCCTTCAAATAATCATCAAATAATTTACTTTTGTACTCTCCACCATTATCATTATGTAAAGTTTTGATTTTGGTTCCATGAAAATTCTCTATTTTTCTTCTATATTCATTGAATTTTTTCAAAACTTCATTTTTAGACTTCATTGGTTTTACAACAGTGTATCAAGAAAAATCATCCGTAAAAATGACTAGATAATTTGACCCTCCTTTTGAAACAGGTGTAATAGGTCCAATGACATGTGAATGAATAATTTCTAATGGTGTTGAGGCTTGTTCGGCTTCTTTTGTGAAAAATTTGGTCTTTTTCATCTTCCCAGAACACAGATGGTACACAGTCCAGTGCTTCGGTCTACAGTATTCTTATCTGCTTCAAAGTTGTCTAACAAGTTACAGTTCATTTTAATTTCCTTTACTGCATCCATGTGAAGATGGCTTAGTCTTCTATGCAACAATTCTTTGTCGACGGATCTTGTCAAGTAAGTAGTTTCAGTTTCGGATCTTTCTGCCACTCGATAAAGTCTTCCACATTGGTGTGCAATCAAGATAGGACCTTCTCTTTCATCTTTGTAAATTATTGCTTTCCCAGCTTTAAAATTTACAGTGTAACCTTTCTGTTCAATCCGACTAACAGATAGTAGATTTCCTCCAAGTCCAGATACATACAGAACATTTTCTAATGTGAACTTCCCTTTCATTAGGTGATATTAAACTATCTCCAATTCCAATTATTTCAACTTTTTCAGAATTTGCAACTTCAACCTTTGAAGATGTAGGTTTTAAATTTGAAAATTTGTTTCGATATGATGATATATGCTCGTTAGCTCCACTGTCAAGGAACCACAAAATTGAGTCATCACTTTTTAAGATTGTTTACAGCTAATGCACAAAAAGTTTCTTCATTTATGACTGTCTTCCATATATTTTGATTTCTCTTCTTAGCTTCTTCACAAAATTTTGAAATGTGACCTCATTCTCTGCACGAGAAACAATGGTATTCTTATTTTCATGCACTTCAAAATTACTTATATATATATATTTATATATATATATATATATATATATATATATATATATATATATATATATATATATATATAAATATATATATATATATATATATAAATATATATATATATAAATATATATATATATATATATATATATATATATATATATATATATATATATATATTTATATTATTAGGAATCCACTTCTTAGACTGTTTGTTTGATATTCTTGAATTTTTCGTAGTTAAAACCTTTTCCTCAGAGATATCAGCTGAAACTTCTGTTTTATAGGATATTCTTCTTTTTTCTACAATTAATCTAGCTTTTATAGTCATCATAGTCAAGTTTTCTTCGTCTTTTTCAAGGTTTAGAATCAAATGTTCTTATGCTTTTGGCAAACCTATGAACATCACGAGTGCAACTTCTCTGTCAGTCAATGCATACCCTCCACTTGCAAGTTTCCTGTGAATTTCCTAATAAGTCTTCCTAAATAATCTTTAATTGATTCACCAGGCTTCATATGAATATTGAAAAAGTCTCGCATCAACTGTAACATATGGAGAAGTCCATATTCCGTGTGCAAATTTCTCAAAATATTCCAAGCTTCGGCTACACGTATGCAATCTCTAATATCATCTAAATATGTATCTTCAACAATTAAAAATAATTGCCTAAGGGCTTCATCATTCCTTCTTCTATCATCCGTGTTCATTTCTGCACCCAAACCAGGCTCAATCGTTTCCCAACAGCATTTTTGAACTAATGCTGCCCTAGCACAAATGTTCCAAGCATGATAATTATCCTCATTCAATTTTGGGATTTTAAAAACATCATGAGCCATGTTTGATGAATAAATATTATGGGCTTTACTTCTTCAATGAACAAATCAAAAGTTAACTTTAAGTGCAATTACTTCTTCAAAAGAGAGAGTTTCGTATTAGACTTACAAGTGCCGCATTGCTTCAGAACATTATTGCATATATCTGTTCATTTCTCATTAGAAAAAAGCCATTCGTGCTGATAACATGTTAAATTTTAGTGAATAAAATTATAAAATATGCACGAACATATATATTCATAACATCACAAACAAGCATAGACGCGGACATACACATAAGCCCCACTACATTTTTTAAGAACATGTAAACATCACTGCTGTTGCCCAGTGGCGGATTTTGGCCTCTTGTTTGGGGAGGAGGGGCGATTTGTAGATCGAAATGTTCTCGGAGGTTTGTTCACAGGATTTTCTTAACGGCTTCCTATATACGGATATTTGACATTTTTTAAATAACTAGAACAAATTCGGAAGTTTATAGTAAGTTCTTTGCAGCTTATAAAATATGACCTATCATTTTTTTAAGTCCAAAGAAAAACAATGAAGTTTGGAAGAAAAAAAAATTACGTGACTATATAAGGAAACAAACTTATTGTTGAAGTCTAAACAGGAAACTAAATTATATTCTGTATTAAGTATACACAAAAGTATACACAAGTAAGAGATTTCCATGTGAGAAGATTAATACTGAATATTAACTAAATAAACACACATGTATATTCTATTCACTAAATATGGTTATCATACAATACAATACAAATAAATTTTATTTTTCGTAGACTGTGGTAGAAAAGGAGGATGAACAGGAGTAAATACAGTTAATATAGGTATTAATAAGCACTGAATATTGATTTACATTTACCATTTTTTTACATTTTTAGCTACACAGGAATCAATAAATTTTTACGCGAAAAACATCGGGTATAAACATCACGCAAAAACATCAAAAGAAAAGACCAATGGTTTGATCGAGTTTACTACCCCTGGCAAAAATTATGGAATCACTTCCATGTTATTTCAATGGGATACGAAGTTCAATGCTCTTCAACTTTTGATGCACGGATATCCTAAAAAACCCTTTTTGAGCGAAATTGAAGAACTTTAAAAACTTAACAAAATAAAAAATGTTTGAAAAATTTTGCACTTTTCATTATTAAATAATTCACAACCAAAAAATGGGAAAAGAGCTGTAGGTTGAAAGAAAAAACTCGCAAAAACTAATTTAGAATAATAAATTTGATCATATAAACATGAGGAGCTATATCTTAAGGCCCCGCTAACCGTTCAATCGAACTCAAATCCACAACAATCTGCTCCCTAGATGTCGCTTGTAAAAATGGTATGGTTGCAAGAATTCAGCTTTTAGCTCTGTTTTCACAGTCCCTTTTCCTAATTGAGCTGCCCATCATCGAAATGGCTTTCCCACCAAAAAGTAAGCCTCCCTTTGTATCCTATTTCGGGATGCACTAAAGTCATAAATTCCCGTACCCTTATCCAAGGTGAGGGAGTGTCACGATACAAAGCCTGTGGGCACAGGACATTGCATTGAATAAACCAGTTCAGTTTCAGCCCTCCGAACAGAAAGAAAGAGTTTTGAACAGTTCTTGTCTGATGCCATATCGTACTGATGATTTGATTATTTTATTGGAAATTTGCGTAAATTTTCAAATAAAGTTTAGTTGAAAGTTGGAGCCAGCAGCAGAATTACGTTAACATTTATGATTAACACCAAATTGGGAAATTTGATGTGAAAGACAATGTAAGATTCCTGTTTATTAAATTGTGATTGCATACATCGTTCTATAAGAAAAAAGAAATCTTTCACTTCAAAAATTAACGAAAATCTCGCCAAATGGATAAAAGTGATGCTAAATCAATGAAAATGACTACTAATTGATGAAAATTCAATATCTTGGAAAGAATATAAGTATCTACTATACAGATAAGCTATTTTTTTTCTGTAAAAGTCGTAAATTTATTGCATTATATAAGGAGAGTCATGTGTTGCCCACATCAGATTTTTTTACGGAATTGTGATTGCATACCTCATCTTATAAGAAAGAAAAAATCTTCCTCTTCAAAATACTAGAGAAATATTTTACCTCCATCGACTTTAACATCTTTGGCAATTAGTGTTTATTTAAAACAGCAGTAATTGCAATAGATATCGAGATTGTCAATGATGGCGTATTTCAAAAACTGTAGGGTGTTTATTCACAGTTTAAGCCACTGGGGGGGGGGGGGGGCGGAGGAGTCTACCAGACTTACTGATCTACATTGGCAGTGCAAAGTTCTACCATATGCAATGCTCAAATCTCGTCCTGAACTAGTTCGGAGTCGCTGGCAGAAACTCATGACAGAAACACCGAACTGCAATCAAGTTTAGAAATTTATTAATCCAAACAAAGTGACTCATTCACACCCACGTGCAATATCATCATCAAAATGCAATTGGCATTTAATTAATATTCCGTGAAATAAAATATTATTGGCGAATTCTACGGGATTTAGTTACAACGGTATTATAAAAAGTATCTTCCCCCGTAAATGACATAAACTAAGTCCATCAGAAAGATTTTAAGAGATTTGTTTAATGATATTGCATACGGAAAGTGAAGCTATTGGATGATATTTACTCCTTTTTATTTTTATGCAATTTGCTTATAAATATATCTGAAAAGAGTACACTATCTCAAGAACGGTTTACTCTTGAATTCTAAAGTTTATGTCATTCGCTTTCTATTAATAGCGTATGGAATGATTAGTTATTCAAGGTCCTAATATTTTAAATATAGTTTTTCAAAAAGTCATTCAAAGATCGTCCATTATCTCGAGAACTGTTCGTGCTAGCTTTTCTAAAACTTGCATCGTTCGATTTCTAATGAAAGATTACATAAGAAATGATTATGTGTTTGTAATTACTGAAGGTCCTGGGTTTTCTTTTAATTCATACAAAAATCCGGGGGGGGGGGGGCGGTCTTCCTAACTGCGATGAAAATGAATGGAGTTCAACTAATCACCTAGTGTGGTAATCGTCCAAAATTATTTCCAAAACGCTTCATTCGTTCATGAGATATCGAGGGCTCACGGATACACAAATATATACACACACACTAAATCAAAAACATTCGATTCGAGTTCGGGTATGCTTGAAACGTGCTCTTCCGTCGGAAACTCGCATTCGAATTTTAGACCATGTCACAGTACTTTCTCTATGCATTATGCACTATGTATGTAGGGAAAGTAAACGTGATTGCGATGAAGTAAATGGGAATGTTTTTATCAATGATTGTAAGAACATATCAATAATTTATTCAATATTACAAGATATTTTTGTCACTATAATAATCTAATAATATTCGAACCTTCAGTTTGACAATCAAAACGTCAAAAAACGTAATGTTATTTTCTAAGTAGCAGATAATAGCTGCTAATATTTAGGAATCATATGTAACTAAAAATAAACAAGAAAGATCAATCATGCATGAAGCATTGATTATGAAACACTTTCCAACTTCAATAAAATTTTATTTAAACATCTCTAAAATGAGATACATTCCTCGGTAATATTTTTAAAATTATCACAATACTACATTAATTTATTATATTTGAAAACTTAAAACTTCATCGAAAGAAATGAACTTCATTCAAATCACGGCATTGAAATATAAATTGTCTGGTTTAAACATCTCTAAAATGCGAAAGCACTATAAAATATCTGAAAGCACTAAATTCTTCAAAATTCACAAACATCGCGAATTGGGAATGGTTTCATGTGTAACAAGCGATAGTAAGATGACATATTTGTGGAAAATTTTCTAAAGCAAAAATTTAAAATAAACAAGAAAAATCAATCATGCATAAATCATTGATTATTAAGCACTTTCCAACTGAAATGCCACTTTATTTAATCATCTCTGAAATGCAATACATGCAGCACTGATATTTTTTAAATTAACACAGTACTACAATAATTTATTAAATTTGGAAACCTGAAACTTCATCAAAAAAATGCAAAAAAAAAAAATCGTCTGCTTCTCTATGTAAAATCAATGAATATTTCATACATATCACTTATATTTCAGACTCCAGAGCCAAATAATTTTGCATGAAAAAATTTACCAATTCATATGGAACTCATCTCACAATCGCTTGATTTGTTTACATTCTGCATGCTAAAGAAATTAGGCTTCTTTGTAGGAATAATCAAAGTTCAGTAATCGTTTAAAAAAAATATTGTAATTGCGTTGGCACAAAATTTAGATACATAGAAAATATGCAAAAATAAAGCAGTTTTATGATGGATGCAAAACTAAATACAAATTTAAAAGATCTTGGAATCGTGGAAACATCACGATATTTAAATAAAGGAAAAATGGATGCCATATTTTATTTTTTGAAATGAGTCATGTGATCTATTCATATAAATATGCATGTAACTATTATTTCAATTTTTATTTAAAAAATTACCTAATTAATTACATTTTGCTGAAATTTTTTTGCACATTTTACTTGATAATTTGAATATGTCTTAAAATTTTCGAAGCAATTAGTAAATTTTAACTCCGGTTAAAAAATATTTGAAAAATTAGATTCCATGGGGTTCAATGTTTTTCTTTGTTCAGCCCGAGTTAAATCTGAAGCGAATTCAGTGATATTATTCATTTTCATTCCCGTATGTCTCACAGACCGTCACAATAATATACTAAAATTTCACTTTGATAATTCCTATTTACGGCAATTATCGTGCGAACGATCAGACAGACAGACAGAATGAACAAAGTTATAAACACTTTACAACTATGATGGAAAATGTTAAAAAACGCAGTTACAGAAAATTATCTGCAAATGAAAAATTACAATAAAATTTAAATCTGTGGTAAAGAAAAAAAAAAAAAAAACCTCGTAAACGAGGAGTTGTGACACAATTCCTAAACTTCACTGAATCAGCTAAAAAGAAAACGTTATAAAAATCGTGGATAGAAAGTAAATATTTGTAAAAATGCCAATCCATAGATTTTTTTACAAGATATTATCATTTTATTAACTTTTTACTGCTATATTTTGAAAACAAGACAAATATTTTTTTCAGAATTGCCTAGTTTTACATGTCTGCAGAAGTGTATCCAGAAGAGGATAAATAAAAATCTAATCTACCATTTTGTTTTTTTATCTTCTTATACAGAAAGTCATATCATACATACTCAAACTCAAAAATCCAGAAAAAAGCACGTGATCAGCCTTTTACATAGACTCCTCTGACTACTACTCCCCCCCCCCCCCTCCTTTCACATGTAAAATATCCCATCCTCAACCCCCTTTTATAAATTCTGGCTACGCCACTTGATGCACGATCTGCAACGGGAACGTGATTTTATTGAGAGATACAGCATTGTTTGCAGATCAATAAATTGAAAATTAAACCAAATAAATTGGAAATTAAAAGGCAAAAGTGTATTGATTTAGCTTGCTTAGATTTTCAACTATATCACTAACAGACACACACTTGGAAACATAGGACATGTATTATTATAAAAGATAAATATAGCCAGTGGTATTATAAAAGATAAGATGTATTATTATAAAAGATAAATATAGTCCAATATTTTTAACTTTCTCTACAATACATCGTAATATATAGGAAAGTATCGGAATCATGTCGAAAATCCCAACTCGAGTTTTCAACGGATCTACATGTTTTGAGATCTCTAGAACAAGTAAACACTATTTTTAGCGTGACGTCTGTGTGTGCAGATTTTGTAATCACTCTAACTCAGAATTTAATTGACCGAATTTCATTCTATTTTATAGGTAAATGACTTGTAGGTGACACTGGTGCTGATTAGATTTTGGTACAATTCGGGATAAACGAACCTGTTTTTTTTTTTGCCAAATTTCCAGCAAAAAAATGCCTGTCAATGTGTATTGTAATTATTGGAAGTCCTTATTTATTTTTTTTTTAATTTCATACAAAAATGGGAGAAGTTCTTCCTAACCGAGTTTTAAATCATCACTAATCATCGAGTGCGATAGTTGTATTAAATGATTTCCAAAACGCTTCATTCGTTTATGAGATATCGCGGCCAAAGGATCACACAGATTTCTTCAAATACGTTCTATTCGAGTTCAGGGATGCCTGAAACGTACTCTTCCGTCAAAAACTCGTATCTGAATTTTAGGCCATGTCACAGTACTTCGGAAATAATTTGGTACGATTACCACACTCGATGATTAGTGGAAACCTATTGATTTAGCTGTTAGGAAGACCCCCCCCCCCCCCCCCCTCAATATGATTCCCTGTGTGTTATATATTATGTATATAGAGAAAGTAAAAATATAGTGTGATGAACTAAAAAGGAAAATAATGCACACTTGCTACGGCTACGGTGGGCTGAAAGTCTCAAACCTCCTTTTGTATACAGTCTATATATTCTATAGACTAATTATGTAATGCTTTCAACAAGAAATACTGCAATATTGATAGAAAAAAAGGAAAGGGAAAGACAAATATTTCTCTCAAAAATGAAAACAGTTTTGCATCGGCAGCAGAAGCGCATGAACGGAAATAAGCTAGAATCCTGTCCAAAACTAGTTTGGAATCTTTTACCAATTCTTGGAAAAACTGTATTCCTTCTGGAACGTCACCCCCGAAAACCGCAAAAGCAAAGAGCTGTTGCTCCCCGAAGTGGAGAACTATAGAGGGCTGTGCCTTTCTTGATAAATAGCTGTCAAACAATCACTTTCTCCCCCTAGTTGTTGACTGCATATAAAGATCTATTGCTGACCGACAGAGATTGTATGACCCACAAGCACGCGACTTACAGGGTTGCCGTAAACTTAACTTCATTCTGTTTCACATATTTGTATTTAAAATAGTTTATAGATTATTATAAATCGATCTTATAATGATAAAATTATAATATTTGCTGATATCGATAGAGAAATGTATTACTATTTTATTTACGTTTGCAAAATATTCAAAAAAATTTTTAATTTGTTACAGAAGCCCTTAATGGAAACTTCCGTTGGGATGTTAACTTTTAAATTCATTTTTGAAACACTTTAAATTTAAATATTTAAAAAAATCGTATGATAGATTAAATATATGTGTTTATCCTTTAATATCGCGAAGACAATTAACATTTACGGGCAAAATTCACGGAGGAATCTTCTAAACAAATTTTCCCATTGGTTAACATGGAAGCAGCTCATAAGGGCTAGTGAGGTATGAGTCCCCTTAATGATTTTCCATGATCAAATTTATTATTCCAAATTAGTTTTTACGAGTTGTTTCTTTCAACCTCTAGTTTTTTCCCATTTTTGGATCGTGAATTATTAAATAATGAAAAGTGCAAAATTTTTCAAATATTTTTTGTTTTGTTAAGCGTTTAAAGTTCTTCAATTTCGCTCAAAAAGTGTTTTTCAGGATATCCGTGCATCAAAAGTTGTAGGGTATTGAACTTCGTATACTTTTTATTTTTTGTTATAAAGATATCAGAGGTGAAGCAAGTTTTGGGAACGATTAATGCTTATACGGCGCTACTGACTCTGTACCACGTGTGCAGTAGCCAACCAGAGGCTCTTATTGGCTACTGTTCACGTGGTACATAGTCGGTAGTCTCGTGCAAGCATTGCTCGCCAAATATGACGTCACAGCCTTCCATAGGTGCAGACTTTTGACTTTTATTATGGGAGGGAGATTTCGTGAATAAACTGAGGGAGGGAAAGCAAGGCCAAAGTATCTCCCTATTGATATATATATATTTTTTTAATTTTATAATTTATTTGATAAAACGTCGACGTTTGTCAGGCATTTGAGGGGCGATCGCCTCTCCTGAAATCCGCCACTGCTGTTGCCACATCCACAAAAGCAATATTTGAAAGGATGTGGAGTGGCTTATGCATCAGCAGCACCTATTTCTAACATTTACCAGCAAGAATATAACTAGCAATGTACAAATGTGTCTCTTTAGAAGTGTGATAGAAAAGTTTTGATTTCTGTATGGTTTTTATATTCATATATTTCTTCTTTTTTTTTTTTCTGTTATTACAATCTTTTATTATTTTGTATTTTATACAAATTTTTCCTATTCCCTATAAAACAATTTTTCACTTTGTTCAGAAAAATGTAAATTATTTATTATTTCACTATGATTTTCAGCAGAGCATATAAATATTTATTAACATGTATATTTTTTGTTGTTGGTTTTGTGTTTTAGTATTTACGATGGTGGCTAGTTATAAATTATGACTATGATGGTGGCTAGTTATAAATTATGGCTGAAATAAGTTTTATATATAATTATACCGCAACTATTAATTTGTCATACATTATAATAACAATCTGTATTTGGTATTGGTTTTTTGGTAATCCGATAGTATCGGTTATTTGGTTTCAGTTCCTTTTTGGTTTTGTGACATACCTTATAGAAACCATTGATCAGAACTAATTGTATTCATTATATATTTATCACACATCCACTACTATGATTATAGGAATAGTTTTCATGCATAGACAAATAAATAGGAAGAAGAGGCTTTTGTCAATAGTCCTAAAAGTAAAGAAAATCAAAACTGTTATTGCTAAAGAAAGTGGTTACCTCTGTTGTTAATCTAGGCTTGGCCACTTCTCTTCCTATTTTGAATGATGTTTCAAAACACTCCTTTTTTGCTTCCTAATGCTGTGATTTCCACA
This sequence comes from Amaurobius ferox, assembly GCA_951213105.1. NCBI lineage: Eukaryota > Metazoa > Arthropoda > Arachnida > Araneae > Amaurobiidae > Amaurobius > Amaurobius ferox. The sequence goes on from OX578133.1 coordinate 186,565,189, forward strand.
GGTTGAGAAATCATGAAATAATGATCTCATACAGCTGCTCAGAAACTTCAAAATAATACAAAATTTTGTGGGCCATTTGAGTTTTCTCCCTTGCCTCAAATGAATTGGGAGGGGTATATACCTATTTTTGTGCATTATACTAAATTAGTTTTATTATTGAATTGGCATTGCTAACTTTATTAATGAACTAATGACTGCAATAATGTTTATATTTCACTTATGTTTTCTTGAAGCATATACATTATAGAAAATTAGTATTTATCAAATTGCTTCTATAATTTTTTAACATATCCCTTATTTACTTGTAGGATCACATAATTAAGCAGTAACCTTCTGATATTTTAAGATTAATTATCTTGATTTTGAGAAGTATATTGTGATCCACATAAAGTATGTATATTGAAAAAAAAATATATTTCTTATAATTAGACCTCAAATGCCAGAAAACCATGACAAGTGGATGGTTATGATGCAGCAACAGCAAAGGGCTGAACAAGCTCAAAATGTTTCTCATCTACAAAACTTTGCATCCACAGAAGTAAGTTTCTCTCTTTATAATACAATCAAAATCATACAATCTCTTTATAATACAACAGAAAATAAAGAATATTTATAATTCAAAAAGCACCGTTTCTTAGCAACCTAAACATTTCTTGTTTTGTCTCTCTCTCTGTGTGTGTGTGTGTATATATATATATATATATATATATATATATATATATATATATATATATATATACACAGTACAACCTCCAAAATCTGGACATTTTTCAAATTTTCGGGGTTTCTTTATTATTATTTTCTTTTCCCCTAACTGACGAAGTTACGGATTTAAAACAACAGGGTAAGATTATTTATATGGAATTATATTTTATAAACAAATATCGTATTTTTCGGTCGACTTTCTGAACCCGGAAATGAAACAAAAGTTTAGATGGACGACCGTATAGATCGGCTTGTGGTTGGAGTGTGAATTACTTTGTTAGCGTTAATCCCTCCTCCCCCTTATTCAAGTCACAACTTCCGATGAATTATTTTGTGTAAAATATACATCGTTATTTAAATACGGAATTTTTATTGTCAAAATTTCCTTTTCTCATTATTGAAAAAAACATTTTTCTGAAACAATGTAATTTTTAATATTAAACACTTTAAAATGTTATTGTAACATTTTATCATAGATTGTTCAATTAAATTTAAAAATCCTGAGAATTCGTATTAACGCTCACGGAAATTAATTTTGTTCACTTTGTGGTAAGAATTCCATTCTTCAATGTATTATGTTTTGTTTTCAGAATCTCCTCACCCTCCCAATATCTGACGATTTTTTCGTTCTCGTTGAACGTGTCAACTTGAAATCGACTGTATATTTTGCTTTTTTTGTTTAGAAAGCCATATTTACATACTATAAATAGCAAATAAATAACTAAATAATATCGTATCGCACACAAACGAGCAACAAGGTCATTAACACACAGACCTCTCAAAGGGGTCAGCTAGATTTACGATTAGGAACTAAGCAAATTCCTTTCTTCGCTTTCCCTGCCCCACCACGTACTGGTGCTGCTGTAACCTAGTAATGACTCATCATAATTTAGAAAAATCATTGAGAGGAGAGAGATTTTTCTTTTTTGGAAAATATAGTTATTTTATCTACTGCGATATTTTTTACATATTTGACTATTACTTATAAAGTTTTTACTTTTTTCAGAGTCATCAGCCTTTTTAAACATAACATTATATAGATGCTAGAAAATAAATAAAACTTTTAAGTTCTTATTTTTGGTTTTTCGTTCATTAATAGCGAAAATGGTTCAAACACATTTACGTCTTTAAATATATCGTCAAAAGTGCTAATGCTCGATCTTTATTAAATCTCGTCACTTCACTAAATCTTCCGGTGCTTCATTAAATCTCGACAAAGCCGATATATCAGAAGCTCTGCACTGTGATGATGATGTGCAAATCGTAAATAAATTGAGTGATGGCGAAATTCGCAATATGATATTCAATAAAAAAAAGTTCAAAGTAGTGACGATAAATGTGGAGAGGAAAAAAATACCCATTGATAATCTTATGCAAACAATCGATCGTGTAATTAAAGGTCTTGAACAAAGAAGCTTTATAACCGAGCAGAAATAATGTCCATCTACAGAATAAAGAAAACTGCTTTCTAGTAAACCAAAATTAATGAAATAATAAATGTTAATTCAAATATTTAAACGAAATGATAAAATGTAATTTTATCATTTTGTTTCTTTCACACATTCTAAATTATTAATGTGTATATTTTTTCTTAGAAATTTCTTTTGTCATATTTTTTAAATTAAATAATATGTTTTAATTGATTAACTTAACATTTGCCATTATTTTTACTAAAAATAGTGCTTTATAGTGTAATTAGTTTAGTCTTATTAAATCTGATATTTTATTCAAATTCTATTATCTGGAATCGGCAAAGTTTGGATTTTCGAGGTTGTACTGTATATATATATATATATATATATATATATATATGATGTGTGTGTGTAATTTTATCTTCAGCAGTCCCGTGGAGTTAGAAATACTTCCAAACAAGAGTCATCTTTGATTGCTGGTCATGGACCTTCAAAATCAAACCTTGCACCTAGTCCTATTAGTTCCTCTAGTTCTCAAATGAAGCAAGAAACTAACTTCAGTTTATATGGATATCAACCTTTTCAGCATACATATATTACTCATGCACAGCTGAAAGCCAGAGAAGAGTCTAAGGCATCTGCAAAGTAAGTGAATTCGGGTATTCTGGTACTTGGTTTACTATTAGCATAAGCTTTTTTAGAAAATGATTGAACTGATGAGTCACTGATTCAATCATTTAATAGAATGTAGATATCATAATGTCAAAATTGAATTTCGATAGTATAGGATATAGTAGTTTCTTGTGTGCTTCTATTAATGTAAATTCCTCAAAGAGTTTTAGTTAAATACCTTTCATGCTTACCCACATTCTGTTTATGTTACTGTTTGTTTTTTCTGTTATCATTGCTATGAATAAAATATAATTTGGAATTATCTTTGCTATATCTTATGGAGTTTTGCAGGATTTTACTTGTTATTACACTGAATCATTTTCAACAGACTATGATCTATGTTATTTGTGTCATTGTCATCTATTAATTTTTAGAATCATGCAGTATTATAAAAATAACATCAAGGTGTAATTTAAATGATTTATTTTTTTCTTTGCAGCATTCAGTCTGGGAGAGTATCGGGCAATAGTCAGTTAAAGTCTGGTATACCAGTAAAGGGAGATAAAGAAATTCTAATGGAAAGACCACCATCTCCTGGTGTCAGCCATTCAGGAGCACTAATAAATCAATCTTCAAATAAGCATCAAATTAAACTTTTGCATCCTGGTCAAGAAAGAGGCAGCCTTATGTACCAGCCTCTTGTTGGAAGTGGAGGTGCTTTCAAACCATATGAATATTCCAGCAATAGCAGCAGCCCAGCACCTCCAGCTCATCAGAATACATCTCCAGCATTGGTAGGAAGAATGGGAACAACCCAGTATCAGTTACAAGATCAGCCCCAAAATCTTGTGAAAGGTGATGGGAAAGCAGTCCAGGAAAGAGTAAACTCAAGTCATAAATACGATCCAAGAGATAAACAAGCAACATCAACTGCTAGTTCTTTGCCTGGTTGTTTTTCCCCTCCTTATTCAAGTTCAAAAAGTTTATCCCCTGCGGCTAATACAACACACAGCCTTATTCAGCAGGGCTTAGTACCAAATCCAATGTATATTGCAGCTTCTCATACAGGGAATAATACTAGTTCCAGTACTCCACCTGCATCTTTTGTTCATTCTCTAGCTTCTTCCAAAGCACCTGTTCATTCAGGAAGTCCACCTGTATCGCAGCAATATGCGCACATGAGTCCAAATTCTAGTACCTCAGCTGATGCTCCTGTTTGTCGTCCTAGTTCAGTACCCTACATACTTCCTGGACGCTCTAATCGCAGTTATTCTCCAGTTGGACCATCAAATTCACTTCCAGTTAATATTAACACTAGCAAAATTGTCAACCATGACCTTCATTTAACAAATAGGCCTCATATGACTGTTCAAACTAGTAGTCACAGGTCTCCATCACCTGCTCATTTGTATGGAACTCAGTCAAACTCTGGTGCTCCTAGTTCTCCTCATCAGTCATCTCCAAGATTAACTGCAGTATCAAATCATCCTTCAGTTCATATGTCTGTGACCAATACTATGCCATCTTCACCTTATCATTCCAATTCACAATCTGAAAGTCAAGATGTTGCAATGATGGGTGGTGTTCCTTTAGTCAAACGGAAGTTACTGAATGATGTAGTTCCCAGAAAACGTCCAAAATCAATTGATGATGGCCTTTTGCCACCTCAACTGCAACCACAGGTTCAGACATCTAATATAGAATCAGTTGAAAATCAAATTGTTACCCCTCCAAATCTGGTGTCAAATGTCTCTGTCCTGGCTGATCATCAGCAAGGTGCTGAAGCACATCCTGCCAAGTCAGACCCACCGTCTCCAATTGTTTCATCAAAATTAACTTATAAATCAGAATCAGAGGCCACACCACCACTTATGCCAAAAAATGTAGGCTCACAATTAGAATTATCTAGAGAAATAGATTTTACTACGGCTGCTCGGGAGATAGCTAGTTCTTCAAAATATAAAATTCCTAATAAAGTGATTTCAACTAGTTCCTGCTTGGAAGAAAATATTGAATCTTCTATGAACAATTGTGTACCAAGTGCATCTGAAAAATCATCTACTTCATCTGATTATCTTGAGAGTAGTGATGATCGATCTGGTGTCAGTCCAGCTGTTTCTAGCAATATAACCCCAACTGTAAGTACTAATCATCCTAAATTGAAAAAAGCATGGTTACAAAGACATTCTGAAAATGCAGATAAAAAAATTCCAGATGAACCTAATGTTGAAAGTAAGGTTGACCCTCCAATTAAGAGTGAAAATGATAATTCAACAAATGAAATCCAATTGATCAAATCTGAGCCATATGTTCTTCTTGAAAGCTCTATATGTGATGAGGCTCTTAATGAGAGTAAACTTAGAATCTGTGAAGAAAGTTCTTCAGATATATCTGAAAATAGAACAAATAAATCTGATAAAACTGCAGATGACGATTCTTCTAGCTCTGAATCTGATACAGATTCTTTTGCAAAGAATGGGAAAAGAAAATCTAAATCTAATCGTAAGACTGCTTCAGGGTCTAAGCGTGTTAAACCTGAAAATACATCTGATGTAGGTGATGAACAAACATCTCCCAAAAAAGAAAGTACAAAGAAAAAAAGTGGAGAAAAACATAATCTAAGTTCTAAGAAACGTGGAAGGAAAAAGATTAGAAACATAGAAGAGGAAAATTCAAAAAAGAAAAGTTGTAAGTATTATTTGAGTTTTGTTGCATCTGAAATTCTTTAGATTTTATTTTGTCTTTTCTTTGTCAGCAAAGGGTAATACACTCGTATTTTTTTCTAGTCAACAGTATAAGAATGGAAAGTAAATGCAGAATTAAACACTTTTTATATAATTTTTTATACTAGATTTCATATATACAGTGGGAAAAGAATCCACTCTTTAATATCTTACTTTCTAATCATATAATCTGATCAACACTATTTAACCAACCAACTTTCCTTGTTTCAAAGAAATCTACCTACATAGTTTTACTGCACTTGTGTTCTACCTTCCTATTACTACCATTTGACCATAACTGTGATTAAAGTCACCAATTCACAGTGGGGAAGAATTTTGCTATTGTGTAGCAGCTGTGGTTCCAAAGAGGTTAAACTCAGAATCCCATATGACATTCCATATGCTATAACATGATTAAAAGAAAACTTTTTTTTTTTCAAGCAAACCACACTTTCTAAAAACATTCAATTAACAAGAAATTCATAGAACCAGGTCAAGAAATTAATAAAATATAGAATGTAAAGAGTCATCACTTTGTAATCACCGCCTTTTTATATGTTGTGGCACTTGCCATTGATCATTTCTTGTATCAGCAAAGCAGTCGGCATATTTCTGAAACTAAAGAATGCTATCTGTGGAAAATGTTTTGTACAACAATGATAGAAATACATTTGCAGAAATACATTGGCAAGACTCTTCCCCACTGTAACACATCACATCATTTATTTGTTTTGAATAAATAATTTGTGTATGAGGCGCTTCGCACATAGATGCTGCAAGACATAATACACTGGTGGCACTTAAGGGGATAAAAAATAAAATGCTCCTTTTTAAAATATACTAGATATTTTTTTGAATAAATAATGTGTTCCTATAATAGAAAAATAGTGAAATATATGATTACTTATTTCTTCAAACAGCAGCAAAGATTATATCTACCAAACCACCAGAGAAGCCATCATTATCCCAACTGAAAAAAACTGGTGAACCTTTTTTACAAGATGGGCCATGTTGTGAAGTTGCTCCTCGTCTGCCTAAATGTAGAGAATGTCGTATGACTCCCAACCAGCGCAATAAAAAGATGCCGAATATTTTTTGTCGTTTCTATGCATACCGCAAGTGAGTAGAAAAATAATTTCCATCACTCTAATTTCTCCATTCATTCTTGCATATTTTATTAACTCTACAAAAATGAATGCATTCCCTTTTGCCAGTTCCATTTTCTGAAATTAACTGGAAACAATTTTATACTTGTTTTATAATTATCTTCAAGTTTGTTTTTATTAATGTTGCTGCTTTAAAGTTGTTTGTATAGACATACAAATAATTCCACTCCTCAAACTTTTTGTGAAATGTAATTGTAGTATTTGTTTTAAATCTACCATTACAATGAAATAGAGAAAAATTATACTTGAAAATATTTTTTTTAACCTCCCTTAATTTTTATTCGATTAGTTTTCTTTGCTAACTAGACAATGATGCAGTTGGACAAAATTTAATCTAGTTGAAAGATGACAATTACGATGTAATTTTTAATGGGATTGACAGTTATATTTCCTAAGCCTTTAAATGGGGTAATTGCAAAGAGTAATTGTATACAATTACATAATTATTATTTGTAATTACAGTTAATCAATTATGATAGTTAAAACTTTTAATCAAAGATTTTTTTTTATTTTGATATAATGGAAACATATTTTGAAGTTCAAGGAAATAGACAAATAATTTACAAATTTGTAAAATATTGTATGCATTAAAATACATCATATCTGAGTAACAGGGCAAGCAGATGAGCTGTGATGTGTGCATGAACATTAAATAGCACATATGATACATGCGCACTTCATGAAATCAAAGAATCCAAGGTGTAATTTTAAGATGAAAACAATTATCTGTAATTGTGTAGGAAGCAATTATTTGTAATTGCAATTAAATATAATCACATTTCCAAGTAATTCCCACTTGCTTAATTACAATTGCATTTTAATTGCATTATTTTAATCAATTTAATAAATTGCATTTTCTTCAATAAATAATACCCAGTTGGGGAAGGAGGTATTTTTCTCAACATTTACCTTTTCAAAACCTATTCACTGAGTGTCTGCTAGTAATAAAATTCATAAAGAGGTCTTTCAATAAAAGGAAAAGTTATAAAAGTCAAGAATTTAAACTGCTGGTCATAAATTTTTCTGGCTTTAATTTTAAGCACACAAGATTAACTATTACTTTTTATTTACAATATTTACATTGTATTTACTACGTAGCTAAAATCATTCTAAAAAGTTATATTCTAAATTAGTTTTTGCAGTATCTCATTTTTGCCTTATATAGGTGTGTGTGTGTGTTACAAGAAGGTCTAGGCAGAAAAATATTTGAGTCAGTGTTTCTTAAATGTTTTAGGAGACCTTACTTAAATAATTATAATCATGGAATTCTTGTTAAAAAATTCTATAACTCTATTATAAAATATTATATTTGCATGTTTTGTGGAAGCTTAGTTTCAATCAATAAAGCTTCAGAAGCACCGATTTTATTTATGCAGCTCAATAGACTTATGATTTTTCTATTAATGTAAAATTTAATGTTTCCTGCAGGCTTCGATATGGAAAAAATGGGACTATTTTGAGTGCAGGATTTTCTGAACCAACTGATGCTTCGGAAGAAGATTTCAAATTATGGCTACCTCCTGTTGATTGTCCTCCTGCTGATATTGAAATTGAAACTTCAAAGTTTCTTCTTACCCACCTCGGAGATCAATTCTGTGATTTAGTGGAAATGGAAAAAGAGGCTCAGAAGATGCACATTACAGTTGGTAAGTTCAAAGAATGTATATTGGAAAGATGCGACTGATAAAGAGAAGCTCTTTTACTATTGCTACACACACAATATCCACTCCCCCACTGGGTTCCGGTCTAAATTGGGTGGCACTTCCCAGCTGTCCAAACAGTTACATTACACCTTTCTGGTAGGTCGGACGGTCTGGGTCTCAACAACAACACACAATATGCAGCTGTCCGTCCAAATGGTTGCTCAAATCTTCAGATGAGTTGGATGGTCTGGGTCTTCAATACACAATATGCAGCTATGCTACACAATATGCTACATAATATGGTTTCGTTAGAAATATTTAAAGCACAAAGTTATTCTATTGTTTAATCTATATACAGGTTACCTGTAGTTATCAACTGTCTTTTACAGTGTTTTTAAATACCGCATATAGTCGCGTATAAGTCAAGAAATTTATGACAAAAAAAAAGCGCTTCAAAGTGGGGTTGTCAACTTATACTTGGAGTCTTCAAATCATAAGTCTAAAAGTTCTTTTTTCCCATGAGGCAATTCCTCTTAAAACGATGTGATAGTAATTACGCAATTGCACACTCTCAATTTCACTATGCTTCAAAATCAATTTTTTTTTTCTCTTTTTGGAGTCGACTTATACTCGAGTTTTGGATTTTTTCTGATTTTTTTCTCTGAAAGTAGGGAGGTCTATTTATATGCAAAGTTAACTTATATACGAGTATATGTGATAGTTATATACTATTGACTATTAATATGTAGACCCAGTAATGTTGAAACATATATAATTTCGACATTACATAAATTGCTTTAAAAGTTTCACTCAGCTATAAACATTTTAGGAATTTCGAGACTTTTTTCTTTGTTTATATCACCAATGACAAATAAACAACTGAAAACCGAGCATGATCTATGAAAAGAAAATTTGAAATTTCTTTGCAGGAAAAATAGTTGTGCACAAAGACTTAAAAAAATGGCAAAATTCTCACAGTTTAATTTTAAAATTGGTAAGAAATATTCTTGGAAGTCATTAAACATGCAATTTTAGCTACAGTCATCCTTCGTATTTTCCATATGATGGATTTATGGATTTCTACTTCCGGTTCGTTTTCATTTCCAGTTGAGAAATTGTCACTTTACTTGAAATGTTTATATCTCAAAATTGGCTATAGATAGAGCTTAGATGATAACTGATGATATGTATACAAATTCTAGAGGAAGTAGGTTGGTTCACTAAGAATTTTTACCTCTGGTTTCTCGTCCACTTCTAGTTCAAGAATTTTCCTTAAAACATCTATTTCTCAGAAGTGGCTGTAGATATAGGGAATGACTGATATGGATTCAGCATAAAATTCCGTAGCGGATTAACAACAGATATCTGCATCCAGTTCTTTTCCCACTTCTGGTTAAAAAAAATTTTTTTTTTTTAATTGAAACAATTTTCTTAAGATTGACTATAGATAGAGCTTAGATGGTAACTGATATAGTTTCAGTGTCGAATTCTAAAGAGAATAGCGGGATTCACTAAGGCAGTATTTTTCAAACTTTTCTGGTAGCGAAACCTTTTTGAAATTGTATTTCATGACAGAACCTCTATAATGAGAAAAAGTCCTTTGTGGTCCAAATTGTGTATTCAAATGTTGCTCTTTTTTTAATTTTTGAGAAAATTTACATGAAACTATCGCATTGCATAACCCCTGGAATACAATTGAGGAAGCCCAAGTGTTCAGTGGAACACACTTTGAAAATCACTGCACTAAGGGTTTTAATTTAGGGTTTTGGAGATATTACTTCTAGTTTTTCTGAAAATTTATATGACTGTATGAAATATGTATGCAAAAGAGAATTAAAATGCTTTATAGTTTCAGAAATGTGCGGCAATGAAATGATTAGCTTATTTCGGATAAAAGTAAAGCTGGTTTGAAATGTTTTCTTTCTGTGGAAGAATATACGCGTATGGTAAACGAACCAGGCAGTAATGAAAGCGCTGCATATAGTGAAGATTTGTGGATGATGAATTTGAAAATGCAATTGATTCTTCAGATTCTGAGCGTACTATTTTTACAACGCCGCCAGCTTCAGTTGCTGTTTTTTCGAATGATGTTTGGACGTGTGATTTGAAAGATCTGAATTCTTTGGAGTTTCTGAACATACCTGGAATAAATCACAATTTCATGCCGTCTAATTTAGATAAGGAACTTGATTATTTTAGCATATTTTTTGATGATGAACTAGTAGAATTTATCGTAAAAGCAACTAATGAGTTTGCAAAGAAAAAATAGGAGAAAAATCTCCTCTCTCTTTCCACATCGAAGACTCCACCTAAATGCATTTACAACTGTGACAGGAAATGTATTTACACCTGTGACAGGAACTGAAATGTATTTTCACCTGTGACAATGTATTTACACCTGTGACAGGAAACGAATTTCGTGTGTTTCTCGCACTAGTAATTTTGACGAGCATTGTCAGAAAACCAAATCTTAAAATGTATTTTTCTAAGAATCCAATTATCAGTACTCCTTTTTTTAATTCAGTTATGAGTCGCGATCGATTTATAGGAATATTACGTTACCTTCATTTTACTCTTGATAGTAATGCCCAAAAACTAGATAAATTGAAACCCGTGTTAGATGCATTAGTTTCAAAATTTAAATCTATATACACTCCTAGAAGAAATGTGTTCATTGATGAATCTTTGCTCTCATGGAAAGGAAGGTTGGAATTTCGTCCATATATCCCCTCGAAAAGGTCCAGATATGGAATAAAAATATATAAATTGTCAGAATCGGAATCAGGCTATAAATGGAATTTCCTTGTGTATACTGGAAAGGACACGGAATTATCAAGCTCTGGTGGTGGGTATGGAGAACGCGTTGTGAAAACATTTCTAAATGAACTTTCAGGAAAAGGATATACTTTGTATTTGGATATATTTTTTACCTCTCCTGTACTTGCAAAGTATTTGTTGTCTAAGAATACGCATATATGTGGTACAGTTTTAAAAAATCGGAAGGACATGCCAAAGAATAATCCATCTGTACCTAAAACATATATACACTAAAATTTTTAATATTTTGATAAATTTATATAAAAAATATACATCAAATAGAAAATAAGTATTTCCTTTCTTCCTGAAAAAAGTAGAATGCTGTGTTGAACGGGTGATTTTTAGTGAATTGTTTTCAAGAGTTAGGCTTAGCGCAAAAAATTAGCCGTCTTTTGGGAAAAGTTCGGAAACAAAGCGCTCCGTCCTTTGGGCCACGGCGGTTTCGGAATGCCGCTGTCCTGAAAGGGTTAACACTGAAAGTTACAAAAATTATTGATATTATTCTTAGTACTAAAAATTGAATTAATATTGTTAATTTCAGTGGATGTGTTTTAATCTCAGGGGAAAATGGCTTATCAGATTAGGGGAAAGGGGCTTATCAGATTTTGAGGATTACTATTGAGGATTCTTTTATTTTATATGCTAGCTTTAAACATGTAAAATATTCTTCTATAGAAATAAATTGCACATTAATGTTTTTATCAAAGTTTTTTTTTTAAATGGAGATTTAACATTTTTTTTTACTTTCAGATGGAACTGTTACATGGAAAAGGGTTGTCCAGGGTGTTCGTGAAATGTGCGATGTATGTGAAACAACATTGTTCAATATCCATTGGGTTTGCCATAAGTGTGGTTTTGTTGTTTGTATAGACTGTTACAAATTTAGGAAAAACACAGAAGCCAAAGGTAAGTGTATCTTGTAAAATTTTGTTGTGTATAGTTATTTTCTTTGTAAAGATTTTACAATTAATGTTTCATAATTATTACAATTAATGTTTCATAATTATATGAGAAAATGTACTAACATTGCCCAAACAGTTTTAACTCCCGAGCAATGCTGGGTAAATTTCTAGTAATAAAATAAACAATCCTTTCTGCTCAATTTCCACACCTTATCATCAAATCATAATCCACCACGAAATCCTCATGCATGCTTTCCACAAATATGAAAAACAAAAAAATAAATTAATAGAATAAAAGAAATGATCAGAAGAGAAGGCAGGCATGCACAGAAAAATCCACGGGGGGAAATGTCAAATGCTGGGAGCTGTGGAAATGCATTTGTTGCGTTTATGTGTTGCTTAATAATTCACAAAAAAGTTATGTATTGATTAAGAAAATTTTTTTTGTTAGAATGCAAAGATATACACACACAACTTTTTGCCATATATAAAATTGTGCTAATGTTACTTTTTTTTTATATAGTAAAATAAGTATCAAATAAAGAAAAAACTGCAAATGTGGATGTATTTGAAAAATTAAGTATGAAGGAATTGCCCTCCGGATTCCATTTGAACATCGTTGGAAAGTACATTCTTCGATCTTTCTGATGGTTTCAAGATGAAAAATCTGTAATAACATTTTCAGTCTCTAAGAAACTGATTTGTGTGAAAATTGTTCAATATCATAGTAAAATATAAAGTAGTTAAAAATTAATTCAAAATTTTAAAGAGAGCTGAGGTGCATCATCTAGAGTCCTGAAGTATTTACCAAATTTCTTGGGTGTGGGATGCTTACATTTCCTGCAATAGACTGCACATATATACAGCAACACAAATATGTTCCATTATTGTATAAGATATAACTTTGTTATATACTTTTTCTTTTAGATGAAGTATCATCTAAAGACCGTGATGGATATCAGTGGTTAATGTGTTCAAATAGGCAGCCACATGAACAGGAAAAACTAATGCTCACACAAATTATTGCTGGTTCATCTTTATGGGATCTGGGCAAAACATTGCATGATATAAGAAAAAAATGGAACATTCCAACTTACTGCAATTGTGGAATTTATGATAATGATCCAGACAGCAAAAGTTCATCCAATGGTATATGTAAAGTATGTAAATGTTTGAAACTTTTATCTACAAATTGTTTTTTTTCATTATTCTGCAAATTTAGTGTATTAATTTTATTTAATTATATATTTTAGCTAATGAGTGCAGTAACAAAGTGCTTTTCATCAGATAAAGATTCTTCACGGGAACCCAATGGTTCAGACTCCTCGCGTGCTAGTAAACGCTCTGCCAAAAGCTCTACTGTAAATGGTTTAATAAAGCAAGATGATGGAGTGGGTGGATATAGTTCTGAAAGTGGTGGCTCACCTCTTAGTTGGTTGGCTGATGTCGCGCTTAATTCATCTAGCAAAGCATCAGATGATCAGAAAGATAAAGATGATGATGAAAAGTCATCTGAAGATCAGGAAAGTTGTGCTGATGCTTCAGTTGATAGTGATGATGATAAAAATGAAAACTTTTCAACTTTAAGAGAGCTTCTAATTCGACCAACTGGCAAAATGGGTGGAAAAAATAGTGGTAGCTCTTCAAGTTCACAAAAGACATTAACAAGTACATTAGATGAAGTCATATCATGTGTCATAGAACAAAAAGTTAGAAAATCTGAGAAAAAAAGTAAAGAAAAACAATTACTTCATTTTACTAGACGTTATCAAATGTCCAAATCTGGTCGAGAACTGCCACCAATTAGAACTTGTATGCTTGCAGAAAGTTCCCTGTTATATCCTGAAATTCCTCATATCTGGTTAGGTAATGGTAAAATTTTGTTACTTAAAGATCCATATCATTCAGGAAATTTACAGTTATTTCAAGAACAGTGGAAAAGAGGCCAGGTAATATTCAAATTTTTTTTTTAATAATTGGTCAGTATACTTTTAATGTAGTATTTTTTTTACAGCATTACAGTATAAAAATTTATTGCAAAGTATTTGGTTATCCTTAACATGAAAGTATCTATTATAAATAATTTTCTAATTTTGAATGCAAATTGAAAAGTATTAAAAATGTTTCTAAACCAACTTAGGTCTCTGCATTTAAATTTTTTTTAAAGGCTTGTTTATACTTTTAATCCATACTATTTTTCTATCGGTTTAAATATATATAACTTACTATACTAATTAGTTACTATCTTGTAATAGTGAAACAAATCAAGTTATAAAGGTATTTTGTTTTTGTAATTAATTAATGTTCAACTAGAAGAGCATAAAAGCGTGTTGTTGTTGATTCCCAAACAGTCCGACCTACCAGAAAGGTGTAAGGCAACTGTTTGGACGGCTGGGAAGAGTCACCCAATTTAGACTGGAACCCAGTGGTGGAGGCATCCACAGGGACTGTATCCTCCTTCCCCTACCACCAACCTCTCGGAAGGACTTATGAACCCACATGTTTAACGTGATCGTACTCTGCATGAACACGGTGTGCATAAATGTGTGTATAAATTATAAATTTGTTAACTGAAATCAGCACACCTTTGAAACAAAATTGTTTTAACCTTATAGCAGGGTTAATTTTACTCATGCATTTGAGTGCAAATATGTTTGCATGTATGCATGTATTTCTTTTCTAGTGCCAGTAGTATTGCTCATACTCATTAAGTACTGTTATCTAAATCTTGTCTATGAAAGTAATTCTTCATTTTGTAACTATGTGGCACATTATAAAAAAATATGTGACATATTAATAACATATGTGCACATTTTCAACATTTGAGCTCATTAAACATCTTTGAAATGTGTGACATATGGGTACATTAAACAGAAAAATAATCATTGCACATTTTGTAAGCATTTTTGATATAGCATATAAATAAAGAAATTGCCATCAGGCACCAAAAATGTACAGTCATGTGTGCTGACAATCTATGTAACAATGGAAAAAGTATGCCCACATAATTAATTAATATCTCGTTTTTCTTGGACATAATATATTATATGCTTCATAAAAAGTTTCTAACTTTGGCATAAATTGCTAAATGGGTTGACGAGATTATTTTCCTATAGCACCTCTTAAATTATGGAGGGCTTACTCCTTTATGATTAGATCAGAAAGATATGTCAAATGTTTTCTTTGCCAAAAGAAAATTGTTACGAATTATTATTTTCCAAAAAATTATTACAACAGGCTTCACATTTCCATGCAAGTGTCATTCTCATGTTGGTGCAATGCAATTTTGGTTTGATATTTTTTTCTTTTATCAAATGTTTACAAAAGTGTTTTAGAATCCTGATTGAAAATTAATTTGAGTTATCCTTATCCAAAATGCCGAGAAAATTAGCGACTGTAAAACATAATTTCAAACCAATCTCTTTTTGACTTCTTCAGACAGTGTGTTTTCTCATGAGACTGCAATCATATCGTGATTATGCTTCACAGGCTATTTCCAGCATAGCCACCAGTCTCACATTTCCTGGCGGTCTAACAGGCCTCTACCATGACGGTGAGGAACTTCCCCCCTTGACCATTTATCAATGAGAATAGTGCTATTCAATACATGCCCTACCCCCTCACTCCTTTTTCCATAAGCAGCCAGAGTAAACTAATGTCTTTACCATGTGAAAGAAAAATCTCTCAGCCTATTGAAAATGTTCCACTTAAATTATTTACACCTATTTTGTAATCAAAATAAAAGTGTGAGGCCAGAAATAGATCTCACACCAGTTTTTGGTGAGACAGTTTTATGTTCAATATTTATGGTTTGCTGCAATAGCAAACAATGCTTCAGATGAAATGACTCCAGTGTTTACAACACTTTGACCTGAGAGGTCAAATTAGACCAGAAACCTACAGACTGAGGTGTACCCATGAGAGTGGTTAAAAATAATAACCAATTATGGAAAATGTCTGGGCTCTAGTGTCCAAGGTCGGCCAATCAGAGCCATGTCAGACCTCAGGCAAAGAGAGGCAGCAGCCATGAGTTAATATTACACAACTTCTACGAGAATATGAGTTAGTAGTTATGAAACAAGTGATGAAGTAGTTAGTAAAGAGAAGTAAGAGTGAGGTTCTCGATGATAGTACAGAGGCAATACAGATGAGCAATCATGATGACTTTTACGGAGTCCAGAGGCAAATGAGAAATGGCAATGTCCTGATTACGGGTTCCAGAAGTGTTCGAGAGTGCAATGAGCAGATGCAGTACAATCAAGGAGCCTAACACTTCCACGTTAAGGCTAGAACGATATACGCAGATGCAAGAATTGTGGTCAATGACCGAGCAGAAAATGAAGGTATGCACCCATTAATAATTGTAACAGGTCAGTAATGCATTTAGGGATTATTGAAAAAGTGGTCTTACACTTGCGCGCCGCAAGAATAGGAATGATTATTGTAACTAATTTAATAATTAAGAGAATATTAATAATAAATGATTTTATGTTAAGTTAAAATGGTGCAGTTAATTATAGTCTTATATTCATTAATATTCTATTCCAGGACTCACGCTAAAGATAAAATAGGTGGATAATGTCCTGAGGTAACTTCCTCTTTTAGGACATGCCCGGTAAGAGCGTGAAGAAGAAAAAGACTGTGTGTATATACAAAACATTAATTTATTTACCCTATATAAATATTTACATAATATTGATTCAAAATATTTAAAATACAACTTCCCATATGCAAAATGGAATGTATACCAATTTAACATAAACAAATACAGAAGTATATATAGTCTCACAGACTAAAATTGAAAAGATGGTAATTAAAAGTAAGATTCACTATCCCTAAGTTATATTTAATCATCATAAAATGGAGAGAGAGGTAGGTTAAAAATGCTGGTGACTAGGAAGTCATTTAGAAAATTTTGCGATGTTTGGCCTTTTCCTTATAATTCTGAAGTGCTGGTATTACTATTAGCAGAGTAGAAATTTTAGTAGAGGATGATACGCAGCAGTGAAGTGTATTTCAAGAAAGCAAGTTCGTCAAACACAAACACAATTTTTATTCTTGACTCCTACTTAGTTTAAGCAACTTAGTTTAAGCAACTCCTACTTAGTTTAAGCAACTTATCTGGAAAATGCTAGCGTTACTGTAACATACTCAAACCAAGTATTTTGCTAAGCATCGGATCTATCGATCAGATCCCGTTCCATTACATCAAGTCAGGTCACATAACAGGACTGCATAAAGGTCTGGTCATAAAACAGGTCACGACCGTCTAACTGATCAGGTCCGTCTTGTCCTTCATGGTCAGTTCAAGGTCAGAATAAGTCTGAATAACTGAGAATGTGTCCTATCATATATACACCGTGATGGGTACGCTCCGGAACTCAACCGTTGACGGCAGCGC
This sequence comes from Amaurobius ferox, assembly GCA_951213105.1. Lineage (NCBI taxonomy): Eukaryota > Metazoa > Arthropoda > Arachnida > Araneae > Amaurobiidae > Amaurobius > Amaurobius ferox. The sequence goes on from OX578133.1 coordinate 186,582,570, forward strand.
CCTCACTATATGCAAAACAGGATGCGCGCGCGGCGGGAAGGTGATTTGTATGAATGGCATGTTCTGTTCTCGTTACGAGTCGTTCACAAGAACGGTAAAACCATTCTAAAAATGAAGACACGTTCCCGCGATAACGAGAATCGTGACAAAAACAGAACAAAGTTTCTAACAATCGGCCCCCTCATGCAAAACCCCAAATCTCGGCGCACATGCTATCAATCAATGAAGTTACTCTAAAAAACATAACAGCAAACATGTCAAGTTCTTTAGTATCCAGCAAAAACATAAAGTATATATATCACTTTCATGTTGAGAAAAAAAAATTTTTATCATTGAAAGAAAATTTTAGATATCATTGAAACACTAAGTTCCAAAATTTTAATCTAAGTCAATCAAAATTTAAGTTTCAAGAAATTTAAGTATAATTTAAATTTAACATTTAAGATTAAAAAAATTTTACTATAAATATCAAATTCAAGTTGTAGAAAATTTTATGTATAATTATTAAATTTAACATTTAAGATTAAAAAATTTTACTATAAATATCAAATTCAAGTTGTAGAAAATTTTATGTATAATTATTAAATTTAACATTTAAGATTAAAAATTTTACTATAAATATCAAATTCAATTATAGCTGTTCATTATCTCTGTCCAAGACCAGTATACACAATTAATACTAACAGCAGTGACACAGATAATGAAAGATTTTTTTTTTCTTTCTGTATTGTATTCATATATAAATTTGAAGAAGTGGTTTGTCATCAAAGAATCATAACCAAGTGTATGATAACAAGGAGTAAACACACAATGTAATACACATAAGCATAATTGTCTTATGCGGGAATTGAAAACATGGATATATATATACATTCAGTGTAATGTGAAAAAATTTTAAAAAGTTCATTGTAAACAATACACATATATATACTCTAGATACAAGTATCTGCATCACAGAGAGAGGAGTAAATTATACGATATCCTAACCATATTTGTACAAGAAAGAAAAATTTAGAAGTTACAAATTTAAGAAGTTACAAATTTAATCATTTTGTTTTTGAAAATTTGATTACAAAAATTTAATTTTAAAATTCCTTAAACATTTGGCAAATCTTATCAATGTACTGCCTTTGATGTATAAAAATTTTGTTATTGATTTCAGTAAATTCCACACCTATTATTTCTATGTCGCTTGCCTCTGGCCTGGATTTGATATCTTTCTTTTCTCTGAAGTTAAACAAATTTTGGTCATAATGTATGTTAGCCTTAGCACAGAATTTTTTAACATCATTAGGACTTCTCAGTCTTCGTTTATCACCCTTCACTGAGTAGTAAACATCAGTTCGAGTTCCATCAGACCTAGGTACGACTTTCCTTTCCCAGTCGATGTCTGAACAGGGGGTCAGATCGGAATTAGCAGGAGAGTCCTCTTCCTCACTAGTATGACTAGTGTCATGGCTCTCACCTGCTTCTTCCTCTGACTCACTATCCAAACATCCCGATCCTGAATCTGTTGATCAAGTAAAACCCGATTTCTTTTGGGTGAAGTTTCTAGGTCAAATAGGGTCCAGGACGCCTTCCGCTGCTTCCATTTCCTCAAAACGGACATTGCTTGTTTCTATTACTTTTCTATCTTTCACAAGAAGAATTCTATAGCCCCTGGTATTTTTCGCATATCCTACCATAACTCCCTGTTGAGCTCTTAGGTCTAGCTTCTTCCTAAGCTGTTTTGCTGTACCAGCATAAGCCTTACATCCAAAAATTCTGAGATGGGATACAGCAGGCTTCTTCCTATAATACAATTCGTGTGGAGTTTTAACTTTAAATTTATGGCAAATCCTGTTCTTTGTATAAGTAAAACATAGGATTGCCTCTGCCCACATTTTGTCACCAATTTTACTTTGATTAAGCATTGCTTTGACACAATCTAACGCTGTCAGGTTGAATCTTTCAGATACCCCGTTTTGTTCGGGTGTATATGTGTTAGATCGTTCATGCTTAATCCCTAACTTTTTCAGAAAAGCTTTAAATTGACCGTGACAAAATTCCATGCCGTTATCAGTACGGATGCACAAAATCTTTTTGCCTAATTGTCTCTCCTGACAAGCTTGAAAATCCTGAAAAACTTTAAACACATCTGCTTTTTGTTTTAAAATAAAAACAAACACCTTGCGGCTAAAATCATCTGTAATAGTCAAAAAATATTTGTTTCCCCCCAATGAAGCTACAGGCATTGGACCACAAACGTTCATGTGCAGTAATTGCAAAGGTTCTGTAAATCTAATCCTGCCTATTGGTTTGTACGAAACTCTCTTAGATTTTGCAAGTTTGCAATGGATGCAATTTACTTTTGCATATTTTAATTTTGGGAGTCCTTTTGCCGCGGAAACTTTACTTGTTTGGTGCAAGTAGTCTGAGTTAATATGGCCATATCTTCTATGCCATAATTCAGTTTTATTCAGAATTTCAACTGTTGAACCACTAATTTTATTTGACTTTGATTTTAAATCAGATTTGTTTTTCCTTTTATTCAAGTTAGGCCTAATTTTGCTTTGACTTTGACTATTTTTTGCAGGGGATTTTCTAACCTGTTTAGAATTTTTGTCCCTATCCTGATCTCCTTTACGGCCCTCAACATTACTATTTAAACTTTTAGTTGAGTACTGTGGTTTTAAGAAATAAAGCCCTTCTTTACGTTTAGCGTAAAAGAAATTTTCTCCCTCAGGAGTTTTAAACCATAGAATACCTTTGGCTGCACAAAAAGAATAGCCCTGCTCTTCTAATACAGATGCGGCCAACAAGTTTCGCCGTAATTTTGGTGAATACATAACATTATGCAATACAATATTTTTTACATGATCCTTAAATTTAACATACATATTCACCGATCCAATGGCCTCAACTGGGCTTTCCATATCACCCATTGCTAGCGACATAGACAGGGGTGTAGTCGAGGGGGGACGCGGGCGGACGCAGACCCCCCACCTTTTCTCCTGATGTCAAGCGTACCCCCACTTTTTACTTTGTAAGGGGACGCTCTTTTTTTAAATTTATATATACATATATAACCCCTTTGCAGCTTGTAATAGTTGAAAGATTCTTTGAGATAATTTCATTTCAAAATGCAAGAATCTTAACAGATTTTTCTTTCTTGAGCTGAGAATCATATGCTTTGGAGCACAATTTTTGGTTTTTAATAAATAACTAAATAAAATTAGAATAATTATTATTTTTTTGGTTCTATCAACATATTAAGAGCTCGAGTTGGAAAGTAAAAAAAGAAAAAAAAAACAAAAAAAAAACTGGATACAATTGAAAAAGTATCTCAATACAAAATCCACGATACATTTAGAGACTAGGGTCGTTACTCAAGGCATTTTATATGGGTGATACTTGTATAGCGATACTTCCCAACCCTATGTCAATCACAGAAATTATACAGTATTGGCTAAAATTCTTCAAAAAAAGAGCGTCCCCCCACCTTTTTTTTTACGACTAGACCACTGGACATAGATGTATCCTTACATTTATTAAATTTAGAAAACATTTTTATATCATTACAAAAATGTCGCGTAGCAGCGGTGTCAATCACCCAGCTGAGCCTATTGTCAGGATCATCAACAATATTAGCTTCAACAATAATATTAGAGCTAGTCAACTTTTTCAACTTTGGGCATTTTGCCTTTAAATGACCAGTTTTATTACAAATAAAGCATGGTCCTATGACCTTAATAGATTTATTGACTTTGGTGACATTTTTGCTTTTAGCGTTAACATTAGAAAAATATACAGATGAATTGGAACTTACATTGTTATTGTCACGATCCCTCTTCAACTGCCTTATCCTTCCTTCTTCCTGGGACAGCTCCTTCTGAATTTTATCCAGCTTGAATTCTTTATCGCTCCAACGGTAGATGACTTGGATGATACTTTGAAATTCATCTGGCAAGTACCGGATGGCTTGGAACGCTACGTATACGTCTTCCACGGGATGGTTCACGTTTTTCAGCTTGGTGACAGCTTTCCTTATCCTTGTACAGAAAATATCGACTGTTTCCTCGATTTCCGGGCGAAGACTGAAAACTCGTCCAACAGATGAACTAAATTAGCGCGCGTTGGGGCCTCAAAATGCGCTTCCAACTTCTCCCACGCATCCGCCGGGCTGTCGTTGATATCGAGCAATTCACGGTATTCCGCCGATATGTTCCGAAATAGGATGGAAAGTGCGCGGTCGCTGCTGCACATGTACTCCTCTCGCTCGCGTCGTGACGTAGACTCGTCGACTGGCAATGCAGTACGGTTGACATGGCCGTAGCATCCTTCTCCTTTTAAGATGAAAGAAATTTCATTACACCAGGTGACGTAATTGTCCCTGTTCAACGCTTCTATGCCGTTGCTCACCTCCATAGTCTTTAACCTTTAACTGTGACTAGAGTGCTCTGTTTATTTTTCTGCTTGATGCAAATGGCGCCGCTCGCGGCCCCCTTCGATGGAATTCTCAACGCTTCACTGCTGCTTTATAAGGATAAAAGTTATGGCCTTGACATGCTGGGGCCCATAACCTAAAATGCTGGCGACTAGGAAGTCATTTAGAAAATTTTGCGATGTTTGGCCTTTTCCTTATAATTCTGAAGTGCTGGTATTACTATTAGCAGAGTAGAAATTTTAGTAGAGGATGATACGCAGTAGTGAAGTGTATTTCAAGAAAGCAAGTTCGTCAAACACAAAACACAATTTTTATTCTTGTGAGATCCATTGCACAATTTAAAGTTACAAAATAACTGTAACATTCGTTGCAAAGCAAAAGTGTATACAAAATGAGCTAGCAAGCTCATGAAAAAGGTTTGTAAACAGTTTATGACTAGGCACACACTCTCAGTTACACGTTCAGTTGCTATAACATTGGTAACTAGAAAAACAGCTACTTTACCACAAATGCCATACACGTTAACGAAGCCACCATCATCAGGTCACACGTCATGGCATTATACTGAGTCCAAGAACCACAAAAAATTAACTGGTCTCTTTAAAATTGAAAGAGCCAAACTCTAGAAAAACATTTTATCGCACTTTCCGAAATAACTATCGGAAACTTGACTCCTACTTAGTTTAAGCAACTTATCTGGAAAATGCTAGTGTTACCGTAATATACTCAAACCGAGTATTTTGCTAAGCATCGGATCTATCGATCAGATCCCGTTCCATTACATCAGGTCAGGTCACATAACAGGACTGCATAAAGGTCTGGTCATAAAACAGGTCAGGACCGTCTGTCTAACTGATCAGGTCCGTCTCGTCCTTCATGGTCAGTTCAAGGTCTGAATAACTGAGAATGTGTCCTATCATATATACACCGTGATGGGTACGCTCCGGAACTCAACCGTTGATGGCAGCGCCCTCACTATATGCAAAACAGGATGCGCGCACGGCGAGAAGGCGATTTGCATGAATGGCATGTTCTGTTCTCGTTACGAGTCGTTCACGAGAACGGTAAAACCATTCTAAAAATGAAGACACATTCCCGCGATAACGAGAATCGTGACGAAAACAGAACCAAGTTTCCAACAAAAAGTACATAATAGGAAAAAGTTCCAGATGGGTAACTCACCGAACTTCACTGGCCATCGTTGGTCTCGCACTCCTTTGGATAGGAGCCAGTCTTTTCACGTCCCTTTTTTAATGAGTCGCAGTTCCTTCTCCTCGCTCCTTTTTTAAATTTTTGAAAACTCTCTCTCTCCAAGATTTTAAAACACGCCCCTGAAGCGCATACAACTATCTCATTGGATTCTGGGTCTTAACCCCTTGACCCCAAAGCAACGCCATTGGCTTTTAGACCACCAGAAACAAAAAGACCCTTCTCAAGCACAAATGCATCTAAGTAAGCATCTAAGTATGCATCTAATGCATCTAAGTTATCACAAATGCATCTAAGTAAAGCATTACACAGACAGAGATCATATAAAGCAGTGGTACTCACTACGCAGTTGGGGCACGTAATTAAAAGATACATACATTGATCTTTTTTGTTTTATGTCACAAATTTACATTTCTAATTTGATATATGGTCCCCATTCACGATGTTCAATTTTCAATTAAATATAACTCTCTCAATTTTAAAGATTAATTAATTAAAGACTTTTTGAAAATTAATAGGAGGACTATTTTAATGTAGTCTTATTTCCAACCTTAATGTAGTCTACTACTGTAATAACTACCATTAATGCAGTATTATTTCCAACCTTACTTTCAATATTTTTGCAATTTACATTGCCCACTTATCTCCAACAGGTAAAGAATTAAAGCGTGTTTCAATCTTTTTGGGACACCCTGTATAACACAATGAAAATGTGTTTCTCCCATATAAATTAAATAATCACTGGTCATATCTCCCTCTCATCTGACATTGTGGGCAGTGTTTATTTCAAGTATACATACAAAGGGAGGCGAAGCACCTGATCTATGCACCTGCTAAAGAGGCACTTTTAAACAAAGGCTCTGTAGTCCTATGTCCAATTAACAAAGACTGAAGTGTCTTACGCCAGTGTAGTGGGTCAAAGACATTTATTTAGTACTTGTAACTCCCACCCAGGTTTTGAGCTGGCTTAAAAAATACTGAAATGAGGAAAAAAAAGTTGTAGCAAAATGCTAAAGAAATTTAGCTGCTTTTGTCGCTCAAAAAATATAACGCTGGCGAAGACAATGGAATATTCATTAAAAGAAAAAATTAAATATGAAAGGGGGCAATAGGGCAATATAAATGTTTGTAGAGGCCTACAAATTTATGGCATAGCTACCAACCCAGAAAGTAAAATAGAAACACATTGCGTGAGGGAAAAAAAATTATAATTTTTGGCCACGCTAACACAGGATATTTAAACCTTAAATTTTAAAGCACCTGATACTCGCATATATTAAGCTTATTTTAACATATACTCAACAATGAAATAGAATAATTTATCTAATTATTTTTATTAAGTGATAGAATTGTAGTTGGTTTAGCTTTTTTTTCTGCATACTCTAATAATTCTGAACCTATATTTTCTTAAATTTAAGTACTCATATTTTAATACTGTTATTCAGAAAACAGTTGTTCATTTCATTAATAATACATTTGAAAAATAGTCCTTCTACACAGGGTGTCCCAAAAAGATTGATAAACATGCTTTAATTATTTTCCTGTTGGAGATAAGGGGGCAATGTAAATTGCAAAAATGTTGAAAGTAAGGTAGGAAATAAGGCTACGTTAATGAAATAGTCCTCCTATTAATTTTCAGAAAGTTACACTTTTTAAATGTTTATACCATCCCCTTAGACAAATTTGGTCAATCAGAAAATTTTTATTTCTAATGCAACAAGATCATTAAAAAACCTGCATATCTGTATCTTTAAAATCAACTGAATTATGATAAAAGAAAAAATCTGACTTATGTCACTTTTCTGTACCATGTGAAAGACTGTTTCATCAGTGAAAATAGGGATAATAAACAAATTAACTATGAAAATTGTTTAGATCAAAAATACGTTAATATGTGTCAAAATTTTTTATCACAAATGCATCTAAATAAAGCATTACACAGACAGAGATCATATAAAGCAGTGGTACTCACTACGCAGTTGGGACACATAATTAAAAGATGCATACATTGATCTTTTTTGTGATATGTCACAAATATACATTTCTAATTTGATATATGGTCCCCATTCACAATGTTCAATTTTCAATTAAATATAACTCGCCCAAATATATAGATACAAATATGTGGGTTTTTTTTTTTTAATGATCTTGTTGCATTAAAAATAAAAATTTTCTGATTGACCAAATTTGTCTAAGGGGGCCATATAAAAATTTAAAAAGTGTAACTTTTTGAAAATTAATAGGAGGACTATTTCATTAACGTAGTCTTATTTCCAACCTTACTTTCAACATTTTTGCAATTTACATTGCCCACTTATCTCCAACAGGTAAAGAATTAAAGAGTGTTTCAATCTTTTGGGGACACCCTGTATAACACAATGAAAATGTGTTTCTCCCATATTAATTAAATAATCACTGATCATATCTCCCTCTCATGTGAGGTTGTGAGCAGTGTTTATTTCAAGCATACATACAAAGGGTGGTGAAGCACCTGATCTATGCACCTGCTAAATAGGCACTTTTAAACAAAGGCTGTGTAGTCCTATTTATCGCCTTAGGGAGGGAATATGTAAGCAATGAGTCACAGCTGACTGGTTTGAAAGATTTAACTTGAATGGGGGGAAGCCTAATCATTCTTCTCTTTATGGAATACCATAGACCTTTAGTGTGGGGTGAGGGAGGTGTGATTGCGCCAACAGGTGCAGGATAAAGAAAATAACACTGGAGAAGAATAAATATCAACTTTTCAACACAATCAGCTGATGGGCTGACATTTAAACATTGTAAATATTTTGGGATGGACAATAATATTTTTCTGGCATTTTGGATTAACTCATCACATTTTGCAAAAAAAACAACCATAGCTCAATCCCTGCTTCTACTACACTAGCGTCCCAATATTGCATATGTGTATTGCATGTGCACAGTGAACAAGTATGTGATCTGCAGCTATTGCAAGTTATAAACTTCTATAAAAATAGCATCGGGTTGGGTGGGATATGAATTAGCACTGTGTCTGTCCACACAGCAAACATGATGCTGCCAGCAGCTATGCTTTGTAGGAGATATTTAAGAACCACTCTCCAGCTAGCTGTATTTATTGTTTCAGGTTGCTAGTTATGAATAATGCCTGAAATAATACATAATTTTGAAACAGTTATGAATTTTTAATATGTGATATCAATCTAATTAGTATCAAATCTTCGTTAATCTAATATTATCGGATATTTGATATTTGTTCTGTTTTGATCTTGTGATATTCCTAGTATACATTAATTTAAAATCTAAGATCATTTATGAGTTAGTATTGCTTTATATTAAATATTTCAGAAATACTAGACTATTTGATGTTTTTCAAACATTGGGTGACTGAATATAAACTGCAATTAACACTAGCATACAAATGCCTAATATTTCAATTTTAACTAATGTTTTAGCCATATCTCAATAATGTGCACTTCATAAAGCAGAGCTTATATTAATCAGATTGTCTATTGTATAGCAAAATTTTATTGAAAAAATATGAAAAAAAATATTTATAATTCCTATTAGTTAACTTACTTTATAATTAACTTTTTAACAGCCTGTTATTGTTGCTGATGTGGGAACAAAATTAGATTCTTCTTTATGGAATCCTGAAAGTTTCATCAAAGAATTTGGAGATGTGAAAGGTGACTTTTTGAACTGTCTATGTGGAACTCTTCTTCCTAATCAACCACTGAAGAGGTTTTGGGAAGGATTTGAAAATGCTAACAGTGAGTAAATGACACTTTTCTGAAAGCCTGTTTTTGTGATAAATTTTTTTGAATGTTGCTTTTTATACCTATACCCGCTTTTTTTTTTAGAAAAGATGGTTTGGTAAACTTGATTAAAATTCAGTTATATTTTTAAAAATTTGACAGTATTTACAATTTCAAATAGCTTAATACAAGTGGAAATAAATAAATGATACTTTCAAAATACATCAAACTAAATCTAATATTAATATATTGTATGATTTTTTAAATATGTTTAAGACATTGCCTCAAGCGTTTCATACTGAAATGTTTTTTAAATAGTTACTTTGTTTAATCTTCATATTAAACATGTAATTTATAATTTTTTTTCTTTTATAATACAGAAAGAATAAAGGGTGAAGATGGGGAATCTCTTATTTTAAAAATGCTTGATTGGCCTCCTGGCGATGAATTTTCAGATGTTATGCCCTCCAGGTATGATGATTTTATGAAAGTTCTTCCTCTTCGTCAGTACACACATCGAGAAGGGGTGCTTAATATGGCAAGTCGTCTTCCTGAATGTTTTGTCCAACCAGATTTAGGACCTAGAATGTATAATGCATATGGTGAGGAATCTTTCTATTAATATGCTTTCAATTTTTTAACATGTAAAATGAAGTTAATATTATATGTAATTTCTAATGATATGTGTTGTGATTGTATGCGTGGTTGTAACCAGTGTTTCTTTGGGGGCGATGCTCCCCCGGAGACGAGGATTTATCCCCCCCCCCCCCCCCCAGGTCCAAAAAGTCCTGAAAGAAACACTGGATGTAAAGCAGAATGTTCTGCAATTTAAGAATAAAAACTCATGCAGTAACATATGTATCAACATTTCTGGAAAAAGCAATGCAGTAGCAGAAATACTGAAGTGATGAAAAAATATTTGAAAAATGTAAATGTAGAAACACCACTAGTAACTGCAAGTTTAGATGCTTTTCTGATAAGCATGTTTTATGGAATTGAAACCTTGCAGTCAGACAAAAGGAACAAAAATGCAGTAAATAAGCAACATGAAGATATGTTAACCATAATACATTTTCAATTACATGTAAAGTAAATGTTTGATTTTATTTTGTCTATGACTGAAATGAAATCCACCAGTTTCAAAGTTTTAGAAAGTTTTAAAATCAAAACATGCAGTCATAATTATTTACTTTGTTTGCTATCCTAATCATTGTTAGGATTTCAAACTTGGGAATTTAAGGAAAACCTATTACAAGTACTTTGTTTAAAAACAGTCTGAGTCAAAGAGAGAGATGAGTTTTAAAATTTGTTTATAGATAAAGAATATAAGTATATGCTGAAGAAATTTGCTTTCAGTTAAATTTAAAACAGTAATTTTAAAAACATTTTTTTTGTTGTTGTTATTTATTTCTTCGACTTTTTGATTTTATTCAAGACAGATTTGGTCTTTTCCACTTAAAGACTATATATTATAAAACATGTTAAAATGTAAATACTCTCCACTGAATGCAAAATATATAATTTGATCCTCAGCAATACTATTTAAAATTATTATGTTAAGATAGATGTCTATAAGTACTTACTATAGATTCAGGTTGTTTAGATTTAGTCACAGTAAAACCAAGGTAAAAAGTTTATTTTGGTATATACACCATATCAGTGTAATGGCATATACACTAAAAAATAAATTTTTAATTTTTTGGCAGTTTTTCTAAAAAATGTATCAATTCAACTAAGGGCAGTAACCCTTGAACTAAGAGCCAGTAGACTTCATATTCTAGAATTGTGGAAATTTTTTTATCAGATGTGGTTTTGTTCCTATAAGAATGAATTTAATATACACGTCTGTTATGAATATAAATTAACCCATATATAACTCAAGGCTTTAAGTTGATCTAATATTACACAAGAAAATAAATGCATGTCTTTTATAAAAACAAAAATTAATCTTGGATGTTGGTAAGCATTACATTATTTCTCAAATGTTGAAGATTTGTGGAATTTTTTTTTTTCAAAATATCTTACTATTGCATAAAGTGAACTTTTTTTTTCTTATCGGAATTATTTCAGGTTTGTTAATTTAGAATATGATAATTAATAGATGCTTTTAATAGATAAGTACAAAATTGTAAATTTATGTATATGTTCGTACGTTCATTTTGAAGTACTTAAAAGTTCTTGAATTTGTTAATAAGTAAATATAGTCCTTGAATTTCTTGAAAAGAAATAACGTGCGCTTCTAAAAAAACAAACAGTAACATACCCAGTTTCTTTTGTTTTGTTTTTGAAAAACAATAATACAGTGGAGCACCTTTATATGTTTCTTATTTATATGTCTTTTATATTTATACGTCATTTCAGCACAATCCTGATTCATTCCTAACCATGTAATGATAAAAACTTTCATTTATACCACTCAAAACTTCGTTTATACATCATTTTCCCAGTTTTTCTGCTGATAAATCTTTCTAAAATTCGAAAATTTTCATTCGGATAGAACATTTGGTAATTGCCGCAAGGTACTCTGACCACTGTTACAAATTTATCGCGCTTTTTGATTCCCAAAGAGTTCTTGCTCAAGCTGTCAAATTTACATGACAACCTTAAACTGCATCTTCTGCGGGAAGAACGAATAATGAGAGGGTTTATTCACCAGACTCTTTTGTTTGATAAGCAGTTCATTCTCGAATCGAATTCCTATGCTTTTTGAGAGCTCACATTTCAATATTGCTGTTCAGTCTGTTGGTTATTATCATTCTCTTGGTTTATTAAAATTTAACATTCTCCAAAAATGTCCCAAAAGCATAAAGCACTTTCATTAAAAGATAAAATTGAAAATTTAAAGAATTTAACAAAAGTACATTTGGCTAAAAAACTGGATATTCCAGTTTCTACTCTGAAAACCATTGTCTATGAAAGAAAAAAAAAATTGAGGACAGAGCAGCAGCTTGCAGAAACTCTGCTTCGAAGAAACTGTGTGTGCAAGAAGGCAAGTTTCCTGAAGTAGAGGACATTTTGCTTCAGTTTTTAACACAATGTCATGCATAAAATATTCCTGTGAGTGGGCCCATGCTTATGGAAAAAGCAAAGGAAATTGCATTGAAATTGGATGTAAAAGATGCATGTTTTTCAACTGGATGGCTTCACAAATTCAAAATGTAACATGGAATTTCAAGTCAAGTGGTAAGTGAGGAATCTAAAGATGTTCCGACTGAAACTGTTAATGAATGGTTAAGAAATTTGCCGAACAAAATTAATAGATACCAGCTGAAGGACATTTACAATGTTGATGAAACATGCCTCTACTTTTTTTATCATCTCATGCCTGCAAGAACTCTCGCATTTAAAGGTGACAATTGCAATGGTGGAAAAAAATCTAAAGATTGCCTCGCTGTTTAACTTTGTGCCAACACTGACTGAAGTGATAAAATGACTCCTCTAGTCATAGGGAAGTCACGAAAGCCAAGGTGTTTTACAAAAGTTACAACATTGTCAGTAGGTTATGAAGCAAATAAAAAAGCGTGGATGACTGTCAAAATTTTTACTGAGTGGCTCAAAAAAATGGATAAAGATATGAAACAACAAAAACGTAAAATTTTACTTTTTATGGATCAATATACTGCTCACCCCCAAGAGGCCGACTTTTTGAAAAATGTGAAACTGGTTTTCTTTTCACCAAATTGCACAAGAAAACTACAACCCCTAGATCTGGGATACAGAAAGTGTTTAATTCAACATGCCCGTCAAAGCATCACTACAGGAAATATCCAAGGAAAGATAAACGTACTTCAGGGGATAAACATGATCTCCCTAACATGGACTCAAGTCAAGTCTAAAACAATAGAAAATTGTTTCATTAGAATTTCCAAAATTAGATGAATGTGATGCCAACGACAACAGTGATAATAACAACAACAACGCTGAAGATGATGAAACTGTGATCATGGATGAAGAAGACTGGAATCTCATGAGATCAGAAGTTACTTTTGAGAAGAATGCGAATTGTGATACCAATGTAATGACTTCTGAATTAATCACAATTGATGAATTAATAGAAGACAAATTGTCTGGTGCTAATTTAAGTAGCGATGATGATGAAGAAGAATATAAAGAAGTTATCCCACCTTCTTTTAAAGATGCTATGGGACTCCATTGATAAACATAGAATTTATTTTGTTTGTCAAAACACCAGTGAAAAAACTTTCAAAGACTTTAATTCAATTCATAATGCTGTACTCATTACTCACATTCAATCCACATATCAGACGATGATTAAAGATTTTTTTAATTAACATCTACCTGCATGCACATAAATCATACATGCAAGTAGTAAAACAAGATGTGTATTTACTTAAGATATTTATGTATGAAATTAAAATGAAGGTATGATTTTTTTCATTTTTATGATTGTAAATGTTTAAATATAAAAATTTAATAAATATTATTTTCAATATAGATAATATCTTAAAAAAATAAAAATATTACTTTTAAATAAATTAGGATGATTTGTAGCATCAAATTTGTAATAATCAAAGTTGTTTCTTAAAATTCTGATTATGCATCTTTACATTTATATGTCTTTTTCGAATTTCTCTTGAGAAACGTATAAATGGTGCTCCACTGTATATGTAAATTTTTGAAAAGTGCAATAACTTTCATTCGTAATTGTGAGGAATACAATCAAATTATTAGCGATTGTGAATGTTTTTATATCTTTTTAGTTTCTTTTCCTCCAAAATCTGCACTTTATTAGCCAATCAAATGTAGAAGAAGCTAAACATTCACTTTAACCTTTCCTCCTGAAAAAGAAATGTAGTAAAAAAAAAAGTCAGACTGGTAGATTGTTGAATAGTGCTCTCCCCTTTCTGTACTATAAATTACTATATAATTATTTTTGCTTGGTGTCAATTTGAGGTAAAAAGTTCTGAGAAATTGAACTTTAAAGCATTTTTTGCGCTAAAACTAATATTTACATACATAGTTTTTAAGACTAGAATTATTTTATGTTCCTCATTTGTGTGAAGGATGTTTTCAACAATTGATCAAAACAACTTTGCCTTGTATCAGTCAAATCAAAACAGATGAGGGGAGCAAGAGTTCTGTCTGTGATTAATGATCTAGTTAATATCTTTTTACCGTAATACAAAACTTATTTTTTAGTTTTTTCTTCTTAAATAAAACTTCTATAGTAAAATAAAAGCATGAATTTTGATGTCATTTTGCCATGATTCTTACAGATTCTAATTTATTAGTATCCTTGCTTTTTTAATGTTATTACATTAATATTTTTATGAAATATATTATTTACTGTCATAATGAGATTAAATTATATTAATATTTGTCAAATTCAATGTTTATTTTTAAACATTTTCCTGATATTGTTTAAACATTAATATGAAACTTTCAATCGTGATCTCTTTTTATCCAGTTTAATTTTACTCTATGCATGTCAGAACCAATAAAAAATGGATTCAAGAATGGATGGAAGAAAAAAATATTTGAAAATAGATATTTATTCAAGCATTGACAAAATCTGCTGATGAACTAGCACTAAAGCCTTGGGAACAAGCATAATGATATCATTCTCATTACAGTCAAATAGTTTGGAACAAATTGCAAGAAAAATTGTTAGAAATAAATTCATTAATACAAGCTGTTGGGATGGAGTTGTGTGGGGAATGGGATCATCGTAGCATTGTTATTGTTACTACCTATTAAGTCTTTGAATAGTCCTTGAAAAGTGCTTGAAATTTTTTTTTTTTCCCAAGAAGACTGTATAAACCATGTTTAATGAAAGGATTTAAAATTATTTTTAGGTATAAGTTCCTCTCTTGGCAAAGGTTCCACAAATCTTCATCTTGATGTCAGTGATGCTGTTAATGTCTTGGCTTATGTTTCTTCAGGACGTGATGGGAAAGAAGAAGCACCTGTTGGTTAGTTTATTTTTAATGCTATATAAACAAATTTAAAAAATCTGTGTAAAAATAAATTCTTAAAGTACTGTAAATAAACTGCTGCATAATTATAGTGTATTGTAGACTTGTTGATTTTTCTAAAAAGTGCAAAATATTTTCTTAGAATAGTAATGCTGGGTATACACTGAATGAAGAGAAATTGTTTTAAGTAAATGGCATGGAATTTTGAATTAATACTTGTCTATATAGAAATGTTTATTTAAGTAGCAATTATCTGTTCCTGTGATGAGAAAAATGTTTTAATCCCATGCTACAATTTTATCGGCGTGTACTGGGAAATTTGTTTTTACATAAAGCAGTTTTGCTGTATTCAGTGCATGCCTTCCTTATGAGACCAAAATGTAATTACATATCTATGATTTTCCTGCATTGAAATTCCTGTAATTTTTATCATAACTAGAATGAATTTCCCGACATTATCTAGGTCCTAAATAGATGGCCACAACCATGGGTGCAAGTTTTCCATCTTTGAAAAATTTCTTAAAACAAAGGTGGATGGAAACACTTAGGCTTTGTTTCAATTATTTATTCCATCATAAGTTACCCATGAAAACTTATTTGTTTCATAAGTTACCCATGAAAACTTATTTGTTCCTACTAATGTGATAATGATTCTATTATGCCACCATGTACATGCATTTTCGTCAAGGATCACATGGTTATGGGAGTACCTTATGCCATAGATGCCAGTTACTACAGATAATCTGTAGTTTTTGTAAGAAACATCCTCATACAAAGGATTATGAAATTTGCATAGTTTTCTATGAAAAATTGCCTTTTATCCAGGCTGATATATATTTACTGCCATGTGCACTGTAATGCCGATCAGCATGACAATGGGAGTTTACGGCAATGCCAATCAGCATGACAATGGGGATTTACAGCAGCGTGTAATGTAAATTAAAATTACTTTTTTTTTTCATGGAAATAATAAATATGCTTCTTTAAAACTTGTTAAATTCAGCATAAATTGCTAAACAGTTAATTTTAAAAATTATTTTCGCATAAACAGCGCAATTGCACAATTTAGTTTATGCTCTTGCTGAGAGTCCATTAATATCTTTTTCCATCCATCCCTGTATTTCAAGTATTGCATATTAGACTGACTAATCTAGCCCATTTTCATATTCTGGTTAATTATTTTCTCATAAATAGTGCGATTATTCAGTTTGTGTTCTCATCAATTGCTGGGAGACCATTATTATCCTTTTCCATCCATCCCATATTCTAAATATTGCATATTAGATTGACTAAGCTAGCGTATATCTATATTTTGGTTAATTTAATACTATTGCTGTGTGCGTATGTTGGAACTTATTATATACTCATGTTTGTAAGAATTGCAACACCTTGAAGGAATCATACGATTGAATTGAAACTTACAGCAAATGCAAATTAGGGTGTGCTATGCAAATGATTAGAATTTCAGAGTAACCGGGCATGCATGGGATAAGCAGTGCTGTCTGAACTGCTGTTTTAGCCATACAAATAGAGAACTGTAGTGGGACGTTGAAAATAGTCTATGGTTGTCTGTCAGCACTAAACATTTCATGAGAAGTCACTATGCCTCTATGATGACAGAGGGCACCATATGAGTAAGTTACAGAGTGTGTTTGAACAGGTGCAAATGACTGGCCTTCGTGAAGGGATTTTTCTTATTGGGCAATAGCAGCTCATATGGAACACAATGCCACGACAGTGATGCAAGTGTAGAAGCAGTAGATTGAAGAGAACTGGACGATTTGTAAATCCGGAAGTAGATGACAAAATGTTACATCAGCACAGGGTGATAGACACCTCATCTGCGTGGCAGTTATGGACCATACAGCTTCATTTTGACAGTTAGCAGAACATTGGAGTACTGCTACAGGTGTGTCATTGTCAGCTCCAACAATTCTGCTGCACCGTGGTGCAAAAATTCCTTTATACAGGATTCCCTTGATGCAAAACCATTGACGCCTGAGACTACAATGGGCTCATCAACACAGACATTGGTGTGCAGATTGGTAACACAGTGTCTTTTTTGATGAATCTCGCTTTAATTTAGGGTACAGGGATGGCCGCATCCACATTAGATGCTATAACATTGAACACGACCTTCCAAAATGTGTTATCCAAAGTCAATACTGGGCGAACCCTAACCTTGATGGTCTGGGACATCATTGGGTGTCTTGAACTATCTTAGCTGCTAAGAATTGTGGGTGATCTCAACAGCAACCGGGTACATCAGAGAAGTTCAGGAGCCTTAAGTCATACCCTTCCTTTAATGTATTCCTGGAGCTATATTTCAACAGGACAATGCCCGTCCACATATTGTTAGACTTCAAGACATCTTTTTTGCAGAACATATACAGTTTCTTCGCCTACCTATTCACCAGATATGTTGCCTGATAAACATGTCTGAGATTTCGTCGGTCGGCATCTCATTCGTGATGCTCATCCCATAGCTAATACATCTGAACTTTGGGTTCAAATAGAAGCAATTTGGATTGCTCATCCTCAGCTAGAAATTCAAAATCTGTTTGATTCGATGCCACATCATATAGAAGCACTTATTGCAGCGCATGGTGGCTTCACCAAATACTGATTTTTGACATATAATATTGTTTTTTTTTCTTTGTAAATTTAATTGTTTATTTGTATCAATACAGGTCATTTGTAGAAAAAATTTCATTCAGTTCTGATAATTCTTTAAGGGTGTTGCAATTTTTACAAACAGGAGTTTATAATAAAATAAAGTCGAAATATTTTCAGTCTTTGCCAGGTGTTCTAAATTGCACCCTTTGCCACAAATTATAAATAATTAAATAAGCAGCACCCACTACTTAAATAATACATTCACAGTCTAAATCACACACTCTCCACAAAAAAATGAGGAGGGAAGGCATGCCTTAAATTCTTATGCAGGGGGGAGGGGCATGCACATTAAATTCCACTTGCAAAAAGTCGAATCTGTGAGAACTTTGGAAGGCATGCTTTGTCATCACTGAATGTGATTATTTAAATTAAAAAAATTAGGGAACTTTATTTTTCGAATGTAAGATAGATGAAGATATTTAGCCAAATTATAGAATTGTGCAAATCTTTGTTTTTCAGATGCAACAATATATATATATATATATATGATAATGCAAAAAAAAAAGGAATTTTGATATATTTAAAAATACAAATAAATATGAAGGAATTGTTCCTTGAATAGAGAATGTATGTGCATGTAGCATAGGGGAAATTTGAAGCGGTTTATAGCTACAAAGGTTAAGGTATCCATAAACCATAGTATATTGTTAAAAATTATTTGAATTAGTTTAAAACTTATTACTCTTTAAGTAGAATCTGAACAATTTTTTTTTATCAGGGTCACTGAATCTAAACTATAGCAGAAGTGGTGATAAATCTTTCATTGAAACTACATTTTCTAACTTCGCGGATATGTACATGTAGTAAAGATGAAAAACAATCATCATTGCATACTTGAGTCAACTCTATTAAACAATCACCAATAGCTTTCAAATCGAATAATTTATTAATACTAGAAACTTAAAACTTTACACAAACTTAAAGTTAAAAATCAATGCAAGGATATGCCAACTCGACATTCCGCATTTATTGCATGCAAAGATGGCTCATCTAATTTAGCCAGGAGCAACAGATATGTGGCTGAAATGACTAGCCAATAGTAAAAACGTTTAAACAGAATGCATGCTTAGACAAATATGTTGATTACATTGACTGCTAATCATGAAGACAGTGAGTGAGCAGGTGTTAACAAAAGGTTGTGGGTGCTTAACAGAACAGCAGTTTAAATACCGGTAGAGAAGTGTTGTAATTGGATATGCAAATATCAGTGCCCTCTGTTGACCAACTTTTGAATTTATATGACCACATGTACATTGGAATGCCATATGCAAATGAAACCGGAAACATATCAAGAATGATCACAAATCCTGAATTTTGAACTTACAATATTCAATATTTTTGACTAATTTGATTAAATAATACTAACAAAGCTGATGCTATGAATTCATTTTTATTGCAAATGAACTGTTGTAATGTTTTGAGCAAGCTGCTACTGCAGTATTAATTGGCTGGGATTGAAAAATACAAAATTCTAACTTTCTTAATTTTATAGCTAATTACTTCATATTGCATGTGTAGACATATTTGTTTACTATATTTCAACTGTGTTAAAATCATGCAATTCTAATAATAATTTCCCAAATTAGGATTTTATTTTGATAATAGTTACGTGAGTTTCGATCTTATTCATTTCAGTTTATTAATACTTTAAATATTGCCTATCATATGTAGATTGCATATGGAATAATTGAAATATAGATTTTTAATTGAAATATGGATTTATAATTGAAATATAGATCTTTAAATATAGTGCAAATATAGAATACAGAACAATAATTTAATATGTGCTGAATGATTTTAAAATATAGATCATGATGTGATGGTGGTTACAGTCGGTTATGGCCTACACACATGGCTGCTATGTTGGTGGTATAGTACTTGGCTTCACTGGAGATATATCTGAGCTTTCTCAAAAACAACTAGGCTGGTCGCCAAAGTCAGCTAGTTCTAAATAAATGTTTTGATGAAATATAGTATTATATTGATTTTGTGTTTTGTTTAGGTATTAATTTTATTTGTTTCAGATACCATGAAGATATTGGAGGATAGTGGGTGTGATGCTTTGATGAGAAAACGTGCAAAAGAAAAAGGTTTCAAGCCTGGTGCAATTTGGCATGTTTTTAATGCAAGAGA
Source organism: Amaurobius ferox (assembly GCA_951213105.1). Lineage (NCBI taxonomy): Eukaryota > Metazoa > Arthropoda > Arachnida > Araneae > Amaurobiidae > Amaurobius > Amaurobius ferox. The sequence goes on from OX578133.1 coordinate 186,602,690, forward strand.
TGCTGATAAGATTAGAGATTTCTTAAATAAGGTTAATTTGCTTTTATTATACTTACTAGCATGCTTTGTTTGCCCACGGTCACTAAATATAGCAACCAGTTTTTAAAACAATTAGTTTTTAGACAAGTTTTGTGCCCGCTGTTCCCCTCCCCATTCTTGCGCTGGTGCAGTTACCTAGATTTAAAAAAAAAACTATATTTTTAAAAACTTAACCTTTATGCCTACATTTTACAAGCTTCTAAACCCCATAATGGCTTTAGAATAGTGACTACATACGTGGGTGGCTTTTAATATTGGATTTATTTTGTTTATTTCATTTATTCTTTCATTTTCATTTATTCTTTAAAGCTTCAGTAATCACAATTATTGAATATTTTTACAGGTTTCTGAAGAGCAAGGAATAAAATTGAATCCTCATCATGACCCTATTCATAACCAAGAATGGTATTTAGATGAAAAGTTAAGAAATAGATTATTTAAGGAATATGGTGTTGAAGCTTATTCCATTGCACAAAGTTGTGGTGATGCAATATTTATTCCAGCTGGTTCACCACATCAAGTGAGTGAATCTGCTTTAGGTTTCATTTATAATGAATTATAACTATAACAAGTTATTTATATGTTCTTAAAACATGCTTTAAAATGTTTCATCTGTATTTCTAGGTTCAAAACTTATTTAGCTGTGTTATTATATCTGAAGACTTTGTGTCACCAGAGAGTGTGGGTCATAGCTTTTTTCTTACTCAAGAAATTCGTAATTTATCTGACAGTCCTATAAATCATGAGGATAAGTTACAGGTTTGTTCTTTAGTTAATACATACTTATCTTATATTTGAATTTCTGTAATTATTTTTCTGTTCGGGAAATTTTAGTTTATGAAATAGTTACATGCCCAACATTGAAGTTTTATAAAAGAATGATGTAGCAATTTGTAAAATATAATTGACTGTTTAAATGTGAGTTATTAAATATTTTATGAAACTCTGTTTGAGAAAAAAAGAAGACTGTCTGGGCATGTAACATGAAATATATGCTTGGTTTAAAATTTTACAGAGACCAGGCATAGGCTGTATATTTTAATGATCTGTTATGCATGCATAAGTATTCAGTGTATGTTACTATTTTTGAAGATGTTTGAATTATCATAACTTTGGGACAATAGGTCATAAATTATGTTTGTATTTGGGAAATTAAAGGTATTTTTTTTACTAAATTGACCCAATGAATTGTGTGTAAAGAAAATGAGCAATGTATATTTTATTAATTCAATTTTTCATCAATAGGCATTATAAAATTTAAAAAGAAAGAGTCAGTTTGTGGAGGATACTTTTATCACTAGCAAGTAAAGTTTCCTTTTCGAATTACTTATTTCTGTTCTAACTATAAATTCAATTTTATTGTGTTTACTTCTACTCGGTTAACTCACTAGTTGGAAAAGGCCAATACATAGTGTAATAGATTCTAATTTCTCTCCTCTAACTGAATGCATTAGGATTTTACTGTGTTTTGATTTATATTTACTTTTAGTTGTTTTTTTTTTTGGGGGGGGGGAGTAGCTGTTTGGCTAGATAGTTAGTAATCAGGTATTTGAGTAGCAGTTTTATGTTTATCATAATTCCAGGTTTCTGGAAATGATTTTCCTGGGTTTTCAATAACTATTGGCATTAAGTAGTATCCTTCTGATAACCATCCATAATTGCTTGTTATTTGTTTTTATGTGTTTCCTGGTGAAAATTCCACAAAAGTTGTTCCTTTTGTGGAATCACTTTTGTGGAATTTTCACCAGGAAACACATAAAAAAATGAAAATTCCACAAAAGTGGTTCCTCTTCCCGGCCGTCCAAACAGTTACCTTACACCTTTCTGGTAGGTCGGACGGTCTGGGTCTCAACAACAACAAAAGTGGTTCCTGAACAAGAGGGAGTGCTATATGCACTACCTCTCAAGAGGGGCTACTTTTATGGCTTTACAGAGCTATTACAGACTTCTGCAACACTACATGGGCAGCCTGGATATCAGAGCAAATATAGATATAACTTTTGTCCAAGTAAATTCTGCAACACATTAGAACATCTGGAAAAACAGCAGTGTAGTTTGCAAGTGGGTAAAATAATATTATACCATCATCAGATCAGCATACACCAGTTCCCAGTGCTAAGACCTAGCTTGGAGCCATCTGTGTACCAAATGGTGCAATTCCTCTTGTAGGTAGGAGTCTTCCTCCAGTTATCCTGTAAGAGAACCTTCATAAGGCTTGTCAAAAGTAAACCTGACAAACATACCATCAGAAGGCATATTGAGATATGTGTGTTCCATAGCATTAGTATTAAGATCACTCTATGACAGATATTTTGAGTAATCCTTCTGGTGACCCAAATGCTTAGCCTCTTCAAGCATGTGAGAGCCTCTACCTTGATACACATGTAGAGAGGATGTAACCCAAGCAAAAGTTCAAGAGTTGCATTACGAGTAGTTTTCATACACCCAGAAATGGCTACACAAACCATCCTTTGAAGCTTAATTAAATCTAACTTGACAGAATTATACTTGATCCTAGACCATCAGACAATAGAGCTATAAGTAATGATAGGGCAAATGATCATGGAATAAATCCAGTGGATAGTCTTGGGATTTAAACCCCAGGTTCTCCCAATAGCACTTCTGAAAGACCAAAAACTTTTTTGTACACAATATTCAAGGTACCGCTTTCTGTTAAGACTCATATCAAAGTCCCAAGAATTTTACTTCTTTGGAGCAGAAAAGGTTCTGACCAAAGAAGCAGGTGTCCCTATGGTTGAGAACAATTTTTCTTGTAAATACAGCCATGACAGTCTTAACAGATTGACAGAAAGACCCACATTGTTGCACCAAGTCTCATCGTGCCCAAGGACACCAGACATGGTATCAGGGCCATACTACCAAAATTGCCCCTAGCAATAATGACAGCATTATCATCATATCCAATATAGGATAAACCTGAGCTTATTTTTATTATCAACCCAGACCAGGGGGCTTGCCTATATAAGCTCAAGCAGCCACTTCCTTGGCCAGGTAAAAGCAAGCCCAACACAAAGTCGGCCAACTGGCCACTCGACCCTACCACGCAGCACGCTTATCACCCGACACAAAACCTCAGCTTATAATGTTCTCCAGAAGGGAATCCATAGCAAGGCACTATAAGATAAGTGAAAGAACACCCCTCCTACCCTTGCAGACAACCTGTATGAGCCATCATGTTATCTCCAAAAGAGACACTAATGTACCTATTATATAACAGATTCTTAAACTAGTGAGAAATTGTCACATTGATACTTTTCTTATGAAGGATGGTGTCAATAGGCACTTTGTCAAAGACTCCCTCAATGTCAAGAAGAACAACCAATGTGATTTCTTTAACCATTCGTGTTAACTTTCCAAAATGAAGAAAAGACTTTATAAGACAGTATCCGTGGATTTTCCCAGTTGATAGGTATGATGGGAGTTAAATAATGTCATAACTACCAAAATATCTTCTCTATTATACCTATCAATAAGCTTTTCAATTGTCCTTTAAAGAAAAGACATATGGCTTATTCGCCTAAAGATTTGGCTTATAATCCCATCATTTTTCTCAATCTTAAGAATAAAGATAACCATGGCATGCCACCAGGCAGTCAGTATGTGCCCCAAAGTAACCTATACTCTGCAAATTCTGCAGAAAATGGGAGCAAGCACCTGAATTCCCTCTTTAATGAGAACTAGAATAATGCCATCCATCCTCAAGGTTTTATAGGACCTAAAGGAATTAATCACCCATATGACTCAATAAGAAGTGACAACCTTCCTGGCAATATCCCATTTACTTCTATCATAGGTGCAAGTGGAAACCACGATAGGAATAGTGTTATAACTAGTTATCCTCAAACCCAGAAAATGAGTCCCTAAACAATTCCGCCAGGATCTCCTTCGCAGATTCAGTGAACTTGATAACTAGTAACTTAATAGTACTTACAGTTTATGTCTTTTGATATGATTTTGACTTTATTTGCCATAGCAGATACATCCTTTATACTATCACGGTAATTCTTGCAAGAATTTCTCTTGGATTTTCTGACGGTCTTGTTACAAGAAGTAAGAGCAGTTTTGTTTTTCAGTCACTCACTTTTTTAGCCTTATTGTAAAGCCTTCTGCACTTACTACAAAATTTACTGAGCTTATTAAACCACCAAGAAACCAACCAATATAAGTCTGCTATTAAAGGCCACATACCGAATTGACCTCGATCCTGGTATCAAGGTCTTCTTTATAGGAACTCCAATTTGTGAGCCTTGGGTTCCTACTTTCCATTTCTAATCTTGAGAGACCTTTAACAGAAAACATAATTAGATGATGATCAGATTAAATTATTTCATCTGATACCATCTAGTCTTTAATGTAATCATGGCACATACTGTTACACATAGTGAGGTCAATTACCTATCTTCTATTTGCTGTAACAAAAGTAGGTTTATGGCCCATATTTAAAATATATAAATTATAATATAATATGTATTAAAGATCATAACCCTATTTGTTGCAATCGCTACTACTCCACAGTCTAGTGAGTATTTGCGTCACAGCCAATGATTAACTTTTTGCAATAAGAACTTTTACTTACCTCTGTGAGTGGATATTTCACTTCATAATGAAGAAAGACTGACATAGGATATATTTGTTCCTGACAAAAGTGTTCCATGCTATGACCATTGAGTAAAATGGTCATAGCATGGCTCATACTCTATTATGTTTATATGGTTTTTAATTATTATCCTACTTAACCTTTCAATATAAATTTTACATCAGAATTTATGACATCATATGTGCATTTTTTCTTTGTTAATGTAAGTTAATGTGTGTATATCTACAAACTGAACCTTTCCTCAGATAAATGCTTAAATATGTATTTAAATGCAACACATCATTTAATCTAGCCTTAACTAAAATATGCACAAATCGTTATTGCTGCATAATTTATTTTAAATTTTATGAAACCACAGTCTTCTGTATGAAATGATGAGATTAGAACTCAGGGTTTCATGTGTGCCTGGTGAATGAAGAGAGGCTCTTATTGTATGCATTATGTTTGTTATGGTGTAGTATCCAACTCGAATTGTAGATCATATACTATCATGTTAAAACTTGTGTAGTTAGACTCATATAGAGTGCCAATGTGTCCCAATTCAATCCTACTGTCCCGAAATTATGGTGGTTTAAAATATTGTTGAGTTTGCATTTTGCAATTATAGAGATATTTTTCTTACATTTGTTTTAGCTACAAAATATGTCTTAGTTATGCTATTAAATATTAAACTATATAATTGCTTGGGCTTTAGCATTTTATCTAAATATTTTAGCAGTGTCCATGGGTGTTGGCAGAATTATTTCAGGGGAAAGTATGAGATTTCCAAAATCAGTGTATAAAATTTTAATTAGATCATAACAATTTCTAGATGATCAATAGAATTCAATATTCTAGATGACTAAATTTTAGCAGAGGGCAGCTGTCCAGATTAGAAAGTCCTCAATACTAGGCATTTTTCCTTTGGCAATGCAGCTACATTTATTTATTGTCCAATTCATCTACCCCCTCACTCGTCCTGGTGACACCCATGATAATATGTAAAATGTGTGAGTAACATGAAAAATATTCAGATCATTTCTTATGCTTGTATTTGAAATAAAGTTGGAAGAAAACTCTGTTTTCACTAAAGTATCCATCCCAACTGATTTTGAAACAGTTGTAGCTATCCATTTAGTTATAATTAGTGCATCTTCCAAGCATAAAATTTCAAGTAAATTCTGACACTTGTTGGTTTCAGATTTATTTGCATTGATTTAGGAATGTATATATAAATAGTAAAATAAGTTTTTTAGATAAATTTCTTCCTACTCTGTTTCATACTAGAGTGACACCATCTTATTTTCATCTTCTGCAATTCTAGAAGTGAAAAAACAATAAATTTCATAGAATGAGACCATTTATATGGTACTTTGCTCTTCATTGCCATGAGATGATACAAAATTGGAATTTTTTTTACCTAAAAATATCCTAATGCTTTTTCATAGCATTGTATTATTATTAAATGCAAATTTTCATTTCTAAATATAGTATTACATGTAAAATAGCAAATGAAATAAATTTTGCTATATGCTATATACTAATAAATGTGCTTAGCAATTTAAGAAATAAACTTAAAATATGTTTCCCTAATTAAGTTGTGAAGTAAATTTTGTACTCCTAGGATCAGTACTATATATCAAATTTACCTAATTGTTTCAATGATTATAAATTCATGCAATCCTTACGCAGTTTATTCATGCCTTTTTAAAATTTAACAAGTCCCCCTAACTATACATCTGCATGATGTTTGCTTACAGAATGAAACTGCCTTTAATCTCCTTTATTCTTATAGTACTGAAAATAACTCTTTCTCTAAAACTTAATACTGAGGAAATAATCATGAAATATCATAATTTTAAGAAGCTCTGCAGCATTGTAATTGTAGTAATGAGAAATATACACTAGAAGAAAATAAATAAAAAGTGAATAAAATTTAAGTTAAAATAAACAATATTACATATAATAAATACAGTACAACCTCGAAAATTCGGACATCCAAAATACGAAAACCTCCAAAATCCGGACGTTTTCGAAATTTTCAGGTTTTTTTTTTTTTTTTATCTCGGACTGATGAAGTCACGGATTTAAAACAACAGGGTAAAATTATTTATATGGAATTATATTTTATAAGCAAATACAGTATTTTTCCAGTCAACTTTCTGAACCGGAAATAAAACGAAAGTTTAGATGGACGGCTGTAGATTGGCTCGTGGTTGGAGCATGAATTACGTTGTTAGCATTAATCCCTCCTCCCCCTTATTCAAGTCACAACTCCCGATGAATTTTTTCGCATAAAATATACATCGTTATTTAAATACGGAATTTTTATTATCAAAATTTCCTTTTCTCATTATTGAAAAAGACATGTTTCTGAAACAGTGTAATTTTTTATATTAAACACTTTAAAACATTATTGTAACATTTTATCACAGATTGTTCAGTTATATCTAAAAATCCCGAGAATTCATATTAACGCTGACGGAAATTTATTTTGTTCACTTCGTAGTACGAATTCCATTCTTCAATGTATTCTGTTTTGTCTTCAGATTCTCCTCCCCCTCCCTATATCTGATGATTTTCACATTCTCGTCAAACGTGTCAGCTTCAAATCGACTGTATATTTTGCATTTTTTGTTTAGAAAGCCATATTTACATACTATAAATAGCAAATAAATAACTAAATAATATCGTATCGCACAGAACCGAGCAACAAGGTCATTAACACAGAGACCTCTCAAAGGGGTCAGCTGCGTTTATGAGTAGGAGCTAGGCAAATTCCTTTCTTCGCTTTCCCTGCCCCACCACGTCCCGGTGCTGCAGCAGCCTCATGATTCATCGTAATTTAGAAAAATCATTGAGAGGAGAAATATTTTTCTGTTTTGGGAAAGATATTTATTTTATCTACTGCGATATTTTTTATATATTTGACTATTACTAATAAAGTTTTTACTTTTTTCAGAGTCATCAGCCTTTTTAAACATAACATTATATAGATGCTGGAAAATAAATAAAACTTTTAAGTTCTTATTTTTTGTTTTTCATTCGTTAATAGCAAAAACGGTTTAAACACATTTACACCTTTAAATATATCGGCAAAAGTGCTAATTCTTGATCTTTATTAAATCTCGGCACTTCATTAAATCTTCCGGCGCTTCATTAAATCTCGACAAAGCCGATATAACGAAGTTCTGCACTGTGATGGTGATGCACTAATCGTAAATAAATTGAGTGATGGTGTAATTCGTGATATATTAAATTAAAAAGATCAAAGTAGCGACGATAAATACGGAGAAGAAAAAATACCCTTTGATAATCTTATGCAAACAATCGATCATGCTATGCTATTAAAGGTCTTGAGCAAAGAAGCTTTATAACCGAGCAGAAATAATGTCCATCTACTCTACAGGATAAAGAAAACTGCTTTCCCATAAACGAAAATTAATGAAATAATGAATGTTAATTCAAATATTTAAATGAAATGATAAAGTTACATTTTATCATTTCGTTCTGTTCATACATTCTAAATTATTGTGTATTTTTTTTCTTAGAAATTTCTTTTGCCGTATTTTTTAGATTAAATAATATGTTTTAATTGATTAACTTAACTTTTGCCATTATTTTTACTAAAAATAGTGCTTTATAGCATATTTAGTTAATATTAAATCAGAATTTTTTTCAAATTCTATAATCCGGAAAAATCGAAAATCCGGAATCAGCAAAGTCCGGACGAGTCCGGATTTTAGAGGTTGTACTGTAACACTAAATCCTCTGCTGAAATGTTTCTCAAATTGCTAAACAAAGCTCTGATATCTTGAATTGGAACATTAAGATTGGTGTACAAAAGTAAAGTATCCAGGTTCTGTTTAGATTTAGATCAGCTAGTGATAAAATAAAATATTGCCCCATGTAATAAAAATGAAATCATCTTACCTCAGTTCTCCTGAAAATTAAGAGTTAAAAAAATACCGTATATGCTCGCATATAAGTCAATTTTGTATATAAGTCAACCCGCCTACTTTCAGAGAAAAATCAGAAAAAATCCAAAACTAGTGTATCAATCCCAAAAAGGAAAAAAAAAATTCAATAAATTATTCAAAAACACTTGATATTATATATATATATATATATATACAGGGTGTCCAGTAGTATCGGTGCCCAATAGCTATTTCCTCAACTGTTAGTCACAGAGATATACTTCCAATTGCAAAAATGTTTTAAATTTTAAAATCTATTATCTTAGAAACAATTTAAACCAATAAATGCATTTTTGAAAGAAATACGAAACATACATTTTTTATACAGTCCTCCAGTCCTACCAGTTATATTTAGGAAACTCATCCTCATACAATTTCATGCAAAATAAAAAAAAAATCATCCTTTTACGACTAAAATTCGTCGAGCTGTGAAGCATTAAACTTTGACTTAAGTCACTTTTCCACGCATAAAAATGTCCCATTTCAAGCAACTGTCAAGGGACCGTATAAATATTGAAATTCCGTATTCAAAGTATTATGTTTCAATTGCATTTGCTGACATAATGTCAAGAATGAGGGCAAAGCTTTTTATCGAATAGTAATTCGTTTAGAAGAGTATTATAGTCAGGGCATGACTAAGATCTTCTAGGGGTCTTCCTAACATCTTTATTGTAAATGAGGTAACACATTATTGTTTAAGTCAATAAATGCATTTCTGTAAAAATTATGAAATTTTTATACGGTAATAGACCAGTAATGAGACCAGCTGCAGCGTATTTGCAGACGAAAATAAAAAATTACGCACATTAAATCTAAAATAATAAAGGCATATAACACCTAAAAAAAAACAGATTTGTGTTTATAATTATTTTGTGTTTCCCCTATTTCTCAACACAAAAAGTGCTCTAACTTTAAGCAGCTATAAGTCGGTCAATTTTGGTCGTAAAAGGATTTTTTTTTTTTTTTGTATGAAATTCCATGAAGATGATCTTCCTAAATATAACTGGTAGGACTGGGGGACCGTATAAAAATTTATATTTCGTATTTCTTTCAAAAATACATTTATTGATTTAAACTGTTTCTAAGATAATAGATTTTAAAATTTAAAACATTTTTGCAATTAGAAGTATATCTCTGTGACTAACAGTTGAGGAAATAGCCATTGGTCACCGATAGCACTGGACACCTTGTTCTCTTCAGCCTAAGAGGTGATAAATTACATCTAAACAAGCAATTTTTGTCATGCAAAGCAGGGTTGTAAAGCAAGAGGTGAACCGCTAAGTGGTAGCTCATGAAATGAAGAAATGATGACTCTCACGTGAAAAGAGGAAACACAAAAATGGCAGAGTAGGCACGAAGTACATTTTACTGACAGAATTGCAGAATGCATGGACAAAGTTACAGAAACTGCTTAAAAGTGCGGCCACCAGCAGTAATGCAGGTTTCACATCTTCGACATAGCGAGCGGCACACGTTAGCAAAAACACCTGGCACCGAGCTTTTATTCTTTCTACTGTTTTTTAACCAAAATTCTATCAACTAGAATAAATAATTAAAAGCTGTTGCCACAAGTATATAAAAATCATCTGCAAACAAAATAATTATTTTTGTTTACTTTACAAGAGAATAACAGTGGTGCTGCAAGTTGAGGTTCGTTCGCTAGTTCCAATGCTTCCGCTAAGAATCGCATTTTTTGCAAAATGCTAATAGACTATCCAAAATGCGAAAATGAAGCAAGAGGTTTTAGCTTTTTTGCTAAAGAAATTTTAACTGCAGCTTAAACCCTAGCTAATTCTGACACAGTCAGCGATGTCCAGCAGTTCACCTCTTGCTTTACGACCCTGCTTTATATGACAAAAATTGCTTGATTAGATGTGATTTATCCCCCTTTAAAGTTTGACCCAAGAGTTCTGACTCACTATGTATATGTATGTATATATATATATATATATATATACATACATACACACACACACACAGGGTGTTCCGGAACTCCATGTACAACTTGGAGGGAAAGTAGGAACATCAATAAGAATCATAATCTCATAGGAAAGCAGGGGCGGAAATGCCGCTTTCAACTAATAAAGAGACATAAAGACACAGCAAGGACACAATAGAGAAAGCAATGTTAAGTGCTTTATTACACACAAAAAAAGAGTACAACAGTTACAAGCATCGCAGGAGGTGTTCGAAATTTTGCCCATTGGCATTGATGCATGCATGACACCTACGTCGCATGGATTGGAGAACATTCTCAAAGGTATTGGGCGGGCCGTAGCAGCAGCGATGGCAATTCATGCCACTAGGTCCATGTCAGAATCTACTGGCGTTTCGTAGACAGTGGCCTTCGTGGCCGCCCAGTATCCTGCATCAGTACTGTGAAGGATTCACGTTCAGACAGGTTTTGATGCACATGAGAGAACGTTTGGTGATTTGGTAGGCGGCTCATTAAAAATGTTTCCTGATACAACTGTACAGTAGCATGTCCATTTCCATTAACTAGGCCATACACAAAGTGAATATTGGCCAACTCGGCTTTCGTGAAACGATTCATGTTGACCGCACTCAGTTGGCATCTACAATGAGGAACCATCATGTGCCAACCTTGAGAGCTTGCGTACAATGCCACCTATCGATTCCCGCCCCAGTTTTCCTGTATGATTATGATTCCTATCGATATTCTCTACCTCCTCTCCCAAGTTTGTATGTGGAGTTCTGGAATACCCTGTATAATAATAAAATTTAATTTCCATAATAAAAACTTCATCCGAACCCTTTAAAGTCCGAGTCCAAGTAAGTAGGCCTGTGACATACGAGCATTGTCTCCCATCCATTTTGGGGGTGCTCATTCTTATGTGACAACCTCGAGGCATTCTTTTATCCCTAGCACACAGCATCCTTAAAACGGATGGGAGACAATGCTCATGTGTCATAGGCCTAATACATATAGTCTGAGTCAAACTTGCCAAATAGTTTAAAAAACTATTGGTGCATCATGGAAATATCAGCAGTCCCATCTACGCCAAAGTCATAAAAATCACTGTCATCGTCATTCATAAAAAACCCATAATCATCTATGTCATCAATTACTAAAGCAACATTTCTTAAATGATTTCATGACCATTTCCCGCAGGTATCGAATCCTTGTCTCAAGTGTCCTTGACCCACCATGCAATCAAAACAATATCTGGCTTCCGCCCATTATTTGAACCGATTTTTTCATTAACTCTGAATCGACTTGAAGCAATACATTTGTTATTAGATACAGTACAGGATCTATTATCCGGAATGCTTGGGACTTCAGGCATTCTGGATAAGGGGTTTTTCCGTAATTCGGAACACTTTTTCTAAAACTTACTGGAATGGTCTCAAATGTCGTTATTGTAAATTATAATTCATTTTAAAAACATAAATGTATTAAAAAAAGTTTTTTTACAATCTATATGGGTTAACTAAAATGCAAATTACATGTAATTATAGTATCAAATTTAGTGATTAATAAATGTTTTGAAAGAAAAAAATGTCTGAAAAAAGTTGATTATTCAGGGTAGTTATTAGAAGTCTTTTTTTTTTTTTTTTTTTTTTTTTTTTTTTTTTAACATTTCAACTAAAGTGGGCCCTCACCATATTCATCTAATATTTTGGCAGAAGCATCTTTGTTCATATGATTCAAAATATTTTAAAGTACTTTTAATAAAATTAAGATGAGAAGGACGTTCATTTTTAATTGAAATGAGATATTCAACTATGGGTGCAAATATATCAAATTCTAATTTATGCTCTTCAAATGTGTTTCTAATAAGCCTTTATAATTCTAAATGCCTGAATAAATAAAAAAAATTTAATTTCGTTATCCTAAACATATATCTCAATTTCATCAACAATATGTTTAAAAGATAATATCCCAGCATAAAAAGCACAAAATATATAAAAATATTAGTGGATGGAAGCAGATTGAAAAAATGGAAAATATTTAAAAATAAAACGAAATATACCGGCGATCGTGTTTAAATAAAAAAATTTCGCGATATTGCTAAACTGTCTTCTAAAAATTACTGATTTATAAATGTAACATGGAACTTTTTGCTAGGGTCAATTTTCGGTCCAAAATAGCCATTTTCATCCAAATAATAGGATTTAATTGAAAATGATTTTGATCTTTGAATTCCATCAACGTTTTTTAAAATATTGAAGATGTGTATATTTCCACGGAGATGAAAAAAAAAATGGATTTTCCCGAGAAAATGACAAGTTTATTGCTTAGGTTAAGTATTTAAAGAGATCAATCAGAAGGCCCTGAATAACATTTTATAGCTGCTTTACTTTTTTCTGCATTTCGGCAAAAGTTAACTCATTAATTTCGGGAATTAAACGTACTTTCTATCCTCTCGTAAATGCGCTGATGACTCTTTTTTTTCATCTTTTCCAATAAATGTTTATTAAATTATGCAAAATAGTGTGAATTCTGCATGGCACATCGCGTTTGAAGAGCGTAAGATTTCTTTAGTGATATCGGGATATTTCTAGCAAAAAAGTTGGAATACTTTTACCGAAAATCAAAGTCCCGGAACAAAGAGCAGAAAAGAAAATGTAACGAATTCGGAAAAATTGAAACCTTTGTGCCTAGTGTTCTCTGCCCTATACACCCAGAAAAAAATGAAACGCCATTAAAAAAGCACCTTGCCACGACTTGTCCGTAACTAACTCCTGTATTATACTATACAGGAGTTAGTTACGGACAAGTCGTGGCTCCTATATACTATACAGGAGACTTATCCAAAACTACTGAAGAATGGAATGACGCGTCTCACCATCAATGTGACGGTCTTGCCCGTGCCGGATCGTCACCTCCAAAAGCTACTATCAGGGGTGACGGCCGGATGCAGCCGCTTAGGAAATTTTTCGGAAAAATGGTGATACTTCGGATGTTTTCCGGAAAAGAGGAATTGTGGAATTTCTCGGAAAAAACATGATCCACGGAATATTTTCATTCGCTATCGTGAGAATTCCTCGTGTTCGTTTTCGAAATTTAAGAAGAATCAGCAGCAGCGAGTGCACACGGCATTTTTTTCTGCGCGGGAATTTTGAATTTCGTGCGCGGTTTGCGCATCCTATTTCAAACCCTCTAAAATAGTAGGTTTGCATTTTTTTTTATTGATATTGCTAATTAAAGCAAAAAAGCATTTAGCGGGATTTAAAAAAAAAATTCGTTATTTGGCGCAATATTTAGCAAATAATCACTTGTTGGCGCAGAATTTGGCATTATTTTGCCGTATTCCGGTTTTGGGAGAGTCCGGATATTGGAACGCCGGATAAGAGGTTGCGTACTGTACTCTCTTCAAAAAACACTTTCAACTTAAAACCCTGCATTATAGTTTTAAACAATCCTTGTTACGGAGTGTGTAGCTCTGAAAAGAGCTATTTTTTTGTCGAAGATGATCGGTCGTAATCTGAGAAGCGAGAGATAAACATCGAATGAAAGCGACCAAGTTGTATCAAAACCATCTCTATTGAAGATGGTTTTGGTTATAGTATGTAACAGTTGTATGTATATTTTTTGATGACACGATACGCTGGTAGTCAGGAGCATCGTGGGGGCAGTGACTCTCAGGAGAATTTTGAAGTTCAGAGAAATTCGGAGTGTGTGATTGCTTAATTACTACTGCATCATTTTAGGTTGGATTGCCGTGCAAGATAAAAGAACTTTTAAACTTAAGATTTTTTTTTTTTTTTTTTTTTTTTTTTTTTTTTTTTTTTTTTTTTTTTTTTTTTTTTTTTTTTTAGACTCTCCATATAAGTCGATCCCCCTCACATTGAAGCTTATACACGAGTATATACATTAATTTGCTTATGCTCAAACCATCATATGCAACTTTTCACAATTAACTTTGGTCCTTCAACATACAAAACTAAAAGTTTTTAGGATTTTTATATGGTTGCATTTATAATGTGTAGACCTTAAATAAATAAATGTATTAATACCAGGACAGGAAATAATATTTGAATCTTTTAAAGTTAAACATGGAATTGATCATATAGATTTCTAAAGTTTCAATCACTTTCTTTCCCACTACAGCAGGGAATATATACTTATAATATTAATCTGCTTTAGAATACTCACAAGAATACAGATTTTGTACCTATATATAATGCTAAGGGTTCTAAATAGAATTTTAGAATTAGTTTCTAAAATTCTAATGGTATGCAAGTTTAAATATATTTTTTGATAATTTGAATGACCATAGATACCAAATCAACTGTTTTCAGCTATTAATCATCCCATGTCAATTTCTTTACTAAACTACAGGATATGTTTCCTTTTTGTTACAAAAACTTTAATATTTGGCAATATGAGTATGAAGATGGTTTCACATTATTTTTTTTGTAGAGCTTGTATATTTGACATGTTAAATGTGTTTAAAATTACTGTTTATTTTGAATAAGTTTAATGTGTTCTAAGACACAATGCATGGTTACATTTTAAAGATTTGCTTTTATTCTTTTGCATTATAGTTAAACATTTTATATTAGTCAGGTTCTTTCTATTATATATAACTTCTAAGTCTTGAAAGTTGTTATGAGAATCTGTTACATTGCATTAAAGCAATAAATGTCAAACACGCAGTATATTTTAAAATGTATTCTTACTCCAGAATTCTTCATTTTATTGATTATGCGCTTTTGCAATATTCTTTCTGTATTGTGTCCTATTGTAAGTTTCTCTATGTGCTATATCTCTTGCTTGATAAACAGCATAAACTTTTACATTGGCTTTTTTTTTTTTTTTTTGCTATTAATCAAGGATTTGTGTTAAATGTTTATTAACATTTGTTATTTTCAACCTTTTTTCCAGTTACGCAGCATTGGAGGCTCATTAGTCTGCAATTTTGCTGCGCTGGAGGTTTGTCTTTTTTCCCGATCTCCTCCATCTTTTTCTTTTTAGTAATTTTTTTTATTTAGTTCTTTGGTTTTTATTTGATTAATTTATTTTGATTGGGCATAACAAAGTTGATTTAGTTTACTCTAATGTGAGTTATGTCCTATAAGTTTTTTATTTTCATTTTTCTTTCTTTTAAATATCACATTAAATGTTGATATTATTTACTCACATTTTACTTATGTTTATTAAAGATTTTTTTTAAAATTCATTAAAATAAAAGAATGTTGAGGGAGTTAAAATGAAAATTTAGTTGACCTTCTCTAACTATTCATGTTTAACACTATTTCTTTTATCTATCTTTTCTCCCTTTTAATTTTGGTTCTTTTTAGTGCCTTAATTCGAAATATGTTTATTTTTCAGAATTCTGTGAAATGCAACATATAATTACTGAGACTTTTATAGGCATTTATTTCAGTAAATTATTTCTAATGGGTATTAGGCATTAGATTTTATAAATAGATAATCAAATATTTGTTTAGATACAAAAATATCTGAAATGGGCTTCAGTATTTGTATAAAACCATGAGCTAAACCTTAAATTGCTTGAATGTAAAAGCAAAGTCTAACAATAAACATTGTACTGTCATACCAAATCTTGAGCAATTTATCATTTTGTAGAGTGTGTTTATAGTATTATGCCAAAACAGGGTTTGAACTCGTGCCTTCTGGGTGGAAACACAGCATAAAGCATCAAACCAAAAAATACATCTGAGCTTAAGGTGCAAGTGTTAATATTGCCCTTTGAAGATACAATACTTGAATTTTTATGACCACACACATACACACACAAAAATAAAATGGGTCAAATCAAATGGCTGGTGTTAGATTCCATTGCAGAGAATTGTTTCATTGACTTAATTTGTTTCAAATTGACTTCACATTGCTAATAACATGTTTTCACACTTTTGAATTAAGTCTTTTGTTCCCCAAAACTCCTTTTAGTTGACTCCATTTAGTGTGAAGTTTGATAGTATTTTTAGTTGAAAAAATTTTTTAGGATGTGTGATCGTATTCCTAAAGGTCTTATGGTGACCTGCAGGCACCATAATTGAAGATACGAGTTCAAATTTTGATAGATAAAGATACAAGTTTAGGCAGGGTTTGAACTTGTATCTTCTAACTAGAAGTTCATCATTAAGATAAAAGATACAGGGTGTAAACAGGTGCTTGAAAATTGGGAAAGTACATGAATTTTAAATAGCCATTTTCAAGGCCTGGAAAATGCTTGAAAATTGACTTTTTCTTTTTAAATCTTTGAAAGTGTGTGAAAAGGGCATTTTTAATTTATTGAAAAAAATTAATTTGATTACTTTCTATCATAATGATATATTTTTTTAATTAAATTCCCTCTGTAAAGTACTGCAGGAAGAATTATTAAATCCAGTCTTCACACACATGCATAGTAGTTAAAGTGCAGTTGGCAAGACAGTGAAGTGGGTATCTCTATCGATGTCAAACATAATATTAAGTACACTCATTTTACATCTAAAGTTTATTTATTAACAATAATAAATTCATAGTACAAATTACTAACATTAATTCTAAGATTAATACAGGCACGAAAAGTTATATCAGTCATTTTAATTAAAAATGATTATTAACAAATCCTAGGTAAGGGTTATTATAATTGTTGTACACCAAATTCTAATCACTCAGATTATGTGAAGTCTTACACTCTCCAAATACATGGGGCCAACGGCCGTACCGTGCTGAAAACACCGGTTCTCGTTAGATCACCGAAGTCAAGCAGCATCGGGCGCGGTTAGTACTTGGTGGGTGACCACCTCGGAACACCGCGTGCTGTTGGCCATCTCGGGTGCGGTATCCCCGTGGTTTGCGCGCTAGATTTGCACGCTACCACAAATGCCGCCGTGTTCATGCGGAGTACGATCACGTTAAACATGTGGGTCCGTAAGTCCTTCCGAGAGGTTGGTGGTAGGGGAAGGAGGGTACGGTCCCTGTGGATGCCTCCCCCACTGGGTTCCGGTCTAAATTGGGTGGCACTTCCCGGCCGTCCATACGGTTACCTTACACCTTTCTGGTAGGTCGGACGGTCTGGGTCTCAACATCAACAACTCTCCAAATACATAATCAAAGTAGCTCTCTCAAATTCCAAATCGACGTGTTATCTCGTTCAAGTACAAAATCGAAGTGCTCAAAATCATTCTTTTTTTTCTGTTCATCTTTTTTTCCTAGATTCGAGGTATCGAACACCCAGACTACTCGACTGACCTTAGGGTTTACAGCTGCTATTTGAGTGGCTGGTCATTTCGAAGTGTGCACCTCCCATATTTTCCTCAACCAATCATATATTCCTTTATTATATTTTTTTAGCCTATAGTCAAACTAAATTTCCTGTAGCTCCTTGTGCTTCTAAATGATTGGTGACTGGAAGCGGTTTCCCTTTTCACAGTCCTTGTAATTTCCTTTCCCCCTTAAACTTACATATGGTCAGTGCACATCCTGACCATTCATTACTCTTCTAGGTTTTATTACCCATGTTTTTGTTAACTTAGTGTCAACTGCTTTCTTTTCTAAAAAGGGCATCTATACAATTTTTAAAGTTTACATTCCATAAATTCCTCGTTCTTTGTAAAAATACATGTAGGTTTGAAAGCCCCCCCCCCCCCCCCAAGCAGGGCTAAAGATGTCACAACAACAAAAAATTATATCATGGCTATTTTTCACAACAATGATTAAAACTATTAATCATTGAGCCAGAAATAAACCCTTTTATGCACGATTATGTCAAATTTTGTCCTATGCTGCCGTGTTAACAAAATATAAAATTTAGAATAAAATTCAAAGTTTTCGTTTGAATTTAAAAAATTTCTTGATAACAAAACCGAATATAAAGTTTCGTAAAAATCCATTATTTGTGGCTGCTATCGTGTACACAAGAAATCAACCACAGACATCAGACGGACAGACATCAAACCGATTTTTAAAATTTGAATTATTTTTTGTTATTTAATGTTTTATGTGATTTTGACTGTTTTTTCCCCTTTTTTCTCCACCATCCAGACGTCGTAGAAAAAAAAATTCACACGACTGGAAAGAGCAGTCAATTGCGAGTAAAACTATATAAATTTCAAATCTCAATTTCAATTTCTAATATTTTTTAATGATTTTAAAACAAAAGTCACTTTCGGCTCAAAAAAACGAACTTTCGTTTTTAAATCCTCGCATCCAAAAAAGTACCGATAATTTTGACTAATAATTTACATTTTTTTAAGAAAACTTTCTTACAAGCCCAATCTGGTCAAGAAATAATTATAAATAGCAGCCCGATCCTGATTTTAAATTTCTCGGCGATTTCTCGGGAAGTTCCGACCGACTTTCCACTTACCTTGCGCATGCAACCGGGGACGTCACGCCATTTTCATGGAGATTGTGAATCAGATCGTGTTATTTTAAATGATGGAATTAAGAGCTTAGCATATGGTCATTATAAAACTTAAATGATTGAATTGTGGTGATGTATTGTATACATTGGGTGAAATTATTATATTTATATTCTAAATTATGGAACGATATGGATATTGTAATTTATGGATATTTTATATTTATAGATATTTTAAATGATGAAACGATGGAATGAGGATGATGGAATCTGAAGTCCTTCCGAGAGGTTGGTGGTAGGGGAAGGAGGGTATGGTACCTGTGGATGCCTCCCCCACTGGGTTCCGGTCTAAATTGGGTGAATAAAAAGAAAGTTGTGGAGATTGTCATGGAGGGCGCGGTAGCCCAGTGGTTAACGAGCGGGAATTACACTCAGTAGACCCAGGCTCGATTCCCGCCACTGCTAAAACTGCTGCCGTGTTCACGCAGAGTACAATCACGTTAAACTTATGAGTCTGTAAGTCCTTCCGAGAGGTTAGTGGTAGGGGAAGGAGGGTACGGTCACTGTGGATGCCTCTCCCACTTGATTCTGGTCTAAATTGATTGAATAAAAAGAAAGTTATGGCGATTGTCGCAGAGGGCACGGTAGCCCAGTGGTTGGTTAGTGTACGGGAATTGCACTCGGTAGGCCCAGGTTCGATTCCCGCTACTGCTGAAACTGCCGCCATGTTCACGCAGAGTACGATCGCGTTAAACATGTGGGTTCGTAAGTCCTTCTGAGAGGTTGTTGGTAGGGGAAGGAGGGTACGGTCCCTGTGGATGCCTCCCTCACTGGGTTCCGGTCTAAATTGGGTGGCACTTCCTGGCTATCCAAATAGTTAGTTTATGATATTACATATGAAAAGTGAACATGTTTCTCAACAGTTAATATTTTTTTTAATTTATGGGATTTTTTGATAAATTTATTTGAAAAATGTGCAATATCTTGAGAACGGTTCATGTTAGCATTCTAAAGTTTATGTCAATCGTTTTCTAAGGGAAAATTACATAAGAAATGTCTATTGCATAATTTTTTTAAAGGTTTTAATTTTTTGATGATTTTTTCAAAATTTCACTCGAAAATTTAGGTGAGTACTGCACATTCAATTATATTTAAAAACAATAGGCTTCCATGCCCACTATGTGGCCTTGGTGACATGACTGGTGACCACCTCTACACTTGACCAGGGCTTACTGACGTTGCAGATAGAAATTCGGCGGAGGATGACTTTTCGTTTTGTTCAAGACTTGACTTTTGCTGGACTGCCCGACAGAGACTGATAGTTGAAAAACCAAGGTCCGGCGTAGGATTAAAAAAAAAAGAAAATGAATTGTGGAGGTGTAAATTTCCGTTGTTGCGTGGATTGACAGCACATGTGACTGTAAATTTTCGGTAGCCAACTTCAATTTTCCATGGAAAACTGTAATTTGTATTATGATTACGTTTTCCATAGAAACTATGAAAAATCGGTGGAAAATAATTCTGATTATTTAGCGCTATTTTAAAAGATGCTATTTTGACCAATTTTTGGCAAGAATGTGTTTGTCGCTGTAAAATTTGGTATTATTCTGACCAATTCCTGTTTTGGAAGCGTTCCGGATATGGGGACGCCGGATGAATGATCCTGTATTGTAATAATAATAGGAAGAAAAAGAAATTGTTCAGTTTATTAAAGGTTTAAGAAACATATTATTAAATACAGAGTGGTTAGAATTAAAGTATCCCTGTTCAGAGCACTGTAGAGAAAAAATCAGTGGTCATAAGATAGCCAATTCTGCGTGGTATGCATTTCAGAACATGGAGAAATGAATAATGCAAAATAAAATTAGTTCCTAAAATGACTGATAGGGGAAGATATGGTGCTGCGAACAGTCCCTAGTAGAAATATAATTCAATGAAATGGCTGGGCAGTCGTGATGCATATTAATTACAAATTGTAAGTTGTATAAGCAGCCATCAACTGTCATAAAATTTGGTTATGAAATTTAGGTAAGCATTTTGCAAATGTTCCATATTTCATCAACAAAAGAAAAAGACATCACCTTATGCAAATTATTTAAACACAATTTGCTATAAATACACAAAGCTTTATGGAAATATTCAACGATCGCTATAGGACTCTTATTGCCTGACCTTGCTTTATTATTAAAGTTGTTTTACAAAAATGATGCAATCTCTGCTGGTGCTCTTCACGAGTACAGCCATTTGAAATCATTGCATACAGGTCCTCTGACAGCATGTGCATTCAGAGAATGGTTCAACACTTCAAGAAAACTGGAAGCTTCTCAGTTCGACCAGGGCGAAAGCCTGTAACAATGCAAGTGGCTGAAGAGGTTGCAACGGCTGTTGTTGAACAAACTAGTCACAATGAGGCAGGAATCATTTTTCTAAACTTTCGATTTACTATTAACTTTTAGAATTATTAAGAAAAACATTTCCTGCCTTGTAGCTTAAATAGATCTATCAAAGAGCAGCCATAGCCTGGGTAGAAAGAGAGATTCATCTCTCCTGAAAATTCTATCTGGTGCTTAGAGGAATGAATGAATGATATGAAGGTGGGTGGCTCCAGAAGAGCCTAGCACATCGACCAGAGGTCTATTGTACTACCCCAAAAAGTGAAGGTCTCTAAGAGAAGAGACCAGTAGCCGATGCAAACATAAGCAGGCACTTGACAGGAATGTCGTTCAGCTCCCAGGGTTCAATCACATGACGACCAATGTGTTCGAATCTGTGAGCAGAGTAGGCCTCACATTCACACAGAATGTGAGCTGCAGTTTCTTCGCTGTAATTGCAGCCTCTGCAAAGCGAATCCTTGGAGACACCCATAATATTAAGATGTCTCTTGAGAGTGCAGTGCCCAGTAAGGAGCCCAACAGCTCTCCTGATGCCAGTTCTACTGAGTCTAAAGAGTTCCTTTTGACGTGCACTAGGGCAATTACAATTGAGAATTTTCGCTTGCCTTTGCCCTTTAGTGTCACGCCAGTTCTTGCATTGAAGCTTCCTGAAGATGTCAAAGACAATTCTTCTGATAAGATCATTGGGAATACCCAAGGCTGGCTCAGGGCCCACAAAAGGAGTATTAGAGCCTTTCCTAGCAAGTTCATCTGCCAATTCATTGCCAGGAATGCCCGAATGACCAGGCACCCAGTACAGAATGACACTATTATTACTAGCAATTTTACAGAGAGCTTTATAGCATTCCCAGACAAGGGAAGACGTCACAGTGAATTTCCCCAGAGCCATAAGAGCAGCCTGACTGTCAGAACAAATGAAAATCTGGCTATTCTCGTACTTTCTGTCATAGCAAATTCTACAACACATAAGAATGGCAAATACTTCAGCCTGAAAGACAGTAGCAAAATTGCCAAGCGGATAAGATAGCTTAGTGCCATCATCAGGGCAGCAGACTCCCGCACCAGTACTAGTGCCAATCTTCGAGCCATCAGTATACCATGCAAAACAGTTATGTTTATTGTAGGTTGGAGTCCTCTTCCAATCATCCCGCGAGGGGACAAGAATTTCATAAGGCTTATCAAACGTAAATTTGACGTGTATGCCATCAGGTGGCATACAAAAATAAGGATGCCTAGCAACATTACTGTTAAGTTCACCCCAAGATAAATACCTTGAGTAATCTTTCCAGTGTTTCAGATATTTGAGTCTGTTCATGCAGATAAGTGCTTCTGCCTCAATACGCATATAGAGTGGATGCAAGCCAAGTAAGAGTTCAAGAGTTGCAGTAGGAGTGGTTTTCATGCATCCGGAGATTGCAATGCACACCATCCTTTGAAGCTTAACTAAATCAAGTTTAGCAGTTTCATTTCTAATTCTGGACCACCAAACAATGGATCCATAAGAAATGATAGGACAGACTATCATCGAGTAAATCCAATGAATAGCTCTGGGATTAAGGCCCCAGGTTTTCCCTATAGCATTCCTACAAGACCAGAAGATTCTTCTGGCTTTAGTTGTGCAGTAGTCCAAGTGTCTCTTCCAATTAAGTTCCTTGTCAAAGTAAATTCCCAAGAATTTAACCTCCTTGGAGCAAATAAGCTTCTGCCCAAATAAGCAAATATTCCCAAGATTAAGTATGCGTTTCCTTGTAAATGCAACTAAAGCAGTCTTCTACGGATTAACCGTAAGACCTGCATTTTTACACCATGTTTCAACCCTCCTAAGAGCAGTAGACATCATGTCAGAGACAGTGTTGCCAAATTTGCCCCTGGCAACGATGACAACATCATCAGCATATCCAATGCAAGAAACACCAGAGATATCAATGCTTTCCAGAAGAGAATCCACAACAAGACACCAGAGAATTGGTGAGAGCACACCCCCTTGTGGACAGCCCGAAAGTGCATGCACAGTCATACTTTCTCCAAGTAAAGATGCACAGATATACCTGTTAGATAGCAGGTTCTTAATCCAATAAGATATCGTGGTATCAACACCTCTTCTGTTGAGAGCAACAAGAATGGTGTCAATGGGTACTTTATCGAAGGCACCTTCAATGTCAAGAAAGGTAGCAAGAGCAATTTCCTTGGCATTGAGATTTCTCTCTAAAATAAAGGAGAGACTGTAAAGAGCAGTGTCCGTAGATTTGCCCGGTTGATAGGCATGTTGAGAACTGGACAAGGGCTTAGAGGCCAGAATCACTTCCCTTAAATACCTATCGATAAGTTTTTCAATAGTCTTAAGCAGAAAAGACGTAAGGCTGATAGGCCTAAAAGATTTGGCCTCATAGTAATTGTCCTTTCCAATTTTTGGAATGAAGATTACCCTAGTATGCCTCCACGCATTTGGTATATGACCAAGGGCAATACAAGCTCTGTAGATGTTGCAGAGAATAGGAGCAAGCATCTCTATTCCCTCCTGGAGAAGAATAGGAATGATGCCATCAGTTCCCGGAGTTTTATAGGGTTTATGGGAATTAATTGCCCATTTAACCCTATCAAGAGTAACAATGCTCCTAGCAATACCCCAGCTATTGTTGTCAGACAAGGTGGAGCAAGCAATACCACTGTCATTCTGAACAACAGGATGAGAAACCGGAAAGTGAACTCTGAAGAGCTCACTAAGGGTCTCCTCACCAGTGACAGTAAAGTCACCATTGGGCTTCTTAACAGTGTTAAGTTTACAATTTCTGTCTCTAGCCATCAACTTAACAAGTTTTGCAACGGCAGGAGTATCATTAATACCTTCGCAGTATGTTCTCCAAGAATTTTTCTTGGCATCCCTAACTGCTTTATTATAAGTGGTGAGGGCAGATTTATAAGTCTGCCAATCACCATTCTTCTTGGCTCTATTAAAGAGCTTCCTGCATTTCCCACGCAACCGGCTGAGCTCACTAGACCACCAAGGAACAGTCCTTGGGGAGTCAGCTATGGTGGTTCTGCAGTTGCTATAAAAGGTGTCGATGATGGCCTGTTGCACAAAGTCAACAGCCAGATCCACGCTTTCAATAGAGGAATACTCACCAATATGATTCGCCAAATTGGCCCTAAGGTCTTCTTTGTAGGAACCCCAATTCATCTTCCTAGGGTTCCTACCTTTGTCCTCTAAAACAGTTACAGGACCTTTAACAGAAAAGGAAATTAATTGATGGTCAGACAAAGATATATCATCTGAAACCCTCCAATCAATTACGGACTCAAAAGCAGAACTATTACAGAGGCTAATATCTAAAACCTCGCGACGTTTTAAGGTCACAAAGGTAGGAGTATTACCCTTATTAAGTAAATAGAGCTTATGAAGAAGGATCTGATCCAAAAGATCATCACCCCTACGGTTACAATTACTACTGCCCCAAACAGTATTATGGGCATTTGCATCGCAACCAATGATCATTTTTTTACCATTGCAGTACTCAGTAAGATTAATAATGACCTTAGAGAGAGTTTCCTTATCTTCATAAGGAAGATAGGCAGAAGCAAAGATGTAATCCATCATATGTTCGTCAGTTTTAAGTTTCACATTGATAGCAACATTGTCACCATCAAGGAATTTAATCAGATGAACAGCATTGAGCTTGTTGCTAACAGCAATACAGGCTCTGGGTCTGGTACAGGATGTGTCATAAAAGACACTAAATCCTTTGATCCCTAGACCCAAAATCTTTCCATTACAGGTCCAGGGTTCTTGGATAAGAGCAATATCAGCTCTACCACTGAAAAGCCTTTTGCTAAGAATAGCAGAGGCAGATCGACTGTGATGCAGATTAATTTGCACAACCTTAAGACAGCCCATAAACAAAAAGAAGAAAAGGGCACAGAAAGACTAGGAGAAAGAAAATCACCTAGTATCATGACAATGATCAGCAACCAGCATGATATCATTGTCAAAATCTTTCATGCGTTTTTCCAACTCATCATCCGAGATCGGAGGGTTAGCATGAAGTGTAACATCTGAACCAGAAGCAATTTCTAGTTCGTTAAGTCTAGGTATCATAGTCTCAAGACTACCAATACTTACCTGAGAGGAGGTCGCCCATTCTGCTGGCTGTTCCTCCATCTCTATCTTCCCCTTAGGCTTTTCGTTTGGATCACGAAGAATCTTGAAGACTCCACGGTCCAAACCGGTGAATGCACCAAGGTCAGCTTTGCGAATCGCATCCGCAGCCTCCGAATCCACCTCGAAGATCCATCTTACAGAGTGGGGTTCCACAAAGTTTTGCAGAACACGCCACTCCTCAGACTTCAACTCCGGGTTGAAACGGTTCAGCCGTTTCAGCAAGACACTCGGCTCCTTTGTGTACACATCCCTGGTTTTAAATGCCACCTTGACAGGTTTGGGAAGGTCATTAGCACTCAAGACCATAAGTGCCTCTCCCAGAACCTGACTGTCGTTATGGAAGGTTCTCTTGACCCATTCCACAGTATTTGCATCATTGCAATGAAGAATCACAGCTCCAGCGTTTGAGCTGAAGAGATGAATCTTCGGAAGTTGCTCACCAGTTGGGATCTCATCTATTTTACCGAGAGTCACCAACTGGATGTTATCAACCTCTTCCTTGCTCAGCTTGCTAGAAGGGAAGGACTTTTTGACGATGGCCATCTTAATAACCTGGACCGCTTGAGCGTATGTTCCAGGTTGGATGTCCGTCCTCGATCTCTTCTTGTCGATAAGATCTCTTGGAGAAGGTGTGGCTCCTGTCGACCTAGGTCGTTTGGTGCCTCCAACTTTCTCTGTGGCAGTGCCGGCTTTAACAGGCTCCTGGTCCAACTGCCTAGGCGTGCGCCTCCTCCTGCGCCTCTGTGCTTTGGTGAGGATACCCTGCGTCACAGCCGTGGTTTCAGTGTGTCGGTCACCAAGGTTCGCGACTCCACTTCCTTCCACAGCCGGACTGCAGGCTTCCTCCTTTTTTCCATGATCCGACCCCAGAGGGGTTGTTTCAATGGTTGATTGGGAAACATCCGAAGATGTGCCCAATCCTTTCAACACTTCCTCATCTACATCGTCACAACACGGAGAACCAGGAAAACTTGAAAGAGCCCAATCTGATTTCTCCATGCTGTAACCATAAGATAGGAAAAGGAACCACGGATTACTTCCAGTTCGATCGAGGCCCCCGCTAGGCCTCGTCTCCCCACACTTTTCTAACGTGAAAAGTGTAACCGCCGGAGTCATTCGCAAAGCTAGATGATAAGGAGCGGGTCATAACGTGCACCAGGTACACAGGGCCCAGGGATCAGCAAGGATCCAAGGGGGATTTCTCGATATGAAACGCTCCCCACCATCCAACCAACGCAACCAAGGGACTCGACCTCTGGAACCGTTTACTGCAAACGTTTCTTGAAAGCAATACTACAGATGCACGCCGCTTCGCCCTTTTCGCCACACAACCACCTGGTCCCGTTCCCGAGCCCAAACGGTATACCTTACAGCAGAGGCCGAAGAGTGGTACTAAGGCCCATAAGGCAGAAGTGAAGTTTACTAGGGGCTTGGCATTGATGCAATCTGCAGCTAGAAGAAAAAGTTTGCTCGGGTACCTCGGGATAGCAACACCCGTGTCCACAAAAGAAATGGATCCCTGAGGATTTTACAGAGTGGGACTGGTGTCTCACTTCCAACCCCCAACCTGGAGGACCAGGATGTCTTGTTTAGTCAGGAGCCTCACCTTTGACCTGTCCGGCATGGGAGACCCTACCAGTAGCAAAAAGCTACCGCCGGCATAGCTCTCAGGATCATTGGAACACACAAGCCCCACCACCATGACAAGGCATAGACATCAGTCAGTGGAGTGCTTAGAGGAAACTAGAAAGGTTCCAAAATTGAGTTCGGCCCCAGATGGAGAAAAATTGCTCATTTATTTATACAGATATATTTTATGCATTTATATTAGATAATATATATATAACAGAGTTTGTGCGCATTCTGGAAATCGGGAAAACCGGGAATTTGAAAGTGGACTAAAATGTCAGGGAAATTACAGGGAAAATCAATTTTTTGTTCAAAATTCTGGAAAAATCGAGGAATTTTTAAATTGCCAACCTGCTTACGGAGATATTGATTATTACGGATTCTCCGTAGTTTCTATGGGAAAGTTTCTCATACTGCAGATTATGGAATTTGCATAGTTTCTTATGGAAATTTGTCCTCTGTGAAGGCCAATGTAAATTTACAGCCGCATGCATGGTAATGTCAACAAAATCAACGTAATAACAGGGATTTGTGGCCTCATGGGCGTTGATGCCAATCAAATTAACGGGACAATGGGATTTGCGACCGTGTGCTCTTTAATGTCAATCAAATTAACGTGATGTGACAATTGGGATTTATGGCCGCATGCACATTAATGCCAATCAAATTAATGTGACAATGATGATTTACCTCTGCGTAGAATATAAAATATTGTGTATATATATATATATATATGCAAAATTTAACATACATTTATTAGTTATATATATATAACTAATAAATGTATGTTAAAGTTTGCATAAATTGCTGAACGGTTAATTTTATAATTATTTGCGTATAAACAGTGCAATTGTGCAATTCAGTTTATGTTGTCGTGAATCGCCAAAAGTTGATTAGTATCTTTTTCTATCTTCTAAATATTTCATATTAGATTGACTAAACTAGCTTGTTTTTAGATCCTGATTAATTATTAAGATTAATTTTTCAATTATTTTTGCATAAACAGCGCGATTACACAATTCATTTTATGTTCCCGAGAATTGCCGTGAGTCCATTAGTATCTTTTCCATCCATCCCCATCTTCTAAATGTTACATATTAGATTGACTAAACTAGCTTTTTTTTTCATATTTTGGTTATTATTAAGGGATGATTTTTTAATTATTTTCGCATATGTTCACGTGAATCACAGAGAGTCTAGTTTCTTTTCCTATCCATCATCTAAATGTTGCATATTAGATTGACTAGATTAGCTTATTTTTATATTTTGGTTACTTATTAAGATTATTTTTTTTTATTATTTTTGCATAATGCATATTTTTCTATTTTAAAAAATGGATATGAACCTTTTTAAGTAATATTTTCCACAAAGTGGTATTGAAACAATGATTTAGGAAAATAAAAACAATCATTTTGGCACGGATAGATTAAAATTGCTATATTTACATGTACAGTGCAGGATCTATTATCCGGACTGCTTGGGACTTTAGGCAGTCTGGATAAGGGTTTTTACTTAATTCGGAACACTTTTTCTAAAACTTACTGGAATGGTCTAAAATGTTATAGAAAATTCAGGGATGTATCTACAGTGGTCGGTGGTGGTCGGGGTTTCCACCACTCAGAATTTCCGACCACCACTCAATTGCCGACCATCACTCATCCAAAAAAATATACATATTATAATTACATTTAAAAAAAATTATATTCAATTTTATCAAATGTTTTTCTTTAATATAAAAGTATACAATATTATACTGTTTGTGTGTGCGAATTAACGTGAAGCCCGTTTCGAAATTTTATATTCTCAATTATAATTGTTCTGGAAAATCAACCACCACTCACATTTCTCTAGATACATCCCTGAAAATTATAATGCATTTTAAAAATATGTATGTAGTAAATAAAGATTTTTTACAATTCATATGAAAGGGCGCGGTAGCCCATTGGTTAGCGCTCTGGAGTTGCACTCGGTAGGCCTGGGTTCGATTCCAGCCACTGCCAAAACTGCCGCCGTGTTCACGCGGAGTATGATCACGTTAAACATGTGGGTCCGTAAGTCCTTCCGAGAGGTTGGTGGTAGGGGAAGGAGGGTACGGTCCCTGTGGATGCCTCCCCCACTGGGTTCCGGTCTAAATTGGGTGGCACTTCCCGGCCGTCCAAACAGTTGCCTTACACCTTTCTGGTAGGTCGGACGGTCTGGGTCTCAACAACAACAATTCATATGAAAAGATATACTTGGTTAACTGAAATGCTAATTACATATAATTATAATAGTATCAAATTTAGTGATTAAGAAAATTTTTGAAAGAAAAAAGTTGATTATTCAGGGTAGTTATTAAACTTCTTTTTTTGGAACATTTCAACTAAAGTGGGCCCTCACCATATTCATCTAATATTTTAGCAGAAGCACCTTTGTTCACATGTTTCAAAATATACTTTTAATAAAATTAAGCTGAGAAGGATGTTCATTGTTAATTAAATGTGAGATTCAACTATGGGTGCAAATATATCAAATTCTAATTTATGCTCTTCAAATGTATTTCTAATAAGCCTTTAAATTCTAAATGCCTGAATAAATAAAAAAATGTAATTTCGTTATCCTAAGCATATATCTCAATTTCATCAACAATATGTTTAAAAGATAATATCCCAGCATAAAAAGCCCAAAAAATATAAAAATATTAGTGGATGGAAACAGATTGAAAAAATGGAAATATTTAAAAATGAAACGAAATATACCGGCGATCGTATTTAAATAAAAAAATTCCGCAATATTGCTAAACTGTCTTTTATAAATTACTAATTAATAAATGTAACACGTTAAAACCCATAAATATACTGCAACGGAACTTTTTGCTAAGGTCAATTTTCTGTCCAAAATAGCCATTTTCATCCAAATAATAGGATTTACTTGAAAATGATTTTGATGTTGGAATTCCATCAACGATTTTTAAAATATTGAAGATATATATTTCCATGGAGATGAAAAAAAAAAATCGGATTTTCCCAAGAAAATGACAAGTTTATTGCTTAGGTTAAGTATTTAAAGAGATCAATCAGAAGGCCCTGAATGACATTTTATAGCTGCTATATTTTTCTTTGCATTTCGGCAAAAGTTAATTCTCATTAATTTCAAGAATTCCTTACTTAAACATACTTTCTATCATCTCGCAAATGCGCTGATGACTTTTTTATTTCATCTTTTCCAATAAATGTTTACATTTTGCAAAATAGTGTGAATTCTGTGTGACACATCGCATTTGAAGAGCATATACAAAGCAAATAGGATTTCTTTGGCGATATCGGAATATTTCTAGTGAAAAAGTTGGAAAATTTTTACCGAATATCAAGTCCCAGAACAAAGCGCAGAAAAGAAAATGTAATGAATTCGGAAAAATCGAAACTTTTGTGCCTAGTGTGCTCTGCCCTATATACCCAGAAAAAAATGAAATGCCATTAAAAAAACACCTTGCCATGATTTGTCCATAATTAAAGCTCTTATATATACAGGAGCCTTATCTATAACTAGTGAAGAATGGAATGACACGTGTCGCCCATTCTGGATGCAGCCGCTTAGGAAATTTTTGGGAAAAACGGTGCTACTTTGGTCGTTTTCCGGAAAAGTGGAGTTTTGGTATAGAGATGCGGAATTTCTCGGAAAAAACACAATCCATGGAATATTTACATTTGCTCTCACGAGAATTCCTCGTGTTCGTTTTCGAAATTTGTTTGCTTCTACTAGGGCTATTGACCACTAGTTGGCATGCACAATAAAATTCAAAAGCTAATAAAAATTAATTCCATATTGCACATTTGCCATACAAAGATTTAGCAGATGTAGCAGTAGTTGTTTATCTAGTTGAAGGTGAATTGAAGAGTCCATACGTGAAAAATAATGAAGTTTTATTTTCACAAAATCAATATAACTATAACATAAACACTACGTATATCATTCATTTTGATATGGTGTTTGCAAAGATAGAAACAACGTTGTCTTGAAAGTCTACAGCAGACAGAAAAACTAGGCCTAACAGAACGGCCACGTACTTTACCAATTTACCGGCAATCACATTTAGAAATTTGTACGACATCTTTCATAGCAAAATAACATTCCACAAACAAGAAACGTATGAACAGCAATTTCAACAGATCATTGGAGAAGAGACAAGACAAGCCAATATGTTCATTCAAGAGAGATGAAAGATTATTTGACTGACGCATCCACAAGTTTAAATAATGCTGTGTCACCGAAGTAGAAGTTAATGTTTTTGAAGTAGAAGTTAATGTTTTTCCAGAGTATGCTAATCTCTAATCGGTTGAAGTAGAAATTAGCATAATCCGGATGTTGACGTCTCAATTTGCAGGAATACAAAACATGGGATTAAAACTTCTTAACAAACGATCCTAAAGTGATTAGCCAATCAGAACAAAGTAACTTTTGGATTTTGACTCTACGTCGACCGATGTACGTGTTGCTTGTTTACACTGAAGTTTTCTAACAATCGGCCCACTCCTGCATATTGAGTTGCTTGATCATAAAAATACAAGTTATAATCACATTTCAAATTTATGTTGAACACATACTGCTTTATAGAGTTTCAAAATATCATGTAAAAAATTTAGTGTATAATTACATTTCAAGACAAAGTTTTAAAAATATAAACACATGATACAATTTACATGAGAACACAAAGTTAAAATATCTCTGTGTTAAAAACAGAAGACACAATTTTAAATACAAAAACTCTTAAACCATCGCCACGCAGTATAAACTCAACAGTTCATAAAGTACATGTTGAGGGAATGTCAAAAAGTTTGTATATCATATTGAAAAAATTGTAAACTTTTAAACCTTCACCATACAGTTTAAACTCATTAGTATCTAAACTACTACATGAGGGATTGAAAAAAATGTATAAGTTATTTTTTGTATATATCAAAAACCTTAAAAACCTTTGCCACACAGTATAAACACATTGGTAATTAAACTACACAATGTGGGTTTTGAAAAAAGTATTGAAGTTAATTTGAAAATACAACTATACAATTTAGAAAAAAGTTTATATCAAATTACAATTTAAACATTTTTAAGAAGTTTTAAAGATTTCACAGAATTTAAAGATTGTTTCTTTGGTAATAGGTTTTGTAAAACTATCAGCTTTGTTATTTTTGCTGTTTACAAATTTAATTTCAAAGAGTTTCTTTTCAACTAGATTTCTCAAAAAATGATATTTAACATCAATGTGTTTTGTTCTAAGATTCTCAATGGGTGAATTGGAAAAGTTTATGGGTGCTTGGTTGTCACAGAATATAATACTGTTTCTTAACTGAACGCCAAGCTTATTACATTCCAGTAATATATTTTGTACCCATACCATTTCCTTTGCAGATTCAGTCAATGAGATATATTCTGCTTCCATTGTAGATAAACTCACACATTTATGCTTAAATGTCCTCCATGAAATAGGTACCCTATCTACAAAAAATATCATGCCTCCCATTGATACTCTATCATCCCTATTAGCTGCAAAGTCAGAATCAGTAAAACAATTTAAATTTGCAGATTGAGTATTAGATAAGTTTAATTTAAAATCTCTTGTTTTATCTACATATCTTCGAAGTTTAAGTAGAACATCCCAGTATTTAAGGCCTGGGTTTTCCTGAAATTGGGATAAGATATTTACAGCATAGCTTATATCGGGTCTAGTTTTGCTGGCAAGAAATTATAAACAACCTAATAAATTTCTGTAAGGTATATTTTTCATCTGTTCAATTTCAGAATGATTTGCCGGGCAATCTGCTTTGCTTAAAACTACACCCTTTGCTATTGGTAAACTAGAAACAGGATATTTAAACTTCGAAAATTCATCACAAATTTTAATATTGCATTGATTTTGATGTATGAAATGTTTATCATGGTTTTCCTCAAATTCAATACCTAGTAACATTTTGGTTTTGCCTAACACTAAGTTATATAATTAAGATCATTTTGATTTTGGGCAAATAATATTATGTCATCGACATAAACAATTAATAAAGCTTTATTGTTAAAATTATATTCACAATTGCACCATCTAAACTTTATGAAATTTAGCTTTCTGAGAACCTGGTCTAACTCAAGATACCATTCTCTGCTGTTTTGGTGCAGACCATAGATTGCTTTATTTAAATGACATACATATTTACTTTTTTTTTGTCAAAATATCCTGGGGGTTGTGTCATGAAAATTTTCTCACTTAGATTGGCATATAAATATGCACATTTGATATCAAGTTGTATATGGAACCATCCCAATAAACATACAAAAATAGTAAAAAACATTCTAGCAATTGTAAAGTTAATCACCAGGCTAAACACCTCTTCATAAGTTTGCTCCTTTTCCTGGTTAAACCCCTGTGCTACAAGTCTGTTCTTATACCTGCTAATTTCACCCCTTTCGACTGTATATACCCAACGGCAACCGATTACTTTGTCGGAAACAGGTGCAGGCACTAAATCCCAGACACCTCTTTCCTTCATGACACCTAATTCGTCTGCCATGGCTATATTCCATTCTATGGATTGGGGTGAATTAGTCGCTTCCTTGCAGTTCCTAGGGATTTAGATCTCTACAACGTTTGCTTCTGGCTGATTCCCTGATCTCCCATGATCCCCCTTAAAATTGAAAAATTTTTCATTAAATTTTATTTTATTTTTCTCACAAAAACTTTTTATTTTTTTTTAGTGTCTTTAACCTAGGTCCCTTTCCTTTATAATAATAGTAAACATCCTTTCTAGGTCCTGCCATCCTTGGAATAACTTTTCTGACCCAAGTAGTATCTGGATCAGGAATTGGACGATTATCACCAGAGGACATCATTTCCTCACTGCTTTCTGCAATGTCTTGATCTTCCTCTGATGAATCGTCTTTTTCCCTTTCCATATACTCCTCGTCAGATGAGTCTAGATAGGTGGGCTTGTGAGATGAAAAAGTAAATATTTTTACTAGTTTGGATTTCTCATTTATATTGGGTCCCAGACCGCCTTCCTCTGCATTGCACTTTTCATTAAATTTAACATTGTTAGTCTCGATTATTTTCACCTCATTCGAGAGCCATATCCTATATTCCCAAGTTTTCAAAGCATACCCTACCATAATGCCCTCTTGTACCCTCATGTCAAATTTCCCCCTGAGTTGTTTAAGCTTACCTACAAAAGCTTGACATCCAAATGCTCTGAGGTGGGCAACTGATGGTTTTCTACTGCGGTATAACTTGATAGGTGTCAGATTCTTGAACTTGTGGCATATTCAATTTTTAATATATGCAAAACATAGTAAAGCTTCTGCCCCAAAATCATCTTTTAAATTGCTATCATTTACCATTGCCCGAACACAATCCAAAGCAGTTAAGTTAAACCTTTCCGAAACCCCGTTTTGCTAGGGTGTGTATGTATTTGTCCTTTCTGCTTTTAATGCCTTGTGTTTCTAAAAACTTTTCAAATGCAGTGTTGCAAAATTCCATACCATTGTCAGTTCTAGCGCTTAGAATTTTGGTATTTAAAAATCTTTCCACTTTATGCTGAAATTGTTTAAATCTATCAAAATTTTCTGACTTTCTTTTCATAGGATAGACTGTTACTTTACGTCAAAAATCATCGGTTATGCTAAGGAAATACCTAGCTCCTCCATTTGATGATTTTGGCATAGGTCCACACACATCCATATGGATTAGTTTCAATGGTTTCTCAGATCTAATTCTTCCTATGGATTTGAAAGAAATTCTTTTTGTTTTTGCTAATTTACAGCAGTTGATTTTTCTAACACTGATATTTGGCAATCCTTTAACAGCAGATACTTACAAGTATGGCATAAATAGTCAAAGTTAATGTGACAGAATCTTTTATGTCGTAGCCTTCAGGGGTGTAGTCGAAGGGGGACGAGGGCGGATGCAGACCCCCCACCTTTTCTCCTGATCTCAAGAGTACCCCCACTTTTTATTTTGTAAGGGGACGCTCTTTTTTTTTTAAATTTATATATACATATATAACCCCTCTGCAGCTTGGCATAGTTGGAAGGTTCTTTGAGATAATTTCATTTCAAAATGCATGAATCTTAATTGATTTTTCTTTCTTGAGCTGAGAATCATATGCTTTGGAGTACAATTTTTGGTTTTTAATAAATAACTAAATAAAATTAGAATAATTATTATTCTTTTGATTTTATCAACATGTTAAGAGTTCGAGTTGGAAAGTACAAAAAAAAAAAAAAAACTGAATACAATTGAAAAAGTATCTCAATACAAAATCCACGATACATTTAGAGACTAGGGTCGTTACTCAAGACATTTTGTATGGGTGATATTTGTATCGCAATACTTCCCAGCCCCATGTCAATCACAGAAATTATACAGTATTGGTTAAAATTCTTCAAAAAAAGAGCGTCCCCCCACCTTTTTTTTTGCGACTACACCACTGGTAGCCTTGTATTTCCCCCGACTTCAATTGGTGATTTTACATGATTAGAACTTTTAAATACATCATATTTACAAGGCTTGTTAAGTTTAAAAACACTAACACTAGAATTTACAATTTTACTTTTAAAAACTTGACTGGCATTTCTATTTACACTTTTAACATTACTACAATTATCATTACTTTTTACAGGTTTGCAAGCCTTAAAATTACTTTTCATATTAGGATTTTTAAAAGAAGTGTAGGAATTTTTAAAATCATGATTATCATTTTTAGTTTTACAAGCATATGAATCATTATTTTTACATTTACTTTTAAAATCCCTAGAATTTTTAGGCTTATCCATTTTGAGCTTTAGGCTTTGTAATTTCACTTCCTGTTGACCTTTCAACATTGAAATTTTTAGCTTTCATATTATATTGAGGTCTGAGGAAATACAAATGGTTTATACCTTTTGGCATAAAACCATTTGTTACCATCTGGTTTGAAAAAAGTAATTGAACCATTTTTACCTATGAAATTATAATTTTGCTCTTCTAAAATCGAAGCAGCAATTAAGTTTCTCCTCAATTTTGGTGAATACATTACTTCTGAAGTTACATTTTTAGATTTAGAGATCTGAGCATTTTTAGAAACATTTTTAGAATATTTAGGCTTAGGTATATAATACGCTGAAGTCTTACTTTCATTCTGTTGCTCATCATGTCTCTGCTGTGCAATTCGGTCTTCTTCAGCAATCAACTTGGTTTTTATATGCTAGAGAGTGAATTGTTCATCAGGTAATCTGTAAAGTGTTTGCACTATACCTCTGTATTTCTCGCTTAGATAATGTATGATCTGGAATGACACCAATACTTCGGCCATTGGGTGTCCGGCATCCTTCAGCTTTGATACTAATTTCTTTATTCTGGAAATGAATAGTCCAATAGGTTCCCCTGGTATTAGCCTTTCGTTGAAAAAACTATCAAAAAATCGCATCAGTCTAGCCCTGGATTTCGGCTCAAATTGCTCTTTTAGAATTTGCCACACTGCTACCGGTTCGTCACAGATGAAATCAAATCATGGTATCCATTTTTAATGCTGTAATACAATATTGATAATGTTTTTTGTCGCTGATATTCCAGTTTTTCTTTTCTAGTATTATCATCACCCGGCTTTTCCTCCATTCCAGTTACAAAACCATACAATCCATCGTTCATAAGTGCGAACTTAATATCTGTCATCCACATAGAGTTGGCTCTCCCCAGTTTATCCATATTGATCAACCCCATGTCCTTGCATAATTACTTCGTCACGGCCCCCATCTCTGAGCTCGTTCAAACTTCCAATTGACTAGATAAATACAGTATTTCCTGGCCCATTACCAGTTGTTTACTTCTACTAGGGCTATTGACCACTAGTTGGCATACACAATAAAATTTTAAAGCTGATAAAAATTAATTCCATATTGTATGTTTGCCATACGAAGATCTAGCATATGTAGCAGTAGTTGTTTATCTAGTTGAAGTTGAATTGAAGAGTCCATACGTGAAAAATAATGAAGTTTTATTTTCATGAAATCAATATAACAATAATATAAACACTATGTGTATCATTCACTTTGATACGGTATTTGCAAAGATAGAAACAACGTTGTCTTGAAAATTTACAGCAGACAGAAAAACTAGG
This sequence comes from Amaurobius ferox, assembly GCA_951213105.1. NCBI lineage: Eukaryota > Metazoa > Arthropoda > Arachnida > Araneae > Amaurobiidae > Amaurobius > Amaurobius ferox. The sequence goes on from OX578133.1 coordinate 186,639,882, forward strand.
CCTAACAGAATGGCCACATACTTTGCCAATTTACCGGCAATCACATTTGGAAATTTATATGGCATCTTGCATAACATAATAACATTCCACAAACAAGAAACGTATGAACAGTAACTCTGGCAGATCATTGGACAAGACAAGTCAGTATGATCATTCAAGAGAGATGAAAGATGATTCGACTGACACATCCACAAGTTTAAATAGTGCTGTATCATCGAAGTAGAAGTTAATGTTTTTTTTGGAGTACGCTAATCTTTAATCGGTTGAAGTAGAAATTAGCAGAATCCGGATGTTGACGTCTCAATTTGCAGGAATACGGAACATGGGGTTAAAACTTCTTAACGAGCAATCCTAAAGTGATTAGCCAATCAGAGCAAAGTAACTTTTGGATTTTGACCATACGTCGACCGATGTACGTGTTGCTTGTTTACGCTGAAGTTTTCTAACAAAATTTAAGAAGGATCAGTGGCGACGAGTGTACGCGAATTCCCGGGTGGCATTTTTTTCTGTGCGGTTCGCACTTCCTATTTCAAACCCTGGAAAAATTTAGGTTTCAAGGCATTTTTTTTTTATCAATATTGCTAATTAAGGCAAAAGAGCATTTGGCGGAATTTTAAACAAAAGATCGCTATTTAGCACAATATTCGGCAAATAATCGCTTTTTGGCTCAGAATTTGGCATTATTTTGCCAAATTCCAGTTTTGGGAGCGTCCAGATATTGAGACCGGATAAGAGGAGCGTCCGGATAAGAGGTCGTGTACTGTATAAATACATTGCTATATTTTATTTTTTATTAAAGATTAATATTTATTATCATTACTGAAAACTTTTGCATTATCAAACAGAAATGTTTGTTTTTAACATGAAGTATTTTTAATTGAATGAAAACTTATAATATAAATATATATATATTAGTGCATAATGATATATATGCTTAAATAATTTTATGTATATGCATTTTTGTATTATGTGAGCATATATATTTCATTTCTTAACCTGGCTACTGAAAAAGTCTTAAAACTACTGATATTTTCTTCTACCACTACTGATATTTTCTTCTTCCACCCACTTTTCTTCTTTCACTACTCTAATCTTCATCAGCTTAATGGCATCACTATAATAATTGAATTTGTTAAGTTTCGTGATCATTGAGTCATAAATAAAACCCTTTTATGCATGATTATGTAAACTTTTGTCTAATGCTGCCATAGAAAATATGAAATTTCACTTGAAGAAGTTTTCACTCGAATTTCAGAAAATTCTATCTAGTTCTAAGTTTTTTGGATTAGCTAGATTAGACAGATATAACATTTTGCGAAAATCCATCAGTATTTATGACAGCTATTGTGTACACTAGCAATCGACAACAGATGGGCATTACTCTAAAATGGTCAAAATGTGTTCAGCTGGTTCTAAAACATGTATTGGCATCAAAATAGAAAATATTCATGAAAACAATACATTCTCTATTCTATAGTATGAGAAAGTAAAAATATGGAGACATTTTGCCAGTGAATTGAGGTGTGGGGGGAAGGGGGTCTGCAGAAAAAACAGCTATTGATAATCAGATACTAAAAGTCGATCATGCAATTAAAGATCTTGGACAAAGAAACTCATAACCAAGCAGGAAATGCCTATCTATACCTACATAATAAAAGGAAAACTGCTTTCCCATAAACCAAAATTAATGAAACAACAAACATTAGTTCAAATGTTTGAACAAAATTATAAAATATAAACTTTCTCTTTATTTCTTGTATATGTATATTTTTTTCTTAAAAGTTTTTTTTTTTTTTTTTTTTTTTTTTTAAATTAAATAATATAGTTTAATGAGTTAACTTGACTTTTTGTCATTCTTTTTTACGAAAAATAATGTTTTATTGTGTATTTAGTTGATATTAAGTTTTCATTTTATCTAAACTCTATAATCCGGGAAAATTTTAAAATCCGAAATTGGCAAAGTCCAGACTTTTGAGGTTGTACTGTATATGCAGATTAAATTGTATACAAATATAGAAAATTTTGAATGTTTCTTTTTCTCACTGTCATGTATTCATGGTAAGTATCTGTTAAATGTAAAATTATTTTTTGAAATTTGCGTTAAAATAAGTAGTATGCAGCACCTGGAATTTTGATAAACACAACAGGGAAAACGTGGGGAATTTTGTTTTGAAAAATGGGCATGAACCCTGATATAATTAAAATATAAGTTACTTGATCATGCATTATTTAGGTAGTCACTGTCCATCTTATCTCACTTGAGGCTTCTCCGTCGATCAAAATTTATTGCAATCTGATTACTTACTGTGACTATGAATAGTAAGAACCTTTAATAGTATAAATGTTTTTGAAGTATGGTAGGTAAACAATTTGAAAGAGGAATGAATGATTGTGAGTGCTTAATGGAGTGGTGTGAGTATTAATAAAATCATTGTTCTTGCACAATGTGGAAGAGAAACAGTAGTATACAGAAAATAGTGTATTGGTAAAATAAAAAAGCAGAATAGAGGGCAACGAATACAATGTTAAACAGTGTCAGAATGTGCATTGCTTCCCACATTGCACATTTTAAGTTACAGAAGATCAGTATATGTGTTATTGTTATCTGTATAAAGCAAGAAAAAATATCTAGTGTGTTCTATAGTAATGTGAATTGGACTGTAAATGATTAGAAAATAGTTATACGGTAAAATGTTTCAACTTCATCATGTTAATAGGACAATGAAAGAAAAAAAACAGCTTCAAATCAGCATACAATTGCATAAATCTGTGTACAGAGCAACAAGAAACTTTTCATGAAAATGCAAAAAAGAAAAAGGGGATTCCTATCCTGCACATGCACCCATTCCACAGAAACTCAGAAATGATATCCTTCTGTCAGCATTTGCTTAAACCCATCAGTTGGGCATGCAGCTGATAGTTCAAAATATCCAGACTTCAATTTGGAAATCTACTGCAAGACAGAAAATAGAATTGAATAACAGTTTGCTTGCATAAGAAATGACCAAAATTAAAATTACTTATGATTTTTTTTATGTATTTTTAAAAGCATTAATAAATATGAAAGAATTATCCTACAGATTAATTTTAAACATTGTTGTAAAGAATGTTTTTCGATCTTTCTGATGGTGTCAAGATGGAAATTCTGTGATATTTTCAGTTACTGAGGAATTGATTTGTGTGAATATATCACAAAAGTACATTTTTCAGGATCCTGAAGTATCTGTGTGCCAAATTTCATGGCCATACAACATTTAGATTTCCTGCTACTGCCCCCCCCCCAGACCTATTCTTTTATTATGTAAGAAAGATTGTCTTCAACACACAAAAAGTGTATATTTTTAAAAATTTATGAAAATCAATCTATTAATCATGTAGATTACATTTAAAGTTTGTTTGAAAGATAATTTTTTGATCTTTCTGATAGTGTTTCATTAAGGAAATGTGATAATGTTGAAGCAAAGTGAACTAAAAATCTAATTTGAATTAAAAAAAAAATAATGCAGAGATGCACCTGTGTACCAAATTTGAAGGCTGTATAATGCTTAGATTTTTGATGTTGCACTTGTTGAATATGGAGCCCCTTTTTGGCACGGGATGTGGGGGGCAGCTGCCCTGCATTCTCCTATGTTAGTCAGGTCTTGCCTACGGTAGTGCATGCTTCGAGCACAGCAATGCAGAATTCTACTTTATCCGCTTTGTCTAAGTAATTATGGAGTGTAATGAAAACATTTACTAGTTTTATTTGCCACCTCAACTCCAAGTTCTCAATTCATTTGAGTATTTGTGCAATAAATCAAACAGGATATATCTGTCTAGATCATTTCAGTTGGAATTTGAAAATGTAACTGAACATCTTTGGGCCAATATGTACAATAAAGCATTATCACAGTTTAGCTGAATCTGTGCCACTGCAAATTGCTGCTTTTAAAACAAAAATAGGCCCAGTAAGGTATTAGAGCACTTTGTGTTTGTATGTAGGTTATACAGGTTGTCAAGCAAAGTCATGGATCAGGCGAGAAACCCCAATGGCTCTACATGATGAGACACCTGTCAAGGGGGCTGACCCCTTTTTCAGTTTAGTAGGGGGCTATCTAATAAAAGTGTCTCTTTTAAAATTGTCATTTAGAGAGTTATTTTCTACTGAATCAATTAATTAAATGACAAATCTTAAAAACCAGATTTAAGTGTCACTTAAAAACCATCCTACAGACGTACAACAAATAATTTTGAGCCAGAGCGCTTTTGAACACCTTCATACTCTTCCTTAGTGGCAATAGAATCTGAGAAAGAGCATGAAGGTGTTTGAAAGTGCTCTGGCTTAAAATTATTTGTTGTATGTCTGTAGGATGGTTTTTAATAAAGTGACGCTTAAATCTGGTTTTTAAGATTTGTCATTTAATTAGTTGATTCAGTGATTTGAAGTTTGACGTGTCGCCTCTAATGGTAGTTATTTTCCATTCATTTTTTTTTTTTTGCAGGGGGGACAAAATTTTTTGCACTAATTTTGCAACACTCTACAACTTTGCAATATATTTTTTCCCTATCTCTAACAGGAAAGTGAGATAGGAAGTCCCCATACCACACTAAAGAAGGGGCTTAATCAGCCCCTGAAAGTTGTCTTATCATATAGCACCATTGAGGTTTCCTATAATACACATACATAAAAAAATATATGATAACAACATATTTTGTAATATTTAATATGACACCATTCTAATTTTGTTTGATCAAGAAATTAGATACAGAAATTTTGAAGGCATTTATTTGATAAATATTTAAAAGCATCTCAAACTCAATACAGCTGACCATCTTGATTCATTACCATGATATTAATCATAGGGATGATATTAATCATACGTGCTGTATTACCATAATATTAATCATCCATGCTCCTTTTACAAATTTTGATTAATAATTACAAATTTGTAAGATGAGTTGCAATCATTGTAAAGACTTTTATTAAAGAGTATGCCCATTCTACTCAAAAACCTAAACTCAATGAAGTGACCATGCTCAATAGAATAAAAGTAGTTGCAGCACTCCCTAGTGGAGAATTTAAATAGATATGATAACAAACTCTAACAAAACAAGATAGATGGAAAAAAGCCAAAATAAAAGCAGTTTTTAATTAGTAGTATACAATAAGACTTCCCGAAGGCATTTATGATACAATATGATTATTGGCAAATTGCTGTCATATTCGGAAATGCTAAAATAAACAACACTAACATACACAGGAATCTAATATACGGTCTATTTAAAATACCCTTCATCAGCAACAATGCACATTTGAAAATTAGAGAAAAAATATTGCCATGTACTTTGAAAAGCATTGCAGGTGTCATTGCAAGGCTCATATGCCTCAGAGAAAACCTGGATTTCTCAGAGAATTTAAATTCAGCTCATAATCTTAGAGAAATCTCAAAGAAAATTGCATTTTTTCAACAAAAACATGCAAAAAAATCAATTGGAACCTGAAAAAGTTTTGTTTTGTCATTTTGATTGATTCAAATTGTTTTTATAATAATTTTTTCTCTTAACAAACTGATAACAAATTTTGATTATGAAAAGTTTATTTAGTACTTGTTTTATCATCCATTCATTAATATTTCCTGTTAAATGTTTTAGCAGCTACTGAATTAGAATTCATTTTACTAAATAAAATTATTATACACTAAAAATATCATGATTCATATTCTGGAAGTTTGCAAAAATATTTTGGAAAACCTTGAATACTCGGGGAATTTCATTTCCAAATTTTTGAGTAGATGAAAACTCTGTTAAAGATCCTGAAGATATAACATTACAAATGTGCTAGACTTGTAGACTGTGTAACGTACACCTGTTCTTTTAAATAACCCCAGAAGAAGAAATCCATAGGGGCCGGTTCTGGTTGTATGAGGTGGCATGGATTATTGAAGCTTTGTGCAGAGGTGCTCTATTGTGTTGGTACCACATACGACATATATCTCTGACAGGGAGATCATCGTACCAGCTAGATTTCAGGTCACATAAAATTCGAAGGGCCTAAAAGCTGTTAATGTCACATTGTGAAATACGAGTCTAACAATTTTGTTTTGCAATAAACCACACCAGACATTGGTAGACCAGTGTACTTGGTCTTGCAGCTCTTCCAAGGAAGGAGTAGCTGAGGGCCAAGTAATGAGTATTCTGTTTTTTGATGATTCCGTCTCATGCAAATGAAGACTCATTATGATATTATACAAGTAATCAGACTTATATTATACAAGTAATAATCAATGAAAAAATAAGTTATCAAGACTCACATTAGAGAAACAATGGTAGCTTCAAGTACCTCAAATGCAATAACACCTGTGTATTTCTGTGATGATGGTAGATGTATTTTTAAGCAAAGTTTGTGTAATACCATTTTTTGCCACATTAGGCTTAGCATCCAAAAGTGCCTGGGCCTGGAGCAGCAAACTATTCTCGCTACGTGTGATCTCACAGAAACGCTTCTTCCTTCACCCGCCTTTCATGAATGGGTTATATCTCAGCTCAGGTGCCAAATTATCTAGTTATGGGCCTGCTCACCAAAGAGTTAAAATATAGCCATACTGGGAAATTTTCTAAATTTCAGGCTGCACAAAATAGTCACATTTCATTTGAGATTTCAATAAAATGAAATACATCTGTGTATATTTGTGTATGTTTGGGCTTGCATACATGTGTGCATATGCATATTTGTATGTGCAGTTCTTAAGCCTCTAGCTGACTCAAAATGGTTCACAAAAGGTTGAAGATCATTGTCTTAAGAGATGCCGAGAATGAAGTTCCATCTCTGCCTGTTATTACTTAATACTGTGCCTTGATACTATACAATATATAGAAGAATCTATGTGCCTTTAGGTTTAGATGGAGGGTTTTTTCTTGCCACAGTGCCTACTTTTACTACTCATATTATAAACTTCACACTCAAAGATTTCAAGGAAACCAGTTAGAGAGTACCTAGGTCTGCAGAATACTGCCTTTGAGCTCCGTGCAGTGAGAGGTTGGGAAATAGCAGTTAAAAGATTTAGTATAAGTACAGTTCAGAGAATCGGAGCAATGCTCTCGGGTTTGAATTAGGACAAGTCCCAACTCAAGGTCATTTGAGTCTCATAATTTTGAATGGAAGAGTAAAATTCTTTTTGATAATAAAAGGGTAGAGAAGGTAGAGAAAAAGGTAGAGATGTGCTTCAAGAGCACAGCCTTGGGTCCGAGAGTGACAGGAAAGGGAGGGGCTCAGCAGAAAGGGGAACCAAATGTACCCAAGATTGTAGAAAACAACATAGGACGCCCTGACAGGAGGATTAATCCTTTTTAAATGCCAGTGTGCAAACACTGGAGTAAGAAAGGTGAATCCTGTCGATTACAGTTTAGGATTTTAGTAATTCAGGAAGGGCATTTTCTAATGCTTTTAGAATAAAACTTCCTTCATAGTGTTTTTCATAGCACAGCATTAGCTGTTGAAACTCTATCCAATTATCTCCGTCTATAAACTCATTGAGAGTAGTCTTAGCTCATGGTAAATGTCACAATACTTATTTAAAATGAAAAACTGACAATGTTTCAATTTGAGGGGTGTTCAAATGGATTGTGGCATGCAAAATAAGAAATATTAATGTTCACTCTTGAAACCTTGTTAGATGTTCAGAATTGAAGTATAATGTACAGATTAATAAGAAACATGTATAAAAGATTTAACAAAATATTTGAATTTATAATGTAAGTAATAAAGTAGTTTCTAGGATTTAAATAGCGAGCACAGAGAAATGATGTATTAATTTAAATATTTAACTTAAAAATTTAATTTATATTATCCGTATTATATACACATCTTTAAAATGTTATTTGTATTTCATTATATATCTTTACATTCTAAAAATTGCATATCTTTTATTTATACAGATAAAGAACATAATCTACCATGCTGTGAAAGATGCATTAGCATTGCTGCAATCAAACGACCCTGAAGATTCAAAGGTCTGAAAAAAAAAACTCATCAATTCAATGCATTAAAAATGATATTCTACACTGCTGATAAGAAAATTCTGGAAAATTCATGAATTGCTCTAGCTAGGGGAAAAAACATTTCATATTCTGTTTGTCTCCTATGGAGGTATGTTGGTTTCAGAGGGTTGATGAAAATGAATCTTGATGTTGTACAGATATAATACTGTAATATTTAAAGCATTGTTGGACTCAAAATGTTACAGCTACTTTTGTGATTAGACTTATGGGGTAAGGGTTATATGAGTGATAAGTTATTAGATTTGGCCTAGATAATTGAATGGCCTTGACATTCTGTTACCTCAGCATATGCCAACTATAATAGGCCTTTTCATTCATTGATTCATTGGTGTTATTTGTGAAAAAAAAGGAGTAAGACACCAAATTTTCTACAGATAATGCCTTTCTAAGAGATAAGTATTTTGTACTTGTTGCATGTATGGCTGTGTCTGTAGGTGTGTTTATGTACATTTGTGCAGATTTATTTAGACTACACATTTCAAATGCGAAATATTTCCTGTTATTTTTGTCACAAACATGTAAAAAAAATTGTTAAAATTCCTTTGAATATCTAATTCTGTTAAACTTTACAAAATTTGATAGAATTTCAAGGATTTGATAGAATTCTGTATGTTTGACAAGTGCTTGTTATGGTAAAGATATACTATATTTTCCCTTGAAAGCAAATGAAAAGAAGTCACTTGTTTTAAAGTGCTATATTGTAATATAAAAAACAAACTGTATTTGTTTTGGGGGCCATATTTTGATTATTTATAAAATAACTTATCCGTGGAGCTGGTATTCATATGTGCAATCATTTTTGTAAGGCACCAAAGTGATGTGGTGTTCTTGCAGCAGATTGCAAGTAATTTTTAAAAAGAATTCCAACATAATTGGTTACATCTTATAATGTATGAATTTGTGCAAGAAATTGCATTGGCATCATTTTAGTTCATTATGTAAATATTTTATAGTGATATTTTTATATTGGACATGTTTTCTGTACAAATATGTGTAAGTCCATTTCTCCTTGTTCTAAACTTCATTATATATCTAGAATTGCTGATTCATATTAAAATGCCAATGTTGATAAATAAGTGATGTGTGTCTTTTCTTTTGAAATTATTGACAAAAACATGAGTAGATAGCTACAGTGAATTTAGATGATTGCATTTTTCTCACACATAAAATAACTGAAAAGTACGTCATTAAAAGTTGAATTTGAAAATATATTTTGGAAAGTATGATAAAAGATTAAAATCCCTTATATATGAGGGATATCCAGAATGTAAGTTCCATTTCCAAATATTGCTGCTGCAGTTGTCATGATGCACATGCATTGGTGATTCTTTGGCAAAGCACTTGCGCCATTTTCAGCCATTCAAGCAGTTTCTATGCATCACTGTGTTCGCTTATAATGTTTAAGACAATTGAAATACCCGCCACCTGTGAATGCAGTCTGGGATCCATTTCTTGAATGTAGGAACATTAAACCAATCAGAATAAGCAACATGACATGCTTACCCAGGGTGTTGTGTTGGTTCAGGATAATACCTGAGCCTAATTATGATAAAAATAATTAAAGTATAAAAAAAACTCTTACCTTATTCGAATACGTTTTGGAATTTGGTGATACAGGTTTTCCATTTTTCAAAGTTTTCAGTTCATTGGGGAAATATTCCATTTGGGTAGGTTTTATCTAATAATTTTCAGATTCTGCTATGTTATCCACCATCAATTGCCCCAATAATTTTAGTATATTTCTTTCTGGTGGTAGATCCTCTAATCCATTAAGTAATTCTAAAAATTCTTATAGGTAATAATAAAAATGTATAAATCAAAAATGGCTTTTTCTCTCTCTTCATCTATGCAACTGGCTTGAAATACTTTTTTCTTTAATGAGGTTCTCTTTCTTCTAAGATTTGACGTTCACTGGCGGTTAGGACCAACATTTTTCTTCTTCGGCTAACTTTGGTTCATGCCACCAAATTTCACTATTTCTTAGAATTTTTACTTTTACACTTATTGTGACTAAGTCACTTGAATTTTCCTGTCTTGGACATAATGACCATGATGATGGTACCATTTCTTCCTGTATTTCTTGAACCCTGTGTTGGATGAAAGGTTTCCATTTTTCTGGATTGCCCTTTATTCAGGAGTACAATTCCTGAATCTTTCCAGAAATATGAAACTGTTTTTAGATTCTCTCCCAAACATTCTTGGACTGTCTTAGAGTTTCATGCTCCAATTAATGCTGCCATAAGTTGAAGTCTAGGAAGAGTTAATGTTTACACTAGTGCTATTCTAGCTTTAGAGACAATGAATTCAGTCTTCACGGTATCTTCATTGTTTATCTTAAATATAGTACAGCCGCAAAAGCTTGGCTTCAATCCCTGAACCAATGCAACTGCACAGTTTTCATCAAATTGCACATCTCAGCATCTTTGAGGTAATGTCTTGAAACTTCACTATCCATTATATCTTCAAGTTCAACTCTTCCAATTCTGGTTATACTCCAATAGGAGGGTTTCATCCCAGTCTAATCCACATTTCCAAATTTTTTGAAGCAATAATTTTGCTCTAATAGTAAAGGAATTTAAACCCTAATGGGTCATACAGACCAATAATTTTCAAGACACCACTTTTAGTTTCAGTAGCACTATCCCTAATTTTGGAAACTAAATCTTTGATCTCAATTTTATTAGAATATTTTTGTTTATTCCAAATGTAGCCCATAACTTTGCTCTCATATGCATCTTGAATACAATTTTTGTTTTTGAACCAAATTTTCTGAACCAATTCATTATTTGTCTCTCACTTGTGCATATTAAAATTACCTTCTTAATATGAATTTGACATTCTCTGCTTTGATTGCATGGCTTTCCTCCTTGGTTCTTACTATAAAACCATGCATGTATAGACAGTGATATAGTAACTCAAAAGTCTTTGGATATTGCAATTTATATTTCTTTATGTGCATGTTATGTGCACTCCTAGCAAAAATGGACTTGATTTGGCGCCAAAAATAACTAGCCATTCGAAATGATTTTGATTTACATTCCTTGTTATTTTCCCGTCAATCCAAAACAATTTCATCACATTTCTATTTTGAGGATCAATTGCAATTTGTAGGAAAGTCTGCTCGATATTGGCTGTGAATGGTATCTTGTTTTACCTGAATCTAATTAGCAAATCTAACATGCCCAGATATAGATTCAGTCCTGAATTTAAACAATCATTCAACGAAAAGCATCCTTCTGCATGTGAAGATGCATCATATACAACACAGAGCTTGGTTGTGTCTTTGTCTTCTCTTACTACCACTTGATGTGGCATAAAATATGTTTTTCAATTATAATACCTTCTGTTTCTTGAATGCTTCAATTTTCTAAATGTTTATCAATTACAGCTTGTAAAATTCTTAACACTTGTAAAATTCTGGTTGTTTCTTAAACCTTCTAATTAATCCTCAGAATCACTTTTTGGCAATTTAAAAATTATCAGTTACTTCTATATTTTTGTTCTATGGCAAACAAACTGTGTACTGATTATTTTTAAACTTAATTGAATCTTGAAAATTCTTAAAAACAATATTGTCTGCAATTTTATAATTATTATCCAATTTTTGAGGGTTTAAAACAACAGCTTCTCAATTTTCTGCTGCTGCTGAATTAAAGAATTAGGCTTTAGTTCTGCTAATTGACCATCCTAATCTCATTTCAACTGCCACTAAAGAGTTACGACATTCTATGTATCTTCCATATCACAACTTTCTGATAGAAATCCAAACGTATCAATAAACTACTTTCAGAATTTATACTTCTATAATCATGTGTCCATTAAATTTATCCCCTTTTCTGTACAAATATTTGTAATTTCTTGTCCTGGAGTCTGTATGGAAGCTCCACTTATAACTGGAGTCAACAACACTTCAATTTTAATTTTTGTTCTGAAATTATTTGGGTGCTTCAATATCATGCTAACCCTTTTTCTTTTTTATGTAATACATACTTTTACAAAAAAAAAAAAAATAGATCGCAATTTCTTCTTCAATATGCCGCAAATTTAATTCCTTAGAAACATCTTTCTGAATAAATGAGCACTGACTTCCATTATTGAATAAACATTGAATTATTCTTGAACCACTTTTATTTCCCTTTTTTTTAATACAGTCACCATCTGGAGAAATACACATTCGCTGGCACCTTTAGATTCTGAAACAGAACTGACTATGGCTTGTGAAGCTTTGTCGGCTTTTGAATCCACTTCGCAAATGAATTTATGTCTTCTATTACATATTTCGTATTTTTGTTTAGCTATACATGTGCGAGTTAAATTATTTCTTTTTAGAAAAATAAAACATCTGCTTCGTTTTAAACTGTCTTTCTTCTTAATTACACTCTTTAAACACTTCACCGAAGTATGATCAGATTTATTGCAAAATAAGCCCCACTACTCCCCACTTGCATGTACAAATACATGAAAAATTTACGCTAAGAGCAAGGACATGTTAATAAATGCCAAGTGCCTAGTATCACTCAAAAATCAATGATTAAAAATTTAAGTATAAGATTTCAAAAATCAATTTACATTTTATATATAAACATCTATAACTTTAAATTTGAATATATACATTTTCATCTCATTGAATTCAAGTAGAAATATTCTTATTATGTTAAATCTGAAAATAAACATATTTTATCATTAATCTTCAAATTTAAGTATAAACATTTATTAACTTTTGAATTCATGTATAGATTTAAAATAATTAACTTTCAAATCCAAAGTATAAACATTTAACTTTATTGAAGTTTGAAATTTAGGTATAAGTTAATAAGTTATAGTTAGGTAGTATTAAGTTAAATGTTTATACCTAAATTTGAATGTCATTAAACTATGAAATTTTAAAATTTAAGTATAAATAATAGAACTAAAGAAAATCTTGAAATTTAAATATAATCATCTTTTAATATTTAAATTTAAGCATAATCATTAATATTTCAATTTAAGTTACTAGGCTGGAAGACTTTCTCTAACTTCCATAAGGCAGGCAATCTGCAAAGGATATCAGCTAAAATCTTTCAGTATCCGACGCAAGCTTCTGTAGACTCTCCAGATTTTTGTCAACGAGATTTCAACTGGTTCAAATTGTTCTCCCCACAGCAGAGTTTCAAGGCTACGAAGTTCAGATATCTCTCTGTTAGGGACATCTGTAAAACATCAGCTGCAGGACCTCGAAGGGAAGCAGCTACTTGGCAGGCTTTTGTCCTATTCGCTCACTTCTGCAATGATGTCGAATTACACCTAAAATTTCATCCAAATGCTCTGTCCATATGTGATTTGACTTTACATGATATCGGAATGTAAAAATCCATGTTAGTGACTGGCAATTTTCACTGGACAGCCATTAATCTCTTTTCGAGCTTTTTCATCTCTTCTTGTCCAGCATTAATTTAATGTCTGCTTGTATGGATGTAATGTCTTGTCTTATCTTTTCTTGGGCAGATTCAATGGTTTGTTTCACATCCTGTCAGGTTTACATTTCAGCTAGAATGGCTTTAAATCCTTCTTTTTTTTTTTTATCTCTGCTTGCTTCATTTTATGTTTTTATTTAATATCCTCTTCACAACTTTAATCTTTTCTTTCATCATTTCTTGTTCAGCTTTTATCTCACCTTATACTATCTTTTCTTTCTTATCTTTTCTTCCATAGTCCAATGCAATCTTGTCCATCTTTCATGGCTTTAATCAAAGCCATCATCTCTTTCAACTGTTCCTCCATCACTTTTCTAGTCACTACCATTTGTCAAGTTTCTAGAAATCCCACTTTTGACACCAATTTGTTGCCAAATATCTGCTGGAATTGTGGGTGTACTCTCATGATACAAGAATGAGTCCAAATATTTGGATAACAAACACCTTTATTTACAAGCACAGCTTAAAATGGACCAATATACAGCAAATGGCTCCATAATTAACGCACAAGATCACTAAACAACTGTCACATACAGTAAAACAGCAATTAAATACTCCACTAATTTTACAAAACAACAGATATTATTCTCAAAGCATTGACATATCTCACAATTCAATGTAGCTCGTATCACGTCAACTGCTCCCAATTGAGCGATATAACCTCTGTAGAAACTTCCAGAAGAGACTTGTATATCCCAGAATATTCGTTACTTCAAACAAGGTTTAAGGATCTTCTAAAAGTCACCAAATTGGCAATAAATTGTCAAATCTGACCACCCTTCCTCGAGTTTTCGAATATGACAATCATACATTTATGTAATAGGAAGGCTGCCTGTAAAGATGTTTTTCCCTTCTGGTTCTCAAAAGAGCCTCCAATGAAGGCATTTTACATGTTCATAACAATACTATTGAGCATATCTTATTTTTACAAATTTGAAATAAATTTTGTTTATTATTTTATTTACATAAGTTTCATCATTGCAATGGATTTTTATTGATTTTAAGGAAAATTGTGCAACATATTTAGGCACAAATACAATAACAATTCAGCATAGAGTTGTTTCGAGGATGTACTGGATCTCCTTCATCAGTGCTAGACAACCAATGAACCAGAAATCAAAAAGACGAAATCAAGTCAAGACTAATATTTCTAGGATTTCTGTATCATTGACTCTTATTCCCCACATCAGAAAGCAATATGTTTCAGCATACAGCTGTTTCGAGGATACGCTGGATCCCCTTTGTTAGTGCTAGAAAACTAACAAAAAGTCAAAAAGACTAAATCAATCAAAGACAAATATTTAAAGCATTCCTGTGTCATTGACACTTATCTTCGCATCAGAGGATAGCAATATGTCGAATTTATAAAGTTATTGTACTTATAGGTAGGCTTTGACACTCCAAACCACAGGATGCCAACGGCCCTACCGTGCTGAAAACACCGGTTCTCGTTAGATCACCGAAGTGAAGCAGCATTGGGCATAGTTAGTACTTGGATTGGTATCTACCTGGGAACACCGTTTGCTGTTGGCATATTTCATGTTCAATACCCAGATGTTTTGCACGCTGGATTTGCACACTGCTGCCGTGTTCATATGGAGTACAATCACGTTAAACATGTGGGTCTGTAAATCCTTCCGAGAGGTTGGTGGTAGGGGAAGGAGGGTACGGTCCCTGTGGATGTGTCCCCCACTGGGTTCTGGTCTAAATTGGGTGGCACTTACCGGCCGTCCAAACGGTTACCTTACACCTTTCTGGTAGGTCGGACGGTCTGGGTCTCAACAACAACTCCAAACCAGAGGATGCTATGAATTGATCAGGATACAGATGAATAGCGCATACATTGTCTTGGACATGTTGATTTCTGGCAGTGGCTGAAAAGAAAAAGGGCGGACGAGGGACAGAAAAATACAAGAGAAGGAACTAGCAAAGTACAAGAAGTGGATTAAAACTAGGCTGGTGTCTATGCTCGAGCCAAAATAGCGATCTTATCAAGCCAGTGATCAAACAGTGGATACCAAATTGGACTGACAGTGCCATCTATTGTGCATTCAGTTGCACATTCTAGAATACATCCCCTTAATGGACTTGGAATCTCTGCCGCTTTCACCTTGTTGGTCAGTCGGCAGATACCTAGGCCTTCATTTCTGATTGGCAGAAAACAGAGACATTGTAGCTTTTATCCATGTCCCCTCATGCAAGGTTTATTAGAATTTTTCGCAGAAATTTTGTGTGTCACCTTATCTTAATACACTTGTCGCTATACACATATATGTGTATACGTATACATATACATGGTGTCCCAAAAACTTTGACCTTGGCTTTTATTCCTTAAATATTGATCTTAGACATATATAATAAATTACAAAGTTGCGTAAAAAAAAGGTACAGAATTTTATGAAATCCATAAAAATTTTCAGGGGATTAAATTTGAAGAAATACAAAAATTTAAATTTTTATATGGCCCCCATACAAAAACATTTCCAATGAGTAAAATGTGCCCTATACACAAATAAGGTGATGTTCAAAATTTCAGCATTTTATCATAAAGTCCCAGAGATATGTTTAAACAAAGTTGGTGACTGATTAATCACAAATTAAAATGTAAATGTTTACAGCAAGAGTGCAAATGATGCAACACAGAAATGCATGATAGGCAAATAATATCTGCCTCTTATCTTTAATGAATCTTTGACATGGATGGAAAACATTTTGAACAAGATTTGTAATCTTTGTGTAAAGTTATTATTTCTGCACAGTGTAGATACTTTTGTACCAATAAATAGCAAAATACTTATTTATTTATGTAATCATTGTTTTTTGTAATTTGTGTATGACCCCTAAAACACTACCTGCTGACATGATTTTTCCCCTCTGAGAACCCATGTCTATGCGTCGAAAAGTGGTTTAAGTCAGCATTAAAAGTGTATGAGGCACATTTTACGCATTGAAAATGTTTTGTACAGGGGGTGTGTATAAAATTTAAATTTTGTATTTCTTAAAATTTAATTCCCTTGGAAATTTTAATCGATTTCATAAAACTCTGTACCTTTTTTTACGCAACTTTGTAATTTATTACATATGTCTAAGATCAATATTTAAGGAATAAAGGCCGAGGTCAATGTTTTTAGGACACCCTGTGTATATATATATATATATATATATATATATATATATATATATATATATATATATATATACATATATATATATATTATATATATATATATATATTATATATATATATATATATATATATATATATACATATATATATATATATATATATATATATACATATATATATATATATTATATATATATACATATATACACACTACGTGATGGTGAAAATGAGACACCAAGAAGGAGTGGGTAGAAAGTGATGAAAATCGGCAAACAGAGAGACAGCAATGAACAATAAGTGATGTTTATTGCAACATGATACAGCTATACACTGAGCAATAACACTGTCTGATCAGTAGGTTGTAGGACCACCACAGGTGGCGATACAGGCAGTAACACGTCTAGGTACAGGGCCAATGAGTGTGCGGATGGTATTCTGAAGGACGGCTGCCCTCAACCATTTGCCAGAGTTTGTCTTCTAACGTGGCGGTGGCAGCACACGCAAGCGACGTCCAATCACGTCTTAGACACGTTCAATTGGTGAGAGATCAAGGAAGCACCTGAGTACTTTGCAGGACATGTTGGCTGATGTCTACCGTGTGTTGTCGGGCACTATCCTGCTGTAAATAGCATTGGGCACCCCCCCCCCCCCCCTGAAGGTAGGGTAGTGTCACCAGCTGGAACACGTCATCCATCTATCGTTGGGTTGTCATAGTGCCCTCAATATGGACCAGAGGTGACCTGCTATCATAGACGATGGCGCCCCAAAACCTGATGACGCTGTGTGGCGTTCCACAGATGCGGCCAGTTTTGGACCTGTCACCACTTTAGTGCCAGACTCGTACACGGAGACTGTCATTGCTAAAACAGAAGCGTGACTAGTCTGATAACACAATCTTGTGCTATTCTGCCGTCCATGTGGCTCTATCCTGACACCATTGCAAACGAAGGTGTCTGTGCTGTTGGGTCAATGGCAGTCTTCTTAACGGGTGCCATTAGTATAGGTCACCAGTGATCAATGAGCGGATAATGGTCCTGGTCGATATGGGAGCATCAAGGATGTCCTGCACATGATGCAAAGGGCTATGGAAGTGGCCTGTGGGACCACCAACGTTTGCCTGTGGATGCAGCAGTCCAAGCATGCTGACGTTGCTCTGGCCATACCAGCATCCTTCAAATGTGCCACATTCCCTTGTTCCAACCATCTTCACTACAGCCAGTGCACTGTGGATGTATGTAGGTGGCTGTCGGCTGAAATTTGATGTATGGACCCAGATGCCTTTCTGAGTCCGATCACCATACCCCTCGTGAAATCATTTGTCTGCTGAAACAGACTCGGTTGGTGGCGCCTGGCATTCTCTGCTACTACACATTTCCTCTGAGACAAAAAAAAATTGCAAAATGATTTCTCTGGCAGACAGAGCCGTGCGACTATTACTGATTCTGCAGGTTCTTTTCCTTATAGCTCACTCAACGTGTACGGGACAGCTGCACATTTCACATCATTTACATAACTAGGTGAGCTGCATCTACCCTGCAATTTGCCTTTTTTTCTGTCCACTCCTTCTTGGTCTCTCATTTTCACTGTCATGTAGTGTATGTATATATATATATGTATGTATATATATATATATAATAATAATAATAATAAATGTTTAAAAATCCAATGAAAGAATAGAGAGAAATTTCAACTCAGAAAACCCCAACATTACAAAATGCCTTACAAATAAAAGTATCAAACAGAGAATCATCAATCAAGCCGAAAATAAAAATGCAAACCTCTAGTTATCAAGCTGAAGAGAAATAAAAAACATCAATGGAATGGAATCGATAGAATAATATCAAATAAAATCCAAGTATTAAAGCTTTACACGTGGACAAGCCCTAGGCCTAATAATGAATTGTTCATTTCGATAAAACTCTTTATCAAGTCCAAGTATTCTATAAAAATGAACACAAAATGCAGGTTTCTGATATCAGTGATAGATTATATCTATAAACTTTGATAACTTGGACAACATGAATAAGGATTGAAAAATAATAGGAAACAAGAATACCTGAAAAAACACTGCATATGTCTGATCCATTGGAGCCTTGAATAAAGAGACCAATGTTGCCAATCTCAAAAAATAAAAAGTTGAGAACTGTTGTTGCTAATCATGAGAATGAAATAACAGTAATGTGAAACGACGATAAAAGGTGATATTCAACAGTAAGAACATGCAAATACATGGTAATGCTTATTCAAGAGAAAGTGGATGTCTGGCTAAAATAAGATACTAAGGAGAGAATTTAAGTATAATCTACCATTCCAAACTTTTTAACTACACTATGCATTAAATAAGCTGGATATTTATATAATTTGCTAGTAATTTTAAGTTTATCAATATGCATAGCATGAAATTTTTTTATCAGATAATCTATAAATTCTAAAAAGCTGATTAAGTATAATATTTTTAAACAATTAAATTGAGTTATAGGAATTAAAAAGTAATATATTATTAATGTTAAAGTTAAAAGTCTTTTTTATCATATAAATTAGTAACTATCCTATTAGTAGGTTCAATAATAAGATTTAAGTCCAAAAAATTAATGTTAATACAGTGACTTCATTAGGAATTAGTTCCAAATTATCCAGATAGAAATCTATATCTATAACACAGTTGTCTGTAAAGACCAAACAAATCAGATCATCAACATATCTGTAAATTTTATAATCTGTTGGAAGTAAAAGATTTTTCATAATGATAAAAGTATAAATTAGCTAATATACTGCTACTACAGCCACCTTGTGGAACCCCTGAGACTTGTAAGTATAATTTATTACCTTGAAATATATAATTATTGAAAAGAACAAAGTGAAGAAGTTTAGGAAATTTGGTAAATATAGTATGAGTAATATAAGTAGTATAAGCATTATATAGAGCTAAAATTACTATATAAAACTCAGAGATCTTAATATTATTAAAAAGATCTTTATAATCAAAAGTTTGAAATTCAATTAGTTTATCAAGTGATGTTAATTTATTCTTTAATTCTTTACTATTATTTAGAATAAGGTAGTTATTACTAGAATAATGTAAACTATCATTTATTACATTTAAGTTCTAAATTTAATAGGATTTTTATGAAATTTAGGTATTAGTACTATATATGGAAATTTAAGAAATTTATAATTAATATTTAAATCACTATACATATTGATAATTTTCAGCTTAATACTATTAATGGTGTGTGAATCGAGTTTAAATAGACTATTGTTATTTAAATAATCTAACAGAAATTGTACATAGAATTTTTTACAGATAATAATAGCATAATTATTAGAGGCTTTATCAACATAAGTAATAACAAAAGATCTTTGTAAATCATTAATGGAATGTTTTAAATTATCAATATTATATAAAGATCTAGACAATTTAATACTATAAATAGTATTTTTAATAAATTTTAATAAAGTGAATTTCCACATATTAAATGCCTCTAAAGGCAGAGTGTATTTAGAAACTAATTTATAAATATATTTATCAAGGTCAAGATTGATTGACTTTAAAAGAGTTATAACAGGATGGTAACCTGAATTTTGTACCAAATGACATAATGGTTCTTAACATTTCATCTTTAACTATTGCTAAGTTTCCTGTAATGATATGGCCCAAGTGTGGATTTATATAGTCAGCATATTCGTTTACCTTGCAAATACAATCATTATCTACATTTGACATGGAATCTTTATCAATAGAGAGAGATTGTGAAGTTGTCACACGATAAGAATTAGTAGGTGTATTATTATTATGAAATTGATTAAGTTTTATATTTAAATACTTTAATCTAGTAATGAGCAAAGCATAGAAAATATGATTAAAATGTTCATTAGTTAGATTTAATTTTAAGAAAATAGAATAAACATTATTTAAATATTTTTTCTTAACTGCAAATACCCAAGATTTTATTAATTTCCATTGATAAGTGCTGTTAAATTGATGATGTAAACTTTTAATCTCAGCTTTATAATCAGGAACTATGGAGCTTCCCTTGCCTCATTTAAATCTTTTGAGATTATCTGAGTTTATATTATTTAAATGGGGTTTCAAAAATAGGTGATTAAAAATAGAATATTGATTATCTACGAAGTTATTTTTTACAATATTACCGTTTTGATTTAATGTAAAAGTTTTCGAAAAATATTCTATCAGCTGTATTAGTTTTTATATCTAAAATATGTATAGTAATATTTTCAAAACCATGTTTAGCAAAATGTTTATATTCTATTTTATTAGATGTAGGAAGAAAATTATTATTGAGGATATATTTTTTGAAGTGATCTCTATGAGCATTCATTCGTAAATGAATGGGATTGCTAGTTTGTCCTATATAAGATATATTACAAATGTTACACGAAAGTCAATAAATGCAATGAAAAATTTTACAGAAAGGCAAATGGCTATTTTGGTTTGTGATTTGAGTATTAGAAACAGAAGGGCATGTATTGCAATTTTTATTCTTACATTTATTGAAATTATAATTTTTAGCAGGGTAAATATGATATTCAAAATTTTCCATGGCACAATGTTGGTAAATTGATATCGGTCTAGACAATTCCCAACATGAATTGAAAATACTGGACAATATCTATCAAATTATATAATAATAAGTATAAATATATTTGCCAGTCACTAAATCATATAAATTATGTAATTCATAATAGTATAAGAATAATTATTAGCATGACATAACATAGAGAACATAATATATATAGTTATTATCAAATCTGAACTTGATTAAATAAAACACTTTGTATAATAATACATATAGTGTAAAAAGTGGATTCAGATAAATTTCATTCCAAATAAGTATTAAAATAAAATAAGAAGATTGTACTGAAGAGTACAGTTTAAAAGAATTTCAATAATTCACCAATACAGTATACTAAACAGAAATATTTAATCACCCAAACAAAAAATCAAAATTAACAAAAAGTAAGAAGGAATAATAATAGATAGCAGCACTAAACTTATTACAATTAAAAGTAGTAAATTAATAGGTTAAAATAAGAATAATAGTAATCTACTTATTATAACAAAATAATTTAACTAAATTAATAAACAGTAAGGAGGAGGTCAATTTATAATACAGATAATACAGCAATAAAAGTATTAATATAGACTATAAAATAACCGAAAAAAATGAAGGAGAGTGCGAGCATCAGAATTCTTCTATTAACATTGGACGAAAGTAGAATTAAAAATTTAACAACAAATTCTATTACTAACAAATTCTATATATATATATATACCGTGTGGTCAGAATTAAAACACCCTTACTCTGAGTTCTCTATACATCGAACTACTCAGTGTAAAAGCTCCAAAATTATTGAACCTACTATTCAAGACATGGGGAAAGGGATTACTTGAAGAAAAAAAAATTAGTTCCAGAAACACCGATAGGTGGTGCTGTACAACAGAAAATATGCTGAAAAGACTTTGCTGATATGAAAAAAAAGTGAAGAAACTTAAACTGTCATTGTAACTGCAATTTTGCACTGTAAGCACAAAAATTTGCATAAACCCTTGGTTTGCAGCTAGTTCTGGGCATAAAAGGGGATAAAACTGGGAAATTTTCATTCTTATCAGCTATGGCTGTCACACTGCCAGAACGCGCTTTGCTTGTGAAGCTGTTTTATGAAAACAAAGGACATGCTGCAGCTGCACTTCGAGAGTTTCGTCGACTTAAGAATTTGCGCAAAGGGCTTCCACAAGCTCTCAGGAGAATGATTGCTCGATTCGAGAAAACTGGACATCTTGGAGTTCAGATGTCGTTGGCAATGTTGCCACCGCTATTGTTGAACAATCAATGGATAACGTTATACGCAGCATTCCCTGCATCGATAAGGTCCTTGTTATATGAATGTTTGGTACGTTCGAATAAAATGTGTTACAAATGTGTATTTTGTGTCTTTTCAGCATATTTTCTGTTGTACAGCGCCACCTATCGGTGTTTCTGGAACTAATTTTTTTTCACATAATCCCTTTCCCCATGTCTTGAATAGTATGTTCAACAATTTTGGAGCCTTTACACTGAGTAGTTCGATCTATAGAGAGCTCAGAATAGGGGTGTTTTAATTCTGACCACCCGGTATATACAAGGTGCCCCCAAAACATTGACCTCAGCTTTTATTCCTTAAATATTGATCTTAGACATATAGTAATAAATTACAAAGTTGCTTAAAAAAGGGTACAGAATTTTATGAAATCAATAAAAAATTGTCAGGGGTACAAAATTTAAATTTTTATACGCCCCCCGTACAAAAACATTTCCAATGAGTAAAATGTGCCCCATACACTAATAAGGTGGTGTTCAAAATTCTGCATTTTATCATAAAAAGTCCCAGAGATATGTTTAAGCAAAATTGGTGAGGAATTAATCACAAATTAAAATGTAAATGTTTACAGCAAGACTGCAAATGATGTAACGCAGAAATACATTATAGGCAAATAATATTTGCCTCTTATCTTCTTTAATGGATCTTTGGCATGGATGGAAAACATTTGGAACAAGCTTTGTAATCTTTGTGTAAAGTTATTATTTTTACACAGTGTAGATACTTTTACCAATAAATAGCAAATTATTATTTATTTATGTAATCATTGTTTTCTTTCGTAATTTGTGTTTGACCCCCTGAAACGCGATCTGCTGACATAATTTCCCCTCTCTGAGAATCCATGTCGATGCATTGAAAAGTGGTTTAAGTCAGCATTTTTGTCTTTTCATATCTATGGGACTTTTTATGATAAAATGCTGAAATTTTGTACACCACTTTATTAGTGAATGGGGGAATGGGGCACATTTTACTCATTCAAAATGTTTTTGTATGGGGCCATATAAAAATTTAAATTTTGTATTTCATAAAATTCTGTATCTTTTTTTATGCAACTTTGTAATTTATTATATATGTCTAAGATCAATATTTGAGGAATAAAAGCTGAGGTCAATGTTTTTGGGACACCCTGTATATATACATACAGGGTGGATAGAATTAAAGTATCCCTGTTCAGAGCACTGTAGAGAAAATACCAGCGGTCATAAGAATGCCAAATCTGCATGGTATTAATTTCATAACATGGGGAAATGAATGACGCAAAAAAATTAGTTTTAAAAATGACCGATAGGAGAAGAGAAGGAGCTGCAAACAGTCCCCAGTGAAAACATAATTCAATAAAATGGCTTGGCAGTTATGATTCATATTAATTATGAATTATAAGTGGTATAAGCAACCATCAACTGTCATAAACCTTAAATATGAAATTTAGAGGTTTTTCTTTTGCAAATGTTTCATACAGCATCAACAAAAGAAGAAGACATAGCTTTATGCAAATTGTTTAAATATAATTTGTTATAAAAACACGTTCAAAGCTTTGTGGAAACATTCGACGATTGCTATAGGACTCTCATTGCCTGACCATGCTTTATTATTAAAGATGTTTTATAAGAATTACGAAAACTCTGCTGGTGCTCTTCGCGAGTACAGACGTTTGAAACCATTGCTTACAGTGTTAAAATATAATTGTTATTTAAAATATCTTTATTTTATATCTGGCAACAGCAGTACTAAAAATATGTTTATGGCAACCCTCTCTCGTGTTTATGAGATGGACTTGGAATGATGTTTATATAAAAATGTAGTGTCTGCAGCTTGCTCTGTTCTTAAAAGTAAAATCACTATTAAAATAAAAACCTCATAATATATCTTTAAAGTATGCTTCTTCACATTTAAATATCCACATAAAATAACAGGTCATGGGACCCAGAGTAGTTTCCTAATAAAAAAAATTCATTTTTGAAGAACGTTAGTGCATTGTGATAATAATGGAGCAGCAACAAGGTGAACTGTTTCATATTGATAAACTTAAAAACCAAGAAACCTTCTCTGTTTGGAAGTTTCAAGTTACAATTGCTTTTAAGTCAAAAGGAGTTTTCGAAGTTGTTACCGGACAAGATATCTTAGATGAAAAGAAACAGGAACAAGAACAAGTTGCATGGAAGAAGAAAGATGCTATAGCACAACATATGATTGTTTCAACAATAAATCGTAAGTGTATGATGCATATTTTAAATTGTACCACCTCTTGTAAAATGTTTAAAAAACGAAGTATGATTTTTGACCGTGATACTGATCAGCAAAAATATTCTACACTTCAAGAATTTTTCAACTTTCGATTTCAAAAAGGTTCCAATATTTCCACGCATATTAGCCATATTGAAAACTTAGCTTTTAGACTATTCTCTGGATAAAAAAATTGATAATGAAATGATCATTTCAAAAATACTGTCTACACTGCCTGAAAAATTTAACTATTTTTTTAGTGCTTGGGAATCGGCAGACAAATCTGAAAAAACTATTGAAAACCTTACAGCGAGGCTGTTAAATGAAGAAAATCATCTGCCAGGGAATACCAGATTGAAAATCATGTTTCTTTCATATCAAAGGAAAAGACTTGTTTTACATGTGGAAGTAATAAACATTTGTCCTGGAAGTGCAACAAATTTAACGAGAACACAAAAAACTTTAGCCCCAAAACTAAAAATTTAAATGTTGACAAAAATCGTCAAAGATGTAATATTTGTAAGAAAAATAATTATAATGAAGAAAATTGTTTTTCCCGCAACAAAACGAAAAAACAAGTTACCTTTCTTACTGATCTAAATAAAAACAATGATCAAAATTTTATTGTTGATTCAGGTGCTTCATGTCATATGATGAACTCTGACAATCTTAAAGATGTCATAGAAATTTTTACTGATACTCGTCTATCTGTTGCTAAAAAGGGTCAAGAAATGAAAGCTGTTAAAACTGGAACTTATGAAAGTGATGCATGTGAACTTAAAAATGTGCTATATGTTCCAGATCTTAGCAAAAACTTGTTGTCGGTTAATGCAATTACAGAAAATGATGGAGTTGTAAAATTCTCTAAAAATAAAGTGGAAGTATTCAAAAATGGAGACCTAATAATTGAAGGTGATAAAAATCAGACTGGTTTATATACAGTGAACTTGCATAAAAAAGAAGCATTACTGACTGAACAAAACAATGCTGTGTTATTGCACAGAAAAATGGGACATTTAAGTGGAGAATACTTAAAAACTTTAAAAACTCTTGCAAATGGTATAATGCTGCATGATGAAGATCTCAAGAACTTAAGCAAAAATTGTGATGTTTGTTACAAAAGTAAAAAAACTTGAAAAAAATTTGGAGTTGGTCGCACTAGAGCTACAAGACCACTTGAACTGATACATTCTGATGTGGTTGGTCCTATTGAGGTATCAACTTGGGATAATTGTAAATATTTTATAACGTTTTTAGATGACTATACCCATTTTGCTTCAGTTTATCTACTGCAGTATAAAAGTGATGTTTCGAATGTTCGGAAGCAATATGTCCTTGAAGCTGAGAACAAATGGAACTTAAAAGTCGCAAAAATTCGCTGTGATAATGGTGGAGAATATATTTCTAAAAATCTTGTAAATTGGTGTAAATCTAAAGGTGCTGTTTTAGATTATACCATCCCTCATACATCACAACTTAATGGTAAAGCAGAACGACTAAATCAGACACTGATGGATAAAACTCGAGTTCTTCTTTTTGATTCAAATGCAGAAAAAGAAATGTGGGGAGAAGCACTATATGTAGCTACTTATCTTCACAACAGAAGTCCTACTGTTGCTATTGACACTTTGCCTGCTGAAAAATGGTTTGGAGGAAAGCAAAATTCATCAAATCTTCAAATATTTGGATCAACTGCATATTCAAAAATCACAGGTCATCTAAAAAAACTTGAAAGTCGATGTGAAAAATACATATTTGTTGGCTATGCACCTAATGGTTATAGACTTTGGGATACAGAAAAACGAAAAATAAAAATCTCAAGAGATGTGTACTTTATAGACACAAAAGAAAGTCAATGTAAACAAAGTTCTTCAGACTTCAAATTTTTGGATTTAAATGACAATGAAACAGATGATGGTGGTGATGATGATGAAAAATATGAAGATACCACTGAAATAGATGAAAATTCTGAAGGCAAAGAAATGAAAAATTTAGATGTGGAAAAGGAGCAAGATATAGAAAAATTGTTGAAAGATAAAGATACAGAAGAAGTGTTAAAAGAAAATAAAGAAGAATTGGGAAAAGGTAAAAGGAAGAAAAAACTCCCAGAAAAATTAAATGAATATGTTTTGCTAACTTTTGAAGAAGCAATGAATAGTCCTGAAAAATTAAAATGGCAACTAGCTGTAAAAGAAGAAAAAAAGTCATTGGAGGAAAATAAAACCTGGACTTTAGTAGATGAAAAAGAATTATACTAACCAGCAAATGGATATTTAAAATCAAAGATGATGGCAAATACAAGGCTAGACTCGCAGTTAGAGGATTTGAACAAATACAAGGAATAGATTTTGAACAGACATATAGTCCAGTTGTAGGTAGTGATTCTTTGAGAGCTATTTTTGCTACATCCACTAAGAAGAATTATTACATGAAGAAATTCGAAGTTAAAACTGCCTTTCTCTATGGAGTACTTCAAGAAGAAACATATATGTACTTACCTGAAGATTATGAAAGAGAAAACAAAATATGCAAATTGGAAAAAGCACTATATGGTCTTAAGCAGTCACCAACTACGTGGAATAAGACTTTAACTGATTTTTTAAAACAAGAAGGATTAATTAGAACCTTTAAAAACTGAACAGTGTATTTTTGTTAACAAGGACAATACATTAATGCTGGCAATTTATGTTGATGATGGAATCATAACAGGGGATAATAAAGATAAAATAGATGATTTACTTGCGAAATTGAAGAAAAAAATTTGAAATGACACCATTAAACGAACCCTCTTCATTTTTAGGAATTGATCTGAAAAAGGACTCAGATTCTTTAAAGCTTTCTCAAACTGGATATGCAAATCGGGTACTGGAAAAATTTCAAATGTCTGAAGCAAAACCATCAAATACGCCTATTCTTTCAAATAAGAGAGGAAATAGTTCAAAGAAAATTACTTATCCTTATCGTGAAGCGATTGGAAGTCTACTTTATTTATCAACAAAAACCAGACCAGATCTAAGCTACTCTAGGTTTTTGTAGTAGACAGGTAGAAAATCCATCTGAAGAAGATTTAGAAAATTTAAAAAGAATGCTGAGGTATTTAAAAGGAACAGCTGAATTAGGAATATCTTACAATCAAAACAGTGATGCAAATTTGGAAGCTTACTGTGATGCTGATTATGCAGGAGATTTGGAAACACGGAAAAGTACTACAGGATATGTTATTTATTATTGTGGAGGACCTATCTCTTGGGCATCAAGAAAACAACCTGTAGTTGCTACTTCAAGCACCGAAGCAGAATATATATCTGCAGCTGAATGTTGTAAAGAGTTAGTATATTCTAAAGGCACTGATCGAAGAATTGACTGGAGAGAAAATAACAGCAACAATGAATATTGACAATCAAAGTGCAATAGAATTAATTAGGAAGGGTGTTCTAAATCACAGAAGTAAACATATAGATGTCAGATTTCACTTCATAAAAGAAAAATATGAGCAAAAAATTATAGATATAAAATACTGTCTAACTCAGCATCAAATAGCTGATATTTTAACAAAACCTCTTGGAACTAACAAGTTTCCTATTTTAAGAATGAAACTGATTTCTTAATCTTTTTTTTTTATAATGAACATTTGGACTATACTGTAGATAACTGTAACATTTTTTTATTTCTATTTTTTACATTAACAATTACAGGGGTGTGTTAAAATATAATTATTATTTAAAATATCTTTATTTTATATCTGGCAACAGCAGTATTAAAAATATGTTTATGGCAACCCTCTCTCGTGTTTACGAGATGGACTTGGAATGATGTTTATATAAAAATGTAGTGTCTGCAGCTTGCTCTGTTCTTAAAAGTAAAATCACTATTAAAATAAAAACTTCATAATATATCTTTAAAGTATGCTTCTTCACATTTAAATATCCACATAAAATAACATACAGGTCCTCTGACAGTATGTGGCATCCAGAGAATAGTTCAATGCTTGAAGGAGACTGGAAGCTTCTGAATTCGACCAGGACGAGGCCAAAAACCTGTGACAATGTAAGTATTTGAAGAGGTTGCAATGGCTGTTGCCAGGGCCAGCTCCAGACTATTTTACACCCTAGGCAAGGCACATTACTAGATCCCCTAATCCTCTCCCCCAAAGAAATACGAATTTTGACAGGTGTTTGTAAAACCACTAAACTTAAAACTGCTAAATTTATTTAACGTTAGAAGTATAAGTTGCAACTGTATTTGAATTTGCAATTGATTATTGCAAATACAAAAGAAAATATTTTGGCATACAAATCATTTTGAACTAACCGACACAGAGTATAATGCATACCTCCACTATTGGCAACACTGCATTCAAACCTTTTACTTCACATTCTTTTAAGGTGGCTATTAAAGATTACTTGGCATAACCAGTTCGTTATATTACCACAATATTTTACTTGCAATCAAACACAGAAACAGATAGAGTTAAAGACGTGTCATAAAAATTTAAATTTCATTCATATCAAAATCTCACTTTGCATTCAATAGGCTTTAACTAAATCCATAGGCAAATTTCTTCAAATAAATTTGAACATTCACTGAAATATCCATAATTTGTAAAATTTCATATTTATATAAATTTCATATTTATATACATCAGGCTCCTTCGAATGTCTTCTTTGTTCATGTTTACAGTGCAAAAATCTTTCTTATATTATGTGGAAAGTATTTTCAGTGATATAGTGAGTTATAATATTTAAAATAAAGAGTACATTTTTTCTGATGAAAAATATCATTTCCCTCTAAATTACAATGAATTCAATGTGTGGATTTGTTGAGCATTGCAAAAAGTATTTACTGGATTATTATTTTCTAATGTTGGCAGGTATACAATGTTCAAACATTACCAATGCAAGAGATAACAAAAAGGAGAATTTCTATAATTTATTGTAACAACAACAACAAAAAAATATCGAGTAGTTAATATTTTTGAAGTATCGGGTAAAACTTCCTTGTAAGTATGCACACTGAGGCTAGAGAATACATTTTAAAAATATTAACATTGACTTCCAGTTAAAAATGAGAAAAATAGGAGCATCTTAATACTGTAAAGTAATATACTTTTACAGTAATGTTAAAGTAAAGTATTCTAAATAACTCTTTATTTTAATATACAAGATCTTTTGACTTTTGAAGTAGTATGATGTTGATCATTTTTATATGAATTGGACTATTTATATCTCTAAAATACACAAGGATGTAAAAAAAGTTTATGCTTTAAATCATGAAAGTTTCCGATTTCAATATTCAAGACGAACCAGGCAATATGTTAATGTTTTCGTCAGATATAATAATTTGAAAAGACAAGAAGTTCCAATTATAAAACAGCATATTTCATGTGGTTTCTAATTTGGACATTTGTTCTTTCGCTTTCTTTTCTGCTTCCTGTTGCATGTTTTCTAACTTTTGTAGAGTAACAGACTTCAAAGGAATAAGTTTTGGTTTACTCAGTACAAATGATTGGAATTCCTCTTGAAATAGCAAACCTGTTGAGGGCAGAACTTCTTTCATATACTGGTTCTTGTCACTCATGTTGATATAATCTATTGAAATTAAATATATAATAAAAAGTTATGAATTCAAAATAACTCTTTATTTTAAGATACAATAAATAAGGAAAATACTTAGATAATTTTGGTAAAAGCTGAAAAAATTGTAGAGCACAAATGAGTTTATTTAGGATGTTCTGTGTAAGATAGAGCTAAATTGACCAGGATATCTACACCCCCAATTAATATCAAATCATAATAAACATGAATATATATAGCGTGTCTCAGGGCCGGTTCAAGGATATTTTCCTGTGTGGGCAAAATTGTTTGGGGCCGCCCTTCACACATATATATATATAATATATACACACACACATATATATATATATATATATATATAATATGAAAATCCAATGATAGAATAGAGTTATATATAAATCGAGCTACAGCCACGAAACTGAGCATGCAAATTTCGTTTTAAGAGTTATGCAAATGATCAAACTGCCAAAGTCAATGACGTCATAGGGCTCATACAACGCGCATGAGAACGACGTATCGTGCAGCATTTAAAATAACCGAGCTTCTTACGGACAATTGGAACTGGATTTTCTGCTTTAATACTGAAAATTGTGTACAAAGATGCCTTTGAGACGTACTCGACAGCACTACGATCAATTGTCTGATTTTGAGAGAAGTTGCATCATTGACCCAAGGGAAACTGGTTGGTCCAACAGACGTACCAGTCGCCATCTTGGTCGGAGCGATTTGGTAGTTGCTCGGTGATGAAAACAGTGGATCAGAGAAGACCTATGTAACCGCAGCAGAGTCTCAGAACGCCCCAGACAGGCAACTGCTCGAGAGGATCGTGCAGTCAGGAGAGGAGCCACGTCTACTCCAATGGCGTCGCTATTAGCCAATCGAAAGCATTTGGCATCCCCATGCATCCTGTCTCAATATATATCATTCGAAGACGACTGGGTGAAGGTGGTATTAAGTGTCACCGTCCATTAACGCGTCTACAGGTACCTTCCCACTCACCGCAACGCAACGCACCGCAGAGGACGGTTGAGTTCACGCATGCGCTGTACGATGAAAAAGTGGGGGAAAGTCCTCTTCCGCGGTGAACGCAGGCCGCAACGCTGAATTCGAAATGGAACCGAATTCAACGCGTACCGCACGGTTGACGGCAACGCAACAGCCAATAGCATCGTAGATCATTTTTTTACTGCTAAATCAATATTTCGTATAGTAAATTTTTGATTTGATCTTTTTTATATGGATTACTTTAGATATCAGAAGCTTAAACAGATGAATGAACATTAAAAAATATTTGAATTTGCCACACATCCATATAAAAAAGCAAATAAATATTTGTTGAAAAATATTCACTCAATATACACTCAAGATACAAAACTAGTTTAAAAAGCGCTATTGCCGATATTGACTGAAATGAAACAAACAAAGAAAAAAAAACGTAAAAAGTATTTAAATTCAAGAATGCCGTTATTAAAATATTATGTCTTAAACAAATTGAAGTTCATTACCATTTTATACTTGATTTCAAAGGTTTTCAAATACGTATCTATATTAAATATCCGAATATGTTCTTTGCTCATTTGTAACGTTTAAAATATTTCTCATTAAAGTAAACTTTTAAATTTAAAAATTATTTTATCTACATTTATATTTATTGAGTAATTATGTTTTAAAATAGATTTAAATGTATATTCCATCTATAGCTGGTATAAAGTATACTTCAAGATGTTTTTCAAAGTAACTTCGAAATAAATTT
Source organism: Amaurobius ferox (assembly GCA_951213105.1). NCBI lineage: Eukaryota > Metazoa > Arthropoda > Arachnida > Araneae > Amaurobiidae > Amaurobius > Amaurobius ferox. The sequence goes on from OX578133.1 coordinate 186,671,928, forward strand.
TTATAGGCATTCAAACTTTTCATATTTACGAGTAAACTTTTCATATTTAAGAGTAAACTTTTCATATTTACATGTAAACTTATTTATTTTATTAAAAATAAATGATTTTCAAATGTATTATAAATTTCTAATTGTCTATGTGCATTTAAAATAATAAAAAAATTCTTCAAATGTTAGCGCCAAATTATTAAAATACAACCTCTTTAAAATTTCAAAGTAGTTTGATTTTTATTTCTATTCCAATCTAAAATGTTCAAAATTACATGTCGAAAGATAATTACTACTTGTATAAGGATGTTCGATGATTTCTGTCTAATTTTATATGCATATTTTATATTTGCTATTTCTACAAACACCTTTTTTAATTAAGAAGAGTACATTCCATCTATAGCTGGTATAAAGTATACTTCAAGATATTTTTCAAAGTAACTTCGAAATAAATTTTTATAAGCATTCAAACTCAAAAATAATTTACTGATATAAGGTTATTTTGTATATAAAACTTAAAATAATTTAAAACAAAAAAATTCTGCAGATTGTTAAAGAAAAACTGTATTTGAATATTTTAGCAACAGATGGCAGCACTTGTAAAATTTAAAAATCGCTTGGATTCGAACCAGAATCCACTCGTTTGCGGACCTGATTCTCTACCAACCAAGCCAAAACTTCACACCTGAAATGTACTAACAAATTATATCATGCAAAGCCTTTAATGCGATTTTAAAATATTATTTTAAAGAGTAAACAGAATATGTTTTCAAGTTGCTTTAGGATTGCAATAGAGGGATAAAAAAAGTCTATGGAGAACATACATAAAAATTTATTTTCTGAATTCTGTCGGATGTTTTTTTAACGATTCGAGAAAGAGAACATAATTGTATTCGTTAAAACGAGGAAATTGCCATAGTGTAGTAAATATTCTAAACCAATTTAAATTAGGATCCTTTGTGTTTTGTGATGGAATCATTTTAGTTAGCTTATTTTAGAAAACTGATGAAATATGTATATATCGCCAAAGCAAACTCGCGTACGCTCTTGTTTAAATTCACAGAAAGGCGGATTTTCTGAAACGCATCAATACTGTAAGCTAGCAAGCCGCTGGTAAATATAAATTTGAATTAGAAGAGACCAAAGAGATTATATTAGTAATAATATCTTAATTTTTATTATATAATATTTCATGTATATAAAATCGCTTTGGAAGAGATGGTTTGTAAACATGGCCGCTGAACTAGGAGAAATTTCTGCGCTTGCATCTGATTGGCTACATTTCTTCGCCGTCGACCGACAGTGTGAACGGGTTTACTTCGCCGCAAAAACTTGCGTGTACCTCGAGCGTTGCCGTGAACCTTCTACCGTTGCGTTGCGGTGAGTGGGAAGGCACCTTACCACTTACCCCTCAACATAGGCAGAGCCGCCTGGATTGGTATTTAACTCGGTTGGCCTAGACAGTGTCCGATTAGAGGCATGCTTAGAGACGAATCCCGCGTCTCTCTCAGTACTGATGACCTCTGCATAAGTGTGTGAATAAGATCTGGACTTTTTTCATAATTATACGAGAAAGCTATTAAGAGCAAAGCATCTTAGATAGGCAAGAGCAGGCGGGGACCTAACCCCCCTTAGAAACAGGATCACCATCACCTTACGAAAATTATTTAATTTCAATGACCTATCAAATGTTTTTCTCATCTAAGTTTATAGCTCTAATTAGCGGTTTAGAAAATGTAATGCTTTACATTTATTTCTACATACATATATAATACAGCAATAATTTATAATGCACAACTGAATTTTCGACTTTATTTGTAATTTCCCTGCACACAAATAATATATAGGAAAAATATTGATGGGGTCAAAACCTGGAATTTTCGACAGATTAATATACGTTTTGGGCATCCTTTAACCCGAATAATTTATTTTTAAAGGGATGTCTGTGCGTATGTGAGTATAATGTTAGAATGAATGGAATGAAGCGAATAAAATTTATGATTTTAAAGGGCAAAGAACATTCGGAAGGTCGCAAATTTTCAAACTTCTTTTAAATCATGAAAAAAACGACATCCAAAAATATTAAAGAAACAATCATGTTATATGTAAGTTTTCAGTAGAAATCAAATGGAACTTACTTTAGACAACATGAACCGTTCTCGTGCTATTACACGTTTTTCAAATATATGGATAAAAAATGATGCATAAAATTAATAAAAGAGTATTTATACGATATATCTATTATCGACATTCTCGTATATATAGCGCATTTCATTCACGAGGAAAGACAAGTCAATTTTGTTTTGTTCAATAATGCTATACATTTCTGTTTACGTTAATTAATACACTGCTAATATGATTGTGCAATAAATTCTAGGACGTGGATATAAGCGGTTTTTTTTTGCGTGTTTTTTACGTGAGTAACATCTATGTTTGGGGTTTCTGTGTAGGGAAAACGAAGGGATACGAAAAGTGTAAACTCTTTGGCGCTAATAATAATGATTTCAATATTTAGAACATTTTTCTAGAAAACAAAAAAGTATCTGTCCGAGCGAGTGGTTTCTTTTTTTATTCTTGTTTTCATTTTAAACTATAAAATATAGATATAAATAGTAAACGACAAAAATACGTACTAGAAAATTTAGCATAAAAATCTATATTTGTTATTACGAAAAGCTTTTATAGTTCTCGAGTAAGCAATCGCCTTGCCAAATTGAAGAAGACTGGAAAATTTCTAATTTTCAAATTTGTTACATCTCAAAAATTAAAAGATCGAGACTTGAACAATAAGCATAAATTTGAAGCTCTTTGAAATCCCTACAAGTGTATATAATTGGATCGAATTTACTTTTTTTTTTTAGAGGTGGAGGGCGGGGGAAGAAAAACTTAAACTTTGAAATTTAAAAAAAAAATGTTTTTCCATGTTTCAGACTTTCACTCGAAATATCACCGAAAGTATAAAAGATCGATATAATTAGTAAGCGACAAAAATATGTATGCGGAAATTTAGTTTCTACATTTATATGTATATTTAAAAAACCTTTTATAGTTTCCAAGTAATCGTCTTTTGAAAGTTTGAAAGAAGTTTGAAAATTTGATGTTTTTCAAGTTTGTAATGCTTATACCTTAAAAAGTAGAAGTGATAGCTATAAACAATAAGCATGAATTTATTGCTCTTTAAAACTCCTACAATTGTATATAATTGGATTTTAGGTCACTTTCCTGATGTTTGAAGTTTGAAGTATAGTGGTTATAGTTTCGATATTTTAACATATCGAAATTATAACCACTATACTTCAAAATTCAAGTTTTCCAATGGGTGGAAAAGCTGTAATATTTGAAAAGCCACGATTGTTGCAACTCATTTTGGTTACTTACTCTTTTGTGAAATATTGGTACACAACCACAAGATATTTTGTTTTGTTTTTAAAATAATTAGGAAGTTAGATGAACATGGGGATTCTAAAGATGTTTAATGATTGGCGAGGTTTGAACAGAATAGGTGGAAATATACGTACTCAAATACGTATTTATGTGCCGCAAGTTTATAGATTAGCTAGAATATAAAATCTCGTCAGTAAATTTAATTTTTATACCGCAAATCAAGTTAGTAAAATAATCGAATATATTAAAGTGGAGTCTATTGTCGGAATTTTCAGATGAAATCAGGACGAAAACTAAAAGCGCTAGCTATCTATAAATAGTTAGCTAGTAATTTATATTGCTTTGCAAGCCTGTAAACGAAACAAATAAATCTGAAGAAATCGAATAAACTTATTGAACTTTACTGGAATTTTATCTTACCAATATATAATTCACTTAAAACAATTTCAGCTCCATTGAACTGGAGCCACCGCCGATTATATTTTCCTGAATTTATCAGGAGTCAGAAGTAACTTACTGCACTGCATGTAGGGCCGGCCATGAAAGTTGCCCTCACCATTATTTTTTCTAATAAAATTTGAATTTGGAATTACATAAATCTTATGAATTATTTGTACATTTTACAGTGATACATTATAAACAAATCAAGCAAATGATCTCATGAACAAATTAGGAAAGGGGAGAGATAAAGGAAAAGCATTTCAATCCCTAAAAAGCAAATATATAATATAACAGGACAATTCAGAATTTTACAGGTTATTATCAGCAATTTATTTAAATAGCTAATATTTAAATACTAGATTAAAAACACAAAAACATTTTAATTTATTGCGTTTCTGATTTCGCAGATGAAAACCTGAAATCCTATTTCGAAGCTGTTTGTTATTGTCCATTGTAGCCCCTCTAAAATCTGATTCAAATCCTGTAGGGACACAGATACAGAATAATGGAATACTAGCCAAATTACAAGAAAGTTTTACGCCTTGACGAATTTAACAGTTGTTTTTATCAATGGAACGAATTACTCAGCGTTGACTCGGACGTAGATAAACCCCCGCTACTTAAATAATACATTTACAGATAACACTACTCAATTTTCTTTAAATCTTAAACCGACGACAAATTACCAGTACGCTATCCGCAAAGTAAAAAGAAAATACAGGCTCTCCGTAATGCAAAAAATAAATGAATGAAAGATTAATAACCTGTAGGAGACGAACGTGGCATTAGATCGTTACGGTAGCTGTTAAATCGTATGGGTAGCTGTTTGATCATATCGATGACTGGAGGTTCTGTAACTGTTAAATCGCGAATATAGCTGCTAGATCATATCGGTAGCTAGAGATTAACTGATTTTAGAATTTAAAAATTTCTTTAAAAATCTAATTTAAATTTTTAAAAAGGCCTTCGAGATGCATTAGTTCAGGTATAGATGCGACTGTGTTGAAGCTTATGGCAACTTAATGTGTGGCCGGAGATGCGACTGTGTGAAAAAATTCAGTGCGGTAGATATCGCGCGATACTGTGGACAGACAAACAGACAGATTCTTCTTTTTATTATAGATTCACTGGGGTGAAGACGATAGAAATGTAATGTTTAAAATGTCCCTGAGTTTGTGACAAGTGAATGAAAATAAATAAAAAAATATTAGAAGATACAAAACCTAATCCAAAGTCCCGAAAAATACTTAGAATAGAAAAGGGGGATAGCAATTAGGAAGGAAAAAGGGAGGGGAGTAAAAATAAAAAATATTCTATTTTTCTGCCAAAAGATAAAATGCATCACCAAACTAAGAGGGGGGGGGGGGGATCATATTTGCAATTATTGAGGACAAGGCGGTAAAAAACTCAATATTTTTTTTAGTAATTTTGTAAAAGATAATAAACGAAAACATATGGAAGGAATTTAGAGATACATTGGCCCAACAGAAACACAGGGCTTCTAAATGCTTCTAAATTAATTCAAAAACAGGGGGGAAGGGGGGGAGAGATTAAAAAATGTGAATTTCGAGTGGGGTAATAAAGAATTTCCATTCGTTGGAAAAGAGGAGGGTCAGTATTTTATTTTATTCTGGGTTTTGAAAAAAAAAATGGACAAAGCAATACCGCATATCATACAATAAAACTTTATATAAGAATAATAATAACTCGAATGTTTTAAGTTGACTAGAACATGGGGATAGGGGTAATGAATTGTTTGAGTAGAAATAAAAAAAATCACAATATCATAATGTATATTACAAATTTTAAGATTGTTTACTTAACATTTTACCTAAAAGTGTATTGCACTATAATTATAACTAAAAGTGTAATTATGCAAAATTAAAATAATATTTACAGATTATTGAACGTATATCTAGACAGAAATTTGTATGCATGAGCAAAAGAATCTGTCAAATTCGCAGACTGGGTCTATAGAATAAATTTATTAATTTATAAAACAGCTTGGATTGTGAGATTTTTTTCTTGGAATTTTTTGCAAAATGTAGAACTGGACTATAAGTATACTTGTACATTCTTAAATTATTTTTAAATCAATTAGAAATATTTTTAAAATTAACGTGAAAGTGCAAAAATTTGTTTTCCAAAATTTGCTCAATGATAAAAAATGTTTGAATCAAATTAAAAAAATAAATTAAATGGCCGTATCAAAATGGAAGATTCTACTTGCTTTATTCAAAAAGAAAATCTGAGCTATCTTGATTAAAAACTTAATAATAGGTCAAACATTGAATATTGGTAAAGTGAAATTTTTCAATCCCTGGCCTTGCCTGATAATAGTTTGACAGTGATGGATCAATAGCACATTGTCCCAGGGATTTGGTTTGTCCCTTCAATGAGTGTGTTTTCTCCCAAGATCCAGGGTCATCAGGTGTTTGGGCCATAGATGATTGGGAGAATCCCTGAGTTATTTAGTTTGGAAACTGATGAAATTTCAAAAACGAATTTCTATGAATTTTGGGGGTATGTCTAAAATTTTACAAATATCAAAGATATTCACAGTTTTAATTTTTTTTTCTTATATTGTCTAATATAATTTTTAGATTTTTGTTTCATTTCACGAATTTCCAAGATCATTTTTTTCTTTTACGAATTTTAGGATGTTTTTCAGAAATTTCGCAAATATTAAATATATGAAGTCCTTGGATCTTTTAGACAAAGAAGATTGGTTTGCTTTTTAGCTTATTTAAAGTGACTGTAAAATAATTTCGTGTCAGCAAAGGTTTGATAAATTTCTAGAATATGAAAAAAAAAATCATTTTTCTAGCTGCATAAAGACGTAACCCGTTGTTACGGCAAGACCCACAAACTATGTCAATGTCAAATAATTCTTTTCTAAATTTATTACAGACCAACAGAAGAAATAGGATTATAGAAGAAAATCTATGATATACAGCCGTAGGAACTTGTGCCCCCCCCCCCTAGTAGTCAGCGTCTATGGTTTCAATACATTATATTGTGCAGCCATCCCATAAAAAAAGGAAAAAAAAACGAAACACCCGACCGCAACTGCTTAGTTTATATCATCGCAAAACAAAATGGAAGATATCATTCGACAGGAATTAATGTCTTCTACAAATAACAATTTTTAAATTTTACATAAGGGACCATCTTCACAGTTATTTTGGCACTAACTTTGACCTCTTCAAGGGCAACCCTCATATTACATATTCGGATTCACCGAAAACACTTTCATGTAGATTTAAAAAAATAATAATGAAAAAAGGCCCAAAATTGACCAAGAAAATCATTAAAATTCATTAAGAGGATTCCCCGCCTGAAGCTAACCTGAGAATCCCATGGTAACAAATGGGGAAATGAAATAGCTAAATATAGCATTGGATTTTGAGAGTTTTCCCTGAAATTTTTTGCAAAACGTAGAATTGGACTATAAGCAATTGGGGCGGTTTTAAAATTATTTTTAAATTCATTAGAAGTATTTTTAAAATTAAAGCGAAGTGCAAATATATTAGCAAAAATTTGTTTTTCCAACTTTGCTCATCGAAAGAAAACATTTGAATCAAGTTAAAAGAAACTTCAAAACCCCCGTAGAAAGATTAAAGATTTTACTTTTTTATGCAAAAAGAAAATCTGAGCTATGTTGAACCCAAATTTTATAATTGATCAAGCATTGAATAGAGGCAAAATAAAATATCCAACCTCTGCATGATAGCACCACCTCAAAGTTTGACATTGATAGATCGGTAACAGGTTGTCTCAGGAGTTTAGCTAGGCTTTGATGGGGACTCGTTTGTGTCATCCCTCCCCCACAATGGTGAGGTTATTGTGGTCACAATTTCTTGGATTTCGATTTTTTGTTTTGAAAGCAGGTCTCCCAGTGAAAAATCCACCTATATTGCTGAAATGAATGGTCGGTCATTTTAAATTCCCCTAGAATGAATAATACAGTGATCTTTCACTTATGCACGTCTTTTTCGCGGTCCCGCCTAGGGATATAGGAAAACAATGATAACTCTTATTCATTTATGCGTCGCACTAAAAAAGCACCTCTCACTTATGCGCGCAAAAAAAAAATTCTCAGTTCAAAAAGTAGGTTCCTCAACTAGTCAGGAATTTTACCCTTTTTGTTCTGCTTCTAAGAATGCATCCCCTCGCCCTTGCCCTATTGTTCAGATTCCAGGAACACATTCCTCTACCTTATAACTGTTGTTTCGTCATTTATGAAGCGCCTGGCATGTTGTGCCGTATCTTCGATGTTCGCATTGAGTATCTTGAAGCTTTGACATCAGTTGGCTCTGATTGCAGGTGTGCAGATGATTCCCTTCCGAGACCTCGTACTGTGCGGACCGCTTTTTCTCCGCTCCTGCACTGCTGCTCTCTCCGAGGATGAACCTGTTTGGCCGCCGCCGAACCGCCGGACCCTGTTGCACGTGGTGATCTTGCTACAAGTGGAGACCTTGCTACACGTGGTGACCTAGCTGATACACGTGGTGCTTCCGAGTCTATGGAAACTGCACCTACGGACGCTTTCTCTGCCATACCTGATGACCCTGGCAAGGCTATGGAATTCCTCATTCAGTCAATTAAGGACTTGAACTTTAAACTGAGATTGAACGACAACCAAGTTGGAAACAACGAAATTACTGACAGTCTCTCAAAGATGGAAGAGCTAATGAATGCCATCAGCACAAGATTCAACGTACCGAAGTATGGCAAACCCTGTCGGAGGCTTCCCTCCGGCAGTTATTCTATGTCTCTTGCGCCTCCTGCCCAGATTTCTACTTCCAATGACTCAAATAGACCAGTGGTTATTTATGTTCAGGATAACGGCAACTCTACGCCCATAGCGGGTAGCTCTAGGAAACACCCCAGGGGTGTCGACGACGAGGGGTTCCAGCAACCTCCTAAAAGGCATACTGCCAGCATTAAATCTTCTCTTCTGATTAGTAATCCCCCCCCCCCCCGGAATTTAAACTTTAATACTGATTCTGATGTTCCGGCACCTGATGCCGATAATGTTAATTGCTTGAATGCCGACGCTCCCAAACCGGAGCGCCGCCCCCCCCCCCCCCTTCTTCATCTCCGTGACTTCAAATTGGTCACAGCTTATTCAGGACCTGAAAAGCAAGGTCAGTAATCTCACCAGTAAATTATCTGGTTCAGGGGACTTTTTGAAAGTCCACGTCAGCACTAGAGATGGTTATATAAAAATTCAAAAGTTTTTTGATTGAAAATAAGGTGGAGTTCAAGTATATATTCTTATATTCTTGATGAGCAAAAGCCCATCAAAGTTGTAGTCAGAGGTCTGCCCATCTGCACTGATGCAATGGAGGTCTCTCGCGAGTTGGAGTGCTTGGGCCACAAACCCATTAGTGTCACCCAGTTGGCCCGTGGTCCCAAGTCCAACCGCGTTATGATGCCATTGTATTACGTGCAGGTGCCAAAACCCCCGGATAATGAAAAAATCTATAGCATTACTAATTTATTTCATACCATTGTTAAAATAGAAAAATATAGAGGACAGAAGAAAGTTATACAATGTTTTAGATGTCAATCATTCTTCCATACGAGTAATGGCTGTCATCTCCCCCCTAATTGTGTAAAATGCGCCCAGCCGCATCTTACCAAAGAATGTAGTAAAGTTTTTGATGCCCCCTGTAAATGTGTCAATTGTGGAGGAGCGCACCCTGCCTCTTACCGCAATTGTCCCAAATTTCCGAAATACAAGTCTCCCCCCCCCCTCTCGAACTCCACCTTCGTTAGGAAGCTTGCCAACCCGCAACGCACATATGCGAATGCTACGGAAGGACGTAGGGAGGAGCTCAAAAAGACTACTAGTGTCACCTCTAAATTATCAGCGCCCCAAGGAGCATCCACTAATTATGCTGAAGATGATTTTCTGAATTATCTATTCCGTTTCGAAGACAGATACGGAATAGATGTCACTAACAGGGCATTTAAGAATGCCCTTCCTGCCATGCGGTCTGCTCAAACCGAAATGGACAGAGTTCATATATTTTACGAGAGCATTCATGCTCTCGTAAGCACAGGTTAACCCCCCCCCCCTCGGCCATGGGTTTTCGCGCGAGAAGCTTGAAGGATCTCACCATTGGCATCTGGAATGCCAATGGACTTAAAGGTAAAATCGGTGAAGCTAGGGACTTCTGTACAGCACATAACTTAGACCTCTTCTTGGTCCAAGAGACCTTCAGACCAGGGAATTCTTCTTGCAAGATTGCTAACTATGATCTCTACAATGATGACAGGCCTCTAGTTAGCAATCGTCCCAGCGGCGGCACTGCTATCTACATTCGTTGCGGCATCCCGCACTCGCGGGTGCCCCCCCCCCCCCTCCTCGCCAGTGAAGCTACGGTTGTGCAGATCTCTCTGCCCAACAATCCTGTCTTGGCCATTGCGTCTGCGTACTTTCCTCCTCAGTCTCAAGCTGGTCCTGTCCTGGCCGACCTGCAATCACTGTTCAAGATCTCGCCTCATGCAATTGTTGCTGGTGATTTCAACGCCAAGCACCCCGCCTGGGGCTGTCCTCGCTCTGACGGTCGCGGCCCGAAGCTTAAACGCCGGGCCGACGAACGTAACATGGAAATTGTGTCTCCGGGCGAACCTACTCATCTTAACAACGTCATTGACTTTGCGATCACCAGCAACGTCCCATACACCTATTGCATGGAGGTTTTCAACGAGCTGCCGTCCGATCATCTCCCGATCATCTACACTCTGGAAATGTACAGCTACTGTCTCAGGAACACTGCCAAGTTGAGTACGAATTGGGGCAAGTTCAAAGGCATCCTTGCCAAGGAGCTCCCCCCCGTTGCAAGTTCCGCGGACCAGGTGGATGAGGAGGTGAGTAAATTCGAGAATATGCTTCGAATAGCTTACTCCTCATCCTCCCGGCCCAAAGAAACTAAGGTGGACTACTACAAGCTTCCCATGGACATTAGGGAGATGATCAAGGACAGGAATCGACTTCGGAAGGAGTGGCAGGCCAGCAGAGACCCCAGCCTCAAGAGGGAGCTGAACTTCATCAGAGCTCAGGTAAGATCTCGCATCAAGGCCTTTTCCAGTGTACGATGGAACACTTATGTTGAGTCCCTAACGACTGAAGACAACACCATTTGGAGGGAACCTCACGTTTCCGTAGGCAGAAAACACACATTCCGACCCTTGTAGGTCCCAGCTCGAGGGCCATTTCTCACATACAGAAGGCTGAACTGCTTGCAGACAGTCTTAGAAGTCAGTTTGAACCACACCACGACGTAATCGATCCTAGGACAGTTGCGATTGTGGACTCCAAGGTTGAACAGTTCATCACAACACCGACTCCTAGCACACAGACTGATGTCACGATAGACGAATTGATGACCCGTATTCAAAAACTGAAGAAGAATAAGTCTCCTGGAAAGGATCTCATCTCTCCTAACATGCTTAAAAATCTTCCTTCTCTTCTTTGCATTCATCTTGTCAAGCTCTTTAATCTCCTTCTCAAACTTAACTACTTTCCGCGGGCTTGGAAGGTGGCAATTGTCGCCCCCTCCCCAAGCCCGGTCTTGACCTTTCTCTTCCTGTCAACTATAGACCTATCTATCTCCTTTCCGTCTTTCTAAGCTTTTCGAGTCTGTGATTACGCGGCATCTGGACGAGCACTGCAACTTGAAGAACATTCTGATTCCTGAACAATATGGGTTCAGGAAGAAGCATTCCACACAGCACCAGCTGCTTCGGGTTGTTGAACTCGTTCATGAGGCTCGCAGCAGACAAGAAAGCGCTTCTATTGTCTTTCTCGACCTTCAGAAGGCGTTTGATAAGGTAGGGATTAACGGACTGTTATTCAAGCTTATCAAACGCTCCTTCCCTCCTAATCTGATTAAAATTCTCCACTCGTACCTAACGGAGCGTAGCTTCGTGGTGCGAGTCTCTAACCTTCTCTCCTCTCCCAGGAATATTCTCAGCGGGATCCCGCAAGGTTCCCTTGTCGGACCAAAACTGTTCAACCTTTACATTAACGATGTTCCACGTTCCCACGGTGTCTCCCTTGGCCTATACGCCGATGACACGGCCCTGATCACACATCACAAACAGACACAAGTCGTGCACGACACTCTGCAAGGCTATCTGAACGAGCTGACGCAATGGTTAATCAAGTGGAGGATCAAGGTCAACGTGAGCAAGTGTGCCGCCGTCACCTTCCCCCCGCCCCGGCATACCCCTTCCACTAACTTAATACTTAACAACGAGCCAATTCCCTGGCAATCTAGATACAAGTACCTTGGAGTGTACTTGGATTCCAAATTATCCTGGAAACCTCACATTGCTGATATCTGCAGAAAAGTGAGGATTTCCCTTGCCCTTCTTCGTCCCCTTTTGGCTAGGAATAGCCGCCTGTCTGCTAAAAATAAGTTACTGCTGTACAAGTCCTATATACGTCCAATTATGACGTACGGAGCCCCTATCTGGGGCACCGCAGCGGAGGTTGACCTCAGGAAGCTTCAAGTACTTCAAAATAATATACTTCTATCAAATCTTCCAACCTACGTCAAGTTAGAAGTTCTGCATAAAGACCTCCAAATTAGGCCCTTTTTGGATCATGTCAAGAAATTATCTATCAAATTTCACAGAGGTCTGAGAAGCGTAAATAACCCTACGCTTGACAGTATCCCACGTTACCACCCTTGCAATACGAAGGCGCGCAAACGCCCGAGGTCATTGCCGGGGCGTCCCGTGCGTGATATTTACCTCCGCCCTAAAAAGCGGAGCCGTCTAGCCAGTGGCGGCTCGTGAGCGACATGTAGAGGGGGGCGCTCATCTATGTATTTATGCCTATATATATGTTAGTAATATATATATATATATATATATATATATATATATGTATATATATATATTATTTATATATATATATATATTATATATATATATATGTATATATAAAGCATATGAATATACATATACGTATTTTGGGCATAGCAACGGGAGTATTAAAAATATAAACGACGGATGTATTAAGTAAAATAACGTACCTCCCACCTGCTCGCTCGTTCATAAAAAGCCTGGACACATGGAACGTATCTTTCCTAGTGAAAAACATTACATAGTCCTAATTTAAGTAAAATTGTAGGGGCTAGTTAAACTAAAAGTTATGCCCAGGGAGTTGACTAAAAAATATGCATATTCTGGCGATACGTACTGATGGTTCAGACACTATAGCCACCCGTAAAATCAAAATCGGTGGATTAGGAGGCGAGATAGAAAATTGGTGGTGGGGGGGGGGGGGGGGGTAACCAAAGTAAGAGTTACGCTCGGAGATTTGCCATATTAAAGTTGCATATCCAGGTGACATGTACAAATGGTAGAGAAACTCACTACAGCGATAAGCCGAACCAAAATCGCTCAATTAGAAGCAGATATGTAAAATTCTGGGGACTAGTTAAACTAAAAGTTATACCCAGGGGTTGACACAAAAATATGTGTATCCAATTGAAATGTAAAAATGTTGCTCAGACTATATAGTCACCAGCAGAATCAAAATCGCTCAATTAGAAATTGAAATGTAAAATTATGGGGACTAGTTAAACTAAAAGTTAAGCCCAGGGGTTAACACAAAAAACGTATCTATATTATATACATCAAATATGTATATCAAGTTAATATGTACATGTGGGTCAGAGACTATAGCCACCATCTGAATCAAAATCGCTTTATTAGGAGTCGAGATGGATAAGTGTGTGGGGGGGGTGCTATTTGAAGTAAAAGTTACGCTCAAAGATTTATCACTATAAAGATGCAGATCCAGGTGACATGTGCTAATGGTGCAGAGATTATAGCCATCAGTAAAATCAAAATCGCTCAATTAAGAGGTGAGATGGGAAATTGGAGGGGGGGGGCGTAACTGAAGTAAAAGTTAATCTCAGGGATTTCTCACAAAGATGCATATTCAGGTGACATGTACAAATGGTGCAGAGGCTATAGCCACTAGCAGAACCAAAATCTCTCAGTTAGGAAACGAGATGTAAAATTGAGGGAGCTAAGCTAAGAGTTACGTCCAGGGGCTTGGCACAAAATATATATTCAGGTGACACGTACAGATGGTGCAGATACTATAACCTTGATTAGAATCAAACTCGCTGAATTAAAAGGCGAGATAAGAAATTTGGGGGCTACTTCAATTTAAATATAAGCCTAGGGCCAATATTATAAGTCTAGAGCCAATTTGGGGGCTACCAATATAGTCGCCAGCGGTCGGGCCAAAATTTCCAGAAAAACGACGTCAGATAAAATGATCATGTTGAAAATTTAATTTTTAAGTTTTTTAACAAATACTTAGAATTTCTTTAATTTTTAGGCATTTTTTAATGTTAAATAGCTGAAAAAGTAAGACAGCTGGGTAAGTCAACTCAAACTAAATGTCCGAAACAACACATTTATGAAAGTGTCACTAAAAATAGCCTATATGTCACAGTGTGCCAAAAATTGGAAACTCGTGACGTTTAAAGAATTATTTTGAAGTCAAACATATTGAAATTCGTCACCAGCAGATCAACCAGAGCATAGAAATAAATCCCTTCCGGAAGAACAGAACAACAGACAAACTACATCAGAAATGACGAAATGCGAAACAACTTCAATAATTAAGACAGCTGGGTGGGACAAACGATCCCTCAAGCTGAGTGTCCTAAACAAGACACTTTATTCACGATGGCCAGAAACCCCTAAAATATCATAACCCCCCCTTCCCATCACCACACACGTACACTTAATTCTCTCATTTGTTCAAATGTTTATTTAAACTTCCAAATTTATAACAAAGACGAGAATGAGAACAAACACATTCTTAAATGTAGAAAATTGAAGCCAAATTAGCGAAACTGAGCCAATTTGAGAAGTCCCTCTTCATGTTTTTCTACTCTTCTGTTTCTTTTTGGCTGGGGCGCGCTCAGTCTCGCGACACAATCTACTAGTAAATCTGCAATGTCTGGTTTTTTTTCACGCCAAATTTCTAATATTGCTCCTATACCATTCTTTCACTCAGGAGATGCCGACGGTAGGGATGCGGCTTTAAAAATATCCCTGTATTTTCCCCTATGTACAGCTGGGTAAGTCAACTCAAACTAAATATCCGAAACAACACATTTATGAAAGTGTCATTAAAATAGCCTATATGTCACAATGTGCCAAAAATTGGAAACTCGTGACGTTTAAAGAATTATTTTGAAGTCAAACATATTGAAATTCGTCACCAGATCATAGAAATAAATCCCTTCCGGAAGAACAGAACAACAGACAAACTACATCAGAAATGACGAAATGCGAAACAACTTCAATAATTAAGACAGCTGGGTGGGACAAACGATCCCTCAAGCTGAGTGTCCTAAACAAGACACTTTATTCACGATGGCCAGAAACCCCTAAAATATCATAACCCCCCCCCCCTTCCCATCACCACACACGTACACTTAATTCTCTCATTTGTTCAAATGTATATTTAAACTTCCAAATTTATAACAAAGACGAGAATGAGAACAAACACATTCTTAAATGTAGAAAATTGAAGCCAAATTAGCGAAACTGAGCCAATTTGAGAAGTCCCTCTTCATGTTTTTCTACTCTTCTGTTTCTTTTTGGCTGGGGCGCGCTCAGTCCCGCGACACAATCTACTAGTAAATCTGCAATGTCTGGTTTTTTTTCACGCCAAATTTCTAATATTGTTCCTATACCATTCTTTCACTCAGGAGATGCCGACGGTAGGGACGCGGCTTTAAAAATATCCCTGTATTTTCCCCTATGTGTTGAAAATTCTGTGCAATATAACTTTCGTGAGTCGACTTTCTCCGAAGAAATGTGTAGTGCTGCCATCTAGTGGCATTTTCATAACTTATTTTTAATAATTCTCGATTTAGTTGAACCAAAAATTCAGATTTTTTCAATAGAAATTGTAATAAATCTGTATAACTAAAAAAATGATTTGGGGTGTTTACTCAATGGTGTCGCGCGTACTCGCGGCCCCCCCAATGGCCGCCACTGCGTCTAGCATAGTTTTATCTGCTCTCTTTTCCGGTCAGACTTTTAACCATTTCTGTAACCCTCCCTAGCTTTTGGGAACTCGTGTAGTGTTGGCATGTTCTTCCACCTTTTCTCTACTAGGCTTCGTTCATGTTCAAGGTCCCTGCGCCCCTCTTTCCTCTTCTCCTTCTTTCTCTCTGCTGGGAACCCACTTGGACCCAGCTCACTCCTTTTCTGAAGACTTGAGGGAAGGGCGGGACTGCGCCCCCCCCCCCCGAGCACACTTTTAGTCTATCTATTTTCTGCACTGTCACTCTTATGCTATCTTTCCTTTTAGTCTGAAGTTTAAAGGGAGGAAATTTCCTCTCCTGGGTACTTCACTGATCTCTCCGACCTTGAACCTTGAGGTGTGCAGATAGAGTCCATAGGGACCACCCACAGTGGGCGGAGCAACGGGATCTGTTTTTCCTGTTGGTCAAGAGAACTGGAGCACAATTCCGTAAAACTATCTTGCAAGGCAGAGTTAGTTTAAGTTATGAGGAAAGTTTGAAGTTTTTTGGTCTGCAATTAGTGTGATTATATCAAAGGTCTTTTGCATCGGGTCTACGTCTGCTTTAATTATTTTAGTGATTTGATTTAAGAAGTTCCTGACATCATTGATATTGAAATAATCTTGTATTTCTTTAAAGAATTTAATGAATTCTAGAAAGAGGTTAGGGGTTTGATTTGAAGATTTTTGGACATCTGAGTGCGTGTGGGCCACGTGCTCTTCCGAACTTGGTGTTCTTGTCTCGGCACGCGCCATCGCCACGTTGTCTGTAACAATTTCGAGGTTTTGTGATTTAGGGAGCTGTAGAAAGTTTTCCATGCTCAGGTTTGAATTATCTGATCTATTGGTACGAAGGTTTTGGGGTTTGGTTTTAGGTTCCTGGAACTTGTTACGGTTCCAGGGGTTTTTGGGGCAGAGCCTAAAGTTGGCGGGGTGGGCCCCATCACAATTAAACCTTCGCCGGAAGGTCCCTAGGTTTAAGGCATTCGCGAGTTTGATGGTTTTCTCCGCATTTTAAACACCTGGCGGGAAGCGAGCAATTATCTGAAGAATGGTTGTAATTTTGACAATTGTAACAAATTTTTACTCCTTTTGATTTGAAGGCATGCACTACGATTCTCATGTAGAGAATGGAGGTGAGGTTGTAAATTTTATCCCACCCTCACCCGGCTCTAGGCAGACCAAGAAGATGGGGAGATGTGACCTATCACGACGATTTCTAAGCTGTGAAATCCTAACAATCCTGAATCCTTCACGGGATATAGCCTCTTTAATAGAGTCTATGCTAGTGTTGGTTGGCAGCCCTTTTATCACTACTTTTTTTGATCTTTCGTTTTTTAAGCATATGGAGCTAAAAGGGATTTTATTCTGAGTCAGGTGAGTCTGTACACTCCTGTAATCCTCAACGGATCCTGGAGTGAACCTAATCACCCTCCCCATCAGCAGTCCTTCAATTTTAGTGCCTAAAGTTTCGTTTAATTCTTCTATGAGGGCTCCCCAATTACTCGAGGAGTCAACATAGAAGGAAGAAATTTTGGGATTAGGTTTTGGGTCACTATTTCCATTCTCTTCTTCCTGATTATCAAGCGGCATGAATTTATTTTTAAGTAGAGGGAAGTCCTTACTAGATGCAGCCTCTCGTGGCATGGCCTCAGCTAATTCAGCAGCCGTAATCTCGTCATTAGGCTTCCTGAGCTTATTGCGCGGGAGCTCAAAATTTAGTTTGAAAGATTTCGCGATTTTGGCTTTGTATTGACTATACAAAAAATCCTCAGATAAGCTATTCCATGTTTTGATGACATAAGCCGTAGCCTGATAGGATTTCCTAACCAAGAGGTTCTCAGGGGTAGGGGTATCCGCTAGCAAGATAGTATCAGAAGTTATGCCTACCAATATCTCTTTGATGAGTGCCGCCTTGTCGATGTCCTCAACTTCCTCGATGGCGATTTCAGCATCCAGGTGTCTCTTGGCCCAGTCATAGATCTCACAGTGTCTGTGGATATCGAAGGCTTCATTTTCAGGTGTCTCAGGGGTATATCCCACGCTTGCTTCGCATCTGGCAGCGAAGGATGTGAAGTACTCGGGAGTCTTGTGCGCCTGTCGCGCTAGCTTCTCAGCAAGTGCTGCTCCGCCCAAGTCTTTTCTTTTTTCTTTTCCTCCTCATCGATCTCCATGGCATCTGCCCAGCTGAGAGTCTCTTTTTGCTTGTCCTTCCTGTGCCTTTCGAAAAGATTTTTTTCCTTACTCTTGGTCTGTCTGCCTTTCACGTCCTCCTCTTTGCCTTTGGGTATCTCCTTACTGTCGTTGGCTTCCTTGTCTTTAGGCCTAGGCATCTCGGCTATCTCCTGTCGTCCCTCAGTTTGTACACTTTCCTTTGAAATCCAATTATATTTCTCTAGTTTCTCCTGTACCTCCTCCTCTGTTTTTCCAAAGCTCTTAACAAATAAATCTCTAATAAGCAGTAATTTCTCTTTTTCCTCAGGCGAAAACATCTTGATTAGCTTAGCCCGATATATTCTACCAAAACTTGGTACAATTATACCCAGGCTAGCACTCCTCTACCTTATACACAGGGGTGTACGTGAGGGGTTCTTGTGATTGACGTCAGTAAAAGTCGCAGCCAATTAGAGAGGTTAGTACAGTACGTACCACGTGGTATTGATCGCTAACGAGAGAACAATCTTTGGAGTTTTGGTTAGATGGTTACGTTTTAAAATGGCGAAAAGAACGAAATTGACGCTTTCATTTAAAATGGATGTTATTAAAAAATTCGAAGAAAATCCTTGCACCCCGAAAAAAGCTTTAGCGGAGCATTTTAATGTCCCAGAATCGAAAAGCTGCTTTAAGAAAGCAGGATTTTCCTTTCCAGCAGAAATGAATGTGAGAAGTCAGAAAATGAAAGTGAAAATTGTGAAAATAACATAAAAGAAGAAAATTGGCATAGGGCATACTGTATCTGATGGACTCGCTACGTGTACTTTCAACGAATTCGTTGATGTAGATGAAAACTTAATCACAGCTCAATTGCGGAAAATTGGAGACATTGCAGCTGAAATAAATGGTGGTGACAAAGATGAAGAGGTGGACGACCTGTGATGATGATGAAGAAGATGCGGCAAAAGTTCCTCCAACTCACACAGTAGCGTTAGAAGCATTAGAAACTCTGTGTGACTACTTTTAGTTCTATTCCGGAAGTGAAAGAACTTTTTCACGTCTTGATGAACTTGAAAAGACTCTTTTTGAAAATTCACAAAAACAAAAACAATCCTCGATTGTAAATTATTTTGTGAGAAAGCAGTAATAGGAGTAAAACGAAATTTGAGTATGTAAGCATTTCCATTTTCTTTGCGTTCTTAAAAAATAGTAATTCATTAAAAAATAAATTCATTGCATTTTGAAACTAATCTTATTTACATTTTTCAGTAGTGTATACATAGGATTAATTAACAATATAATGTTGTACAATGTATTGATGTTTCACTTTTAAGCTCTTTTTTGTGGTTTTTTCTCTTATGCGCGTCTCTCACTTATGCACATTTTTCTCGCTGTCCCCTGCGCCTGCACATAAGTGAGAGATCACTGTATATGTAAAGGGAAAGTATAATGAGTCAAAAATCCGATTCTTAAATTTTGATGGAGCTGAACGAACATTTTGAGCATTCTTG
This sequence comes from Amaurobius ferox, assembly GCA_951213105.1. NCBI lineage: Eukaryota > Metazoa > Arthropoda > Arachnida > Araneae > Amaurobiidae > Amaurobius > Amaurobius ferox. The sequence continues at coordinate 186,691,491 of OX578133.1, forward strand.
AAACGAATCAACCTTTTTTCAATGATATCTGTGGGTATGATAACTCTCAAGCAAGTTATGAAAATCAAATGAAATTTTCTATGATTATTTCAATCGATGAATGTAATAGGCATATTTATTTTCGCTGAAGACGGACGTCAAATTTTCTAACTTTTTATTCAAAAATAAAATAAAACATTATAAAACATAAGTATATAAATGTTTTACGAATATAGCTAATGTGTAATATTTTAAATGTGTATTCATTTAAAAATGTGATTCTCGAAATATTAATATTTCATGTTTCTAATTTAAAATGGAAAAAATTATAAGAAACAAGAAATTAATCAAGAAGTCTTTATGGGGTGGTAAATGATGTGCATACTTTATTTTTGATGGAACTATTAATTTTATTCTCTTTTACATATTTCGTACAGTCATGCCAATGTTCGGAAAAACCGTACATGACATCTCTAAGAGTGTAAATGAAAATCCTTCCTTCTTGAAATCCCAAACCCCTGCCAGAATTTTATGCTGAATCCATATCAGTCATCATCTAAACTCTATCGATGGTTAATTTTTAGAAACAAATGTTTCAAAGAATGTTATAATCTGAAGTGGACTGGAAAAAGTAATCTTTAGTGAACTCCTACCCTTTCCTGAACTTGATACTGAATCCATATCAGTCATCATCTAAGCCACCTATATCTATAAAAGATTCCGAGAAGTTAATGTTTCAAGTAAAATTTTTGAAATGAAATTAGAGAAGAAACCGTAAGTGAAAATCCTTAGTGAAATACCCTATACCTCTTCTAAAATTGGATGCATTTATCATCTAAGCTATCATTTATTATCTAAGATTTTAAAAGAGATCGAACCTTTTAAAAAGGATCAGATTTTGTAAATAAAATATATTTAAAATATATTATTAATTATGCTAGAATTGATACAAAAATAACTGTTTTAGATGCAAGATGTGGATAACAGCACATGTCATCATTTCAGAAATTATGGCATTAGCTTTTCAATAATAAATTACATATAATAACTATTTAGGTATTGCACTTTAAAGCATAATTATCTTTTATAATGCTTTTCCAATTAAAAAATTGTGAAAATTTTAGGGGCTTCCGTACGTAATTTATCGTACTAAATTTCATTCGATTTATTTAATGTATTGAGGGATATAATGTTCCATTGTGAAAAGTGAAATTCCCAATATCTCGAGAATGGCTCCTGATAATATTTCTTTTATTCCGAATTGTACCTAAATCTAGTCAGCACCAGGGTAACCCACAAGTGACTTACCTATAAAATTTTATAGAAATTGGGTCAATTAGTTTTGAGTTAGAATGGTTATATACATTGCACAGACACACACACACACACACACACACAGATGTCCCGTTAAAATAGTTTTTTCGTTTTCTAGAGGTTCCAAATCATGTAGATCCGTCAAAATTGAAGTTGCTATTTTCGACACGATTCCAATACTTTCCCTATACATTAGCATGTATTGTAGGGAAAGTAAAATTGTCTCCTAAATGTGCATTACCTGAATGTATGTTAGTACACTATATACTGTTGATAAATTGTCAAAAGCTTGAGAAAACGATGTGTTCGCAATAAATTTAAATATTTGGGGAACAAACTATTGTAAAAACCATTTTATATTACTTTTATCTGCAACAGCAGCCGACTGACTCTACTCCTGCTAAAACATCGATTGAAAATGCTAGGAATCAGTATCCGAATTACAAAACATCAATTTTTACATATCTAATGATAATTCGAATACATTTGACTTTTAGAGTAAACAGTTGCTTATCCATATACAGTAAAAGCACGTTATGATGAATTCAAAGGGGCCTCGAAATGCCTTCTTTAGATGGTATTTGCAACGAAAGTATATTATATAGATTCTCAGAAAAATTCGCTATCAGAAAGAACTATTATAATGTTACGTAACTAATTATTTCTTATGTAATTTTTCATTAGAAAACGGACACAAATTTTAGAGCGCTATCATGAAGCGTTCTCGAGATATTGTATTTTACTAAATTAAATTTATAAAAAAAAAATCACATAAAATAATAAAAAGTATTAATTATTGTGAAATATATTCACTTTTCATATGTAATGTTATGCGATAAATTTGTTAACATCGTTCTCGTGAATCTAGTTCGTTCTATTCACAAGAGAAGATACTTTGCGTAATAGTTTTGTATTTTGACGTCATACAATTCACCAATCAAGGGCAGAATGGGTCAGCGGGATAAATGCCCCCTGGGCTGCTATGATTTGGGCCGAAATCTGGGGATTATATTGATTAAAAATGATATTTTAACGTGACTAAAATCAAAAATCATTTAATCTATATTAGGTAATATCACGACTTAAAATATTGTATTGCAGAACCTTTTTTTAATAGAATTAGTAATAAAGTTTGAACTAGTGACTTGTGGGAATGATTTTAAATCATTTATAAATGTACATCATTTTCATAGTAAAAAGTTTTACACAGTTGAAAATGGTTAAATAAATATTAAAATCATAGATGTTACTGGACACTAAATACAATTTACAACTTTCAGTAATCCTAATTAAATTTCGACATCACTTTTTTAGATTCAAAAAATGTTTATAAATTTAATAACAAATATTTTGTTCTCATGAAAATGAGATTTCAGTTCTTTATTTTGTTATTATATCAAACCTTTCATGCTGCTAATTTCTTCTGAAATTGTCTACAGCATGCAAAATTGGATTTAGTAAAAAAATTGCAGTGTATGTGTATGGACGTGAATATATATATATGTATGTTAGAGATAACAGCTACTGGCTGTTTCCATATACCTGTATTTACACTCCCGACAAATTTATGATTCTGCAACTGCACCGGTTTTGAATCAAGTTTGTAAATGGTTTGGTTTTCTACCTTTCAGAAATCAGATTTTATCTTGAGCTCGGTTCTGTTTCTTAAGCTATTGTATCACTAAACAGTAAAATGTTTCCCATCATCTTTTCTTTACACGTGTCTGGAGAAGTCTGTACACTATACCAGATTAGCACTATATAGATTTGGACTATAAGAAAGATTAAAAAATGAGCACTATATAGATTTGGCATTCTAGGGCTACTGAAGGATCTAAAAGACCTTCTTAAACCTTCATGTTTTCTGCCACCATGGGAGGAAATTGAAAATCCAACTCCTGATAGGTTCTGTCATTTTTATGGTATTATAAATGTGCAAAGATTTGATCCTCTAATGCTTTTGAAAAGATACAAACACAATAGATAATCTATATAAACGAAATTGAAAATCTGTCTGTGCGCATGTATGTTTGTCTCATCAGAGAAGGGCTACACCGAATTTCATGGAATTTTATGAGTAGCCGTGAAATTGCCCCACTTAAAATTGAGTCAATATTTCGAATTTCTATGACCAGGGGTTGTCGAGTGGAAAACGAACTTCCCATATAGATAGGATTATGCACACGATATTTTTTCTAAAAATTTATTAAAAAAATATATATGTTACTAAGCAACAGAATTAAATTTAATGAGTTTATACATCAGACTCTCTTTTCTAATTTTTATCAATTTAAAGAAGTGAGAAATGTATATAAAAATAAATTTTATCGGAATTTCATTTTCGACTGGATTGTATCAAGGCTTTCTGGTTGAAAAGTTACGGGGATTATTGATATTTTCAATAAGGAATTTTCAAACTCATATATTGAGTTTAACCAATTGTTAAAACAAAATTAAAATGGTACGGGTATATCTTCTAAGGCCATTTTAGTGCTATCATTTTGGTATATGTTGATCCAATTTCATATCCATTTCATTTTGTGATATATTGATACAATTTCATATATTTTGTAACTTTATTTACAAACAGGTCCAGAATGTTTTATTCTTCAAATCTGCTTGTGATGATAATTTTGTCTAGCGAGAACAGAGATTCTTATAATTTTTTTTTTAGGAAATTTGAAATAAATATTTTAATATAATTCGTTGAATAACAATGTCATTTAGAATACTATAAGAATTTACACATAATTGTATATTTTATGTTTCTTTATATTATATACTAGCCGCCTTTGGCGACCAGCCTGTTCGCCACCCTTGAAAATTCTGACCGTGGCAAATTCTAACCGTGGCACACTCGCTGGCGCGACCTACCAGTAAGGTGTAAGGTAACTGTTTGAACGGCCAGGAAGTGCCACCCAATTTAGACCGGAACTCAGTGGGGGAGACATCCACAGGGACCGTACCCTCCTTCCCCTACCACCAACCTTTCGGAAGGACTTACGGTCCCACATGTTTAACGTGATCGTACTCCGCCTGAACACAGCGGCAGTTTTAGCAGTGGCGGGAATTGAACCCGGACCTACCGAGAGTATTTATTAAATTTGAAAACTTCATTGAAGAAAATGAACTTCATTCAAATGATGGCATTGAAATATAAATTGCCTGGTTTAAACATCTCTAAAAGGCGTTACATTCCTCGGTAATATTTTTAAAATTATCATAACACTACAATAATTTATTATATTTGAAAACTTCATCGAAAACAAAGGAACTTTATTCAAATGACGTCATCGAAATATAAATCGCCTCTATATAAAAGCAGCATGTCCTTCGAGGAGGTGTCAGGTAACTGGTTGGACGGCCAGGATGTGCCACCCAATTTAGACCGGAACCCAGTGGGGGCGGCATCCACAGGGAACGTACCCTCCTTCCCCTACCACCAACCTCTCGGAAAAACATACGGACCCATATGTTTAACGTGATCGTACTCCGTGTCAGTGGCGGAAATCGAACCCGAGCCTACCGAGTGCAATTCTCGCGCGCTAATTTAAATTTTATAATGACCATATGATAAGCGCTTAATTCCATCATCCTCGTTCCATCGTTCCATTATTTAAAATATCCATAAAATTAAAATATCCATTTAAAATATCTATAAATTAAAATATCCATTTAAAATATCCATACCAGAAAGGTGTAAGGTAACTGTTTGGATGGCCAGGAAATGCCACCCAATTCAGACAGGAACTCAGTGGGGGAGGCATCCACAGAGACCGTACCCTCCTTCCCCTACCACCAACCTCTCTGAAGGACTTACGATCCCACATGTTTAACGTGATCGTACTCCGCGTGAACACGGCTGAAGTTTTGGCAGTGGCGGGAATCAAACCGGGCCTACCGAGTGAAATTCCCGCGCGCTAACCACTGGGGTACTTCGCTCTCCGCGACATTTTCCATGACTTTCTTTTTATTCGCCGAATTTAGACCGGAACCCAGTGGGAGAGGCACCCACGGGAACCGTACCCTCCTTCCTCAACCACCAACCTCTCGAAAGGACTTACAGACCCACATGTTTATTCCGCGTGATCGTACTCTGCGTGAACAAGGCGGCAATTTTGAAAATCGAACCCGGGCCTACCGCGTGCAATTCCCGCGCGCTAACCACTGGGCTACTTCGCCCTCCGCGACAATCTCCATAACTTTCTTTTTATTCACCCAATTTAGACCGTACCCTCCTTCCCCTACCACCAACCTCTCGGGAGGACTCACGAACCCACATGTTTAACGTGATTGTACTCTGTGTGAACGTGGCGTAAGTTTTGGCAGTGGCGGGAATCGAACCCGGGCCTACTGAGTGCAATTCCCGCGCGCTAACCACTGGGCTGCCGCGCCCTCCGCGACAATCCCCATAACTTTCTATATATTCACCTAATTTAGACGGGAACCCAGTGGGGGAGGCATCCACGGGGGCCGTATCCTCCTTCCCCTACCACCAACCTCTCGGAAGAACTTACGGACCCACATATTTAACGTGATCGTATTCCACGTAAACACGGCGGCAGTTTTGGCAGTGGCGGGAATCGAACCCGGGCCGACCGCTAACTTCCCGCGCGCTAATTTGCAATTTAAAATGACCATATGCTTAATTCCATCATCCTCATTCCATTGTTTCATTTTTCCATCATTTAAAATATCCATAAAATTAAAATATCCAAAAGTTAAAATATACATTTAAAAAATCCATATCGTTCCATCATTTAAAATATAAATATAATAATTTATATGGAGTAAAGAAGCTCTACTCAGAACTAAGGCTCCTCTATATACGAGCTGACTCATCAAGCATATTGAAGCCCACCGTAGCTGGAAACGCAATCCATTAGCATTAGCTCTCTATTCGTATTTCCACTTTAGGAAGTATTATTGAAATAATTATGGATGGTTGTTCTGCACCGAACTGCTCTAATCATTCTGGAAATGATTTTAGGCTACTTCGATTTTCTAGAAACGAAGAAAGAAGAAAACAATGGCTAATAAATAATCGGCGCGATAATTGGATACCCGGTACTGGAGCATACTTATGCGAGGTAAGTTCTACAATATTCTAATTGAAACTTCTTTTTTTAAATAAATTATTTATTTTAAACACTTATTTTATAATTTCTGTAACTCTAATATGAATTATTAATAATTTTTAGTTGTTATAGTTTTATCTTAGGACACTTGGTTTGTAATGTAAACATCACCTTGAATGCATTATACTGTTTTCCAAACCTAGAAGAAAATAGCTTCAAATTATACATATATATATAATTTGAAGCTATATATATATATTAAAGATTTATTGCTGTTACACCAATATATTTCAAGTTTTATACACTTTGTTGTATGTTTAGATCACAATGAATCACAGAATTGGTGAACCCTACTATCAACAAACTGTCGCCAAGTGGAAAACTTGACATGTTATAGTAATTATGCAAACATAAGCTAAAATGGTAAATAAATCGAAATACGTTTATCATAATAGCTACTTAATAAACAACTATTGTTTGAAAATCTTTGATGAAAAAAGCCGAGCTCAGTAGGGTTATTATTAGTATTTTCCTCTTTAAATACAAAGTAGTTAACAAACTTTCAAATATGTGAGGCAAACATTCACACATGCTATTAAAAAAAACCTTTTATGATAAACGTATTTCGATTTATTTACCATTTTAGCTTATGTTTGCATAATTACTATAACATGGCAAGTAATTGGCGACAGTTTGTTGATAGTAGAATTCACCAATTCTGTGATTCATTATGATCTAAAAATACAACAAAGTGTATAAAACTTGAAAGATATTGTTGTAACAGGAATAAATCTTTAATATATATATGTATAATTTGAAGCTATTTACTTTTAGGTTTTGAAGACAGTATAATGCATTCAAGGTGATGTTTACATTACAAACTAAGTGTCCTAAGATAAGACTAAAACAACTAAAAATTATTAATAATACATATTACAGTTACAAAAATTATAAAATAAGTGTTTAAAATAAATACTTTATATAAAAAAAGACGTTTCAATTAGAATATTGTAGAACTTGCCTCTCACGAGTATGCTCCAGTATCCAATTATCGCGCTGACTATTTATTAGCCATTGTTTTCTTCTTTTTTCGTTTCTATGAAAGCGAAATAGTCTAAAACCGTTTCTAGAATGATTAGAGCAGTTCGGTGCAGAACAACCACCCATAATTATTTCAATAATACTTCCTAAAGTGAAAATACGAATAGAGCTAATGCTAATGAATAGCGCTACCAGCTACGGTGGGCATCAATATGCTTGATGAGTCAGCTCGTATATAGAGGAGTCTTAGATAGAGCAATGACGTAGCATGGCGCATGCAGTAACGGTACTTCCCGTTTTCTCACAGTAGCATCCTTGCAGCTGTTGAAGACGGAGTCTCTCATTCCAGCTCCCGCCGACTGTGAAGTGCGCTCAGTGATAAAGTTTGAATGCACAGAGCATAGCGCCGATCGAAATTCATCGTCAGCTGTGCGGGGTCTATGGGCCTAACGTCATGAGCAAGCAGATGGTGCGTCGCTTGTGCAGACAATTTTCAGCAGGTCGACAGAGTGTGCATGATGAGAAGCGCAGTGGGAGGCCATCCATCATTACAGACGACCTTGTGCGGGAACGCATTATGGAGAATCGTCGCTTCACAATTAAGGAACTCAGCAGTTATTTCCCGCTGATTTCCCGCGCCTTGTTGCACGAAATTGTCACGGAACACCTGTTATTCAGGAAATTGTGCGGGTGGGTGCCGAAGCAACTGACACCAGAACACAAAACGAAGCGCATGGGGTCAGCATTGACATTTCTGCAGCGGTACCATAATGACGACGACGAGTTTCTGGACCGGATCATCACAGGTGATGAAACGCGGATTGCACACATTACCCCAGAAACCAAGCAGCAGTCAATGCACTGGCGTCACAGTGAATCTCTCTGTAGGACGAAATTCAAGCAGACGGTGTCGGCGTGGAAAGTGATGTTCACGGTGTTCTGGGACAGACGGGGCATTCTCCACGTCGACTACCTGACCAGAGGTGAGACGGTGAATGCTGAGAGTTACTGCGAAACACTGCAGAAATTGCGACGGGCCATTCAGAACAAGCGGCGCGGGATGCTTAGTGGCGGCATTGTCTTCCTGCACGATAACGCTTGGCCGCACACAGCTCGGCGGATAGCAAGTCTCCTGCAGGAGTTCAGCTGGGAGGTATTTAATCATCCACCCTGCAGCCCGGACCTCGCTCACAGTGATTTTCATCTTTTCCTACACCTGAAGAAATTCCTGTACGGTCAGCGCCAGCGTTTTGAGAATGACAGAGAGGCGGAGATAGTTGTCACTTAGTGGTTCAAATCCCAGGCGGCAGACTTCTACGACACAGGTATTCAAAAGTTGGTCCCACGGTATGACAAAGGTCTCAATTCCAGTAGTGAATATGTTGAAAAATAGCTGAACACTTGCTGTATATGTTGCAATAAATAGTTACATGAAATTGTGTTTCGTTTCTGCAAACGACCTCAGGGAAACTTACTTTGTGGATGACCCTCGTATATATATATATATATATATATATATATATATATATATAATATATATATATATATATATATAATGTATCATATATATATATATATATATATATATATATATATATATAATGTATCATATATATATATATATATATATATATATATAATATATATATATATAATGTATCATATATATATATATATATATATATATATAATATATATATATATATATATATATAATGTATCATATATATATATATATATATATATATATATATATCATATATATATATATATATATATATATATATATCATATATATATATATATATATATCATATATATATATATATCTATATATATATCATATATATATATATATCTAGAGCAGTTTGGTACAGAACAATCACCCATAATTATTTCAATAATACTTAATAAAGTGAAAATGCGAATAGAGCTAATGCTAATGGATGGCTCTTCCAGCTAGGGTGGGCTTCAATATGCTTGATAAGTCAGCCTGTAGTAGAGGAGCTCTACTCAGAACCGTGACGTCACCTCCACCTTGACGTCCCCACCCACCACCTTCCCTCCTTCTGCGGGGGAGAAACGCCGGTTAAGAAGCGGCACGCCGAGAAATTGAAATTCGGAAACTTTTAAAATCCCGATCCTGTGGGCAATACGGAATATTTCCTGACCAGATTGGACTTGTAAGAATGCCAGATGTTTGACCTTTCTAAAAATGTAAATTATTAGTCGAAATTATGAGTACTTTTTACTATGCAAGAATTTAAAAACCAAAAATCGTTTTCTTGAGCAAAAAGTGACTTTTGTTTTAAAATCTTTAAAAAATATTAGAAATCGAAATTCAGATTTTAAATTAATATATTTTTACTCGCAATTGTCTGCTCTTTCCGATGGTGTGATTTGTTTTTTTCTACGACGTTTGGATCGTGGAGAAAAAAAGGCAAAAAGGGCAAAAAACGGTCGAAATCGCATAAAACATTAAATAAATAAAAAAAAAATTAAAATTTTAAAAATCGGTTTTCACGTGTCCCCTTCCCTCCCCCCCAGGTCTCCGATTGCCAAATTTCGTAGCTCTCCGACGCGCGGTCGCGAAACGTATAGTGTATAAGACAGACACACACACAGACATTGCCTTTTATTATTTAAGACTAGCCGCCTTTGGCGACCAGCCTGTTCGCTACCCTTGAAAATTCTGACCTTGGCAAATTCTAACCGTGGCACACTCGCTGGCGCGACCTACCAGTAAAGTGTAAGGTAACTGTTTGGAGGGCCAGGAAGTGCCACCCAATTTAGACAGGAACTCAGTGGGGGAGGCATCCACAGGGACCGTACCCTCCTTCCCCTACCACCAACCTCTCGGAAGGACTTACGATCCCGCATGTTTAACGTGATCGTACTCCGCCTGAACACGGCGGCAGTTTTGGCAATGGCGGGAATCGAACCCGGACCTACCTAGTGCAAATCCCGCGCGCTAACCACTGGGCTACCGCGCCCTCCGCGACAATCTCCATAACCTTCTTTTTATTCACCCAATTTAGACCGGAACCCAGTAGGGGAGGCATCCACAGGGTACGTACCCTCCTTCCTCTACCAACAACCTCTCGGAAGGACTTACGGATCCACATGTTTAACGTGATCGTACTCCGTGTGAAAATGGCAGCAGTTTTGGCAGTGGCGGCAATCGAACCCGAGCCTACCGAGTGCAATTCCCGCGCGCCAACCACTGGGCTACCGCGCCCTCCGCGACAATCTCCATAGCCTTCTTTTTATTCACCCAATTTAGACCGGAACCCAGTGGGAAAGTCATCCACAGGGTCCGTACCCTCCTTCCTCTACCTCCAACCTCTCGGAAGGACTTACGGACCCACATGTTTAACGTGATCGTACTCCGCGTGAACACGGCAGCAGTTTTGTCAGTGGAGGGAATCGAACCCGGGCCTACCGAGTGAAATTCCCGCACGCTAACCACTGGGCTACCGCGCCCTCCGCGACAATCTCCATAACTTTCTTTTTATTCACCCAATTTGGACCAGGACCCAGTGGGGGAGGCATCCACAGAGACCGTACCCTCCTTTCCCTGCCACCAACCTCTCGGAAGGAATTATCGACCCATATGTTTAAGGTGATCGTACTCCGCATCAGTGGCGGGAATCGAACCCAGGCCTACCGAGTGCAATTCTCGCGCGCTAACTTCCCGCGCGCTAATTTAAATTTATAATGACCATATGCTAGGCTCTTAATTCCACCATCCTCGTTCCATCGTTCTATCATTTAAAATAGCCATAAAATTAAAATATCCATTTAAAATATCTATAAATTAAAATATCCATAAATTAAAATATCCATTTAAAATCAAAAAATCATCCATATCGTTCCACCAATCCATAAATATAATAATTTCAAATACATCACCACAATTCAAACCACCATAATTCAATCATTTAAATTATTTAAAATATCCATTTAAAATATCATATAAATATAATAATTTCGCCCGATGTATACAACACTTATGCTCGTAATTCATTTAAAACCGAAAGCGCGGTCTCCATGGAGACGGGGAAGAAACTACTGCGGATGGGTGGAAAATGCCGTTGAAGAACTGAGCCGGTAGCCGACAAATTTAAAATCATGGCGTCTTTAAAATTGCGATCCGGAAGGCAATTTTCATTATTTCTGGACCAAATTAGACTTGTAAGAATGCCAGATATTTCAGCTTTCTAAAAATGTAAATTATTAGTCGAAATTATGAGTACTTTTCACTATGCGAGAATTTAAAAACCAAAAATCGTTTTTTTGAGCCAAAAGTGACTTTTGTTTTAAAATCTTTAAAAAATATTAGAAATCGAAATTGAGAGTTGAAATTGATATATTTTTACTCGAAATTCTCTGCTCTTTCCGATGGTGTGATTTGTTTTTTTCTACAACGTCTGCATCGTGGAGAAAAAAGGGCAAAAATGTCAAAAAACGGTCGAAATCGCATAAAACATTAAATAACAAAAAAAATAATTCAAATTTTAAAAATCGGTTTTCACGTGTCCCCTTCCCTCCCCCCCAGGTCTCCGATTGCCAAATTTCGTAGCTCTCCGACGCGCGGTCGCGAAACGTATAGTGTATAAGACAGACACACAGACACACACACAGACATTGCCTTTTATTATTTACTAGCCGCCTTTGGCGACCAGCCTGTTCGCTACCCTTGAAAATTCTGACCGTGGCAAACTCGTTGGCGCGACCTACCAGAAAGGTGTAAGGTAACTGCTTGGAAGGCCAGGAAGTGCCACACAATTTAGACCGGAACCCAATGGGGGAGGCATCCAAAGAGACCGTACCCTCCTTCCCCTACCACAAACCTCTCGGAAGGACTTGCAGTCCCACACGTTTAACGTGATCGTACTCCGCGTGAACACGGCTGCAGTTTTGGCAATGGCGGGAATCGAACCCGGGCCTACCGAGTGAAATTCCCGCGCGCTAACCACTGGGCTACCGTGCCATCCGCGACAATCTCCATAACTTTATTTTTATTCGGCAATTTTGGGAATCGAACCCGGGCCTACCAAGTGCAAATCCCGCGCACTAACCACTGGGGTACTTCACCCTCCGCGATATTCTTCATAACTTATTTTTTATTCACCCAATTTAGACCGGAACCAAGTGGGAGAAGCATCCACAGGGACCGTACCCTTCTTCCCCTACCACCAACCTCTCGGAAGGACTTACAGACCCACATGTTTAACGTGATCGTACTCCGCGTAAACACGGCGGCAATTTTGGGAATCGAACCCGGGCCTACCGAGTGCAATTTCCGCGCGCTAACCATTGGGCTACTTTGCCCTACGCGACAATCTCCATAACTTTTTTTTTATTCATCCAATTTAGACCGTACCCTCCTTCCCCTACCACCAACTTCTCGGAAGGACTCACGGACCCACATGTTTAACGTGCTCATACTCCGCGTAAACACGGCGGCAATTTTGGGAATCGAACCCGGGCCTGGTAACTGGTTGGACGGCCAGGATGTGCCACGCAATTTAGACCGGAACCCAGTGGGGGAGGCATCCACAGGGAACGTACCCTCCTTCCCCTACCACCAACCTCTCGGAAAAACATACGGACCCATATGTTTAACGTGATCGTACTCCATGTCAGTGGCGGAATTCGAACCCGGGCGTACCGCGTGCAATTCCCGCGCGCTAACCACTGGGCTACTTCGCCCTCCGCGACAATCTCCATAACTTTCTTTTTATTCACCCAATTTAGACCGTACCCTCCTTCCCCTACCACCAACCTCTCGGAAGGACTCACGAACCCACATGTTTAACGTGATCGTACTCTGCGTGAACGTGGCGTAAGTTTTGGCAGTGGCGGGAATCGAACCCGGGCCTACTGAGTGCAATTCCCGCGCTCTAACCACTGGGCTGCCGCGCCCTCCGCGACAATCCCCATAACTTTCTATATATTCACCTAATTTAGACGGGAACCCAGTGGGGGAGGCATCCACGGGGGCCGTATCCTCCTTCCCCTACCACCAACCTCTCGGAAGAACTTACGGACCCACATATTTAACGTGATCGTATTCCACGTAAACACGGCGGCAGTTTTGCCAGTGGCGGGAATCGAACCCGGGCCTACCGCTAACTTCCCGCGCCCTAATTTGCAATTTAAAATGACCATATGCTTAATTCCATCATCCTCATTCCATTGTTTCATTGTTCTATCATTTAAAATTCATGTTCTATCATTTCATTGTTCTATCATTGTTTATTCATTGTTCTATCATTTTATCCATAAAATTAAAATATCCATTTAAAATATCCAAAAGTTAAAATATACATTTAAAAAATCCAGATCGTCCCATCATTTAAAATATAAATATAATAATTTATATAGAGCAAAGGCGCTCTATTCAGAACCGTTACGTCACCTCCACCTTGACGTCCCCACCCACCACCTTCCCTGCTTCAGCGGGGGAGAAACGAACGGAACGCCGAGAAATTTAAAATCATGGCGTCTTTAAAATTGCCATCCTGAAGGCAATTTTCATTATTTCTGGACCACATTAGACTTGTAAGAATGCCAGATATTTCAGCTTTCTAAAAATGTAAATTATTAGTCGAAATTATGAGTACTTTTCACGATGCGAGAATTTAAAAACAAAAAATTGATTTTTTGAGCCAAAAGTGAGTTTTGTTTTAAAATCTTTAAAAAATATTAGAAATCGAAATTCAGATTTGAAATTGATATATTTTTACTCGAAATTCTCTGCTCTTTCCGATGGTGTAATTTATTTTTTTCTACGATGTCTGGATCGTGGAGAAAAAAGGGCAAAAAGGGCAAAAAACGGTCGAAATCGCATAAAACATTAAATAAATAAAAAAATAATTAAAATTTTAAAAATCGGTTTTCATGTGTCCCCTTCCCTCCCCCCCAGGTCTCCGATTGCCAAATTTCGTAGCTCTCCGACGCGCGGTCGCGAAACGTATAGTGTATAAGACAGACAGACACACACACACACAGACATTGCCTTTTATTATATAGAAGATTCTGCAGGAAGAACGGAACTTTTGCTGGTTATTACATAAGAATGATATAGTAAAAGAGATTTGAATGAGTCTGCGATAGAAAAATTTGTGCACTTGCTGTTTTATGAGATAAAGTTATAAATATTTCAAATCAAATGTAAAAAAATCTTGTAAATTAATGTCACTGAAACTATATTGTATAACGATAGCAATTAAACTTCAAAATACTTAATAATTAATCTGTAGATGTATAATGCAATTGCACCCTTGGCAATTGTCCGGCAAAGGCACATGTTTGAAATTATTTGTTACTGTTTACTTGTATTACACCCATAATTTTACTATCGACTCGACATATATATATTTTTTGCTAATCATATATATATATATAACATATGGATATAATATTTATTGTATGACGTTGTTTGTTTGGTTAAATAAATCTAATTTAATTAAATACTGTGTTTTACTATTCAATTAGTTTTTTAAAGGTGTTAGCAAAAAATTAGTAATTAGTGTTAGTAAAAAAAAAAAAACACAAGTTTCAGGAGGCAGACTTTTATTGAAAAATGCAACAAAAAAAAATTGTTCTCACATTTTTATCTTATACAATAAAAGTGGTTAGCTAGATATTAAATAAAACAAATATTTAATTGAATATAGATATACTTTTAAGTCTAACATAACATAACTCAATTTATGTAATCATTGATTTCATACATGAGCGATAATCTATATAAATAAAATTGAAAATCTGTGTGTGTGAATGTTTGTCTCATCATCAGAGAAGCTGCACAGATTTCCGTGAAATTTTGTGGTAACCTTGAAATAGCCCCACCTGAAATGTAATTCATGTTTCGAATTTCTAGGACCAGGGGATGTCAATATATTCAGAAAAAACGAACCTTCCATAGAGATAGATAGTATTATGTGGACGATATTTTCTCCGCAAATTTATTGGAAGAAAATGATATGTTGCTCAGCAACGCAATTAAACCAAATGTGTTTATATGGCAGAGGATTTTTATTAGATGTAAATAACAAAGACATGAAATAAATTTTATAAATGAACGATATTGCAGTTTTGATTAGGTTACATCAATTACGGTCTTCAGAGTTAAAGATTACGGGAATGATTGATATTTTCAATACTCGAAAGAGTAAGGTATCTGTTTATACCGCTGGGACAGTTCTACTCAATTTAGACTGAAATTCAGTGTTAGGCGATATCCACAGGGACCGAACCCTTCTTCCCCTGCCATCAACCTCTCGGAAGGACTTTCAAACCCTCAGATTTAACGTGCTCCTACTTCAAGTGACCACGGGGACAGTTTAAGCAGAGCCAAATATCAAATTCGGGTCCACCGTGCTTTAACACTGGGCTATCTCACCTCAAAACTGATGTTTGTAAGACAATAACTTATGAAGCTTCCTTGAAGAAAGCAGGGATATGTCAATTTGGTCACTACAGTTGCTTCGATGGCATTATAAGCCTTTAGACCAAAATAAGCATTTACGTCCCTAACAACCACTAAGAACGAATTGCCGTCCATTAGAACAGTTCATTCTTAGCATAGGTGCCGACTTTTCAAAAACTCAGGGGGGGGGGGGGCACAATCCGATAAAGTTATACAAAAGATTTACAAAGTTGATAAAGATATAACAACTTACACGATGTCCTTGAAGAAAGCAAGCATATGTCATTTAGGTGACTACAATTGTTTCGAGGACATTATAAGCCCCTACTACAGGCCAAAAGAACAGTATGCGCCCTTAACAGCCGCCAAGAACTAACTGCACAATGAACGGCAGTAGTGGTTGTTAAGAGCGAATACTGTTATTTTGGCCTGAAAAAGGGAGCTTATAATGTCATCGAAGCAACTGTAGTCACCTAACCGACATATGTATGATTTCCTCAAGGAAGTTTTGTTAGTTATTGCCTTACAAGCAGCAGTTTTAAAGTGGGATAACCAAGTGGTTAAGTCACGGGGATTGTACTGGGAGGACCCGAGTTTGATTACCAGCTTTGCCTAAACTGTCCCCGTATACGAGCACGTTAAATTTGTGGGTTTGAAAGTACTTCCGAGCGGTTGGTAGCAAGGGAAGGCGGGTTGGTCCCTGTGGATGTCGCCTCCACTGGGTTCCAGTCTAAATTAGATGGCACTGTCCCAATGGTCTAAAGCCTATCTTACACCTTCGGGTAGGTCGGATGGGCTGGGTTGACAGAAAGAAAGCAATTTTATTTATCGTACGATACATATTTTTAATCTCTTTAGGCCTGCGCCACTCCAGTTTACCACTTATAAAACTTGAGCTCTTTCACTCCTGAACTCACTACCTTCTTGACGTGCCACCGTCTACGCATTGCATTTTTCTCCCTTCGAGGATCAATTAGGGGTTGAAAGTGAGGGGGGCGGGGCTACAAGGCTAGTGTCTTATAGCATTGCCACCGATAGAAGTAAAGCTTGTAGTCCCCCTAGCAAGAATCCGTCACGTTATGTTGTTGATTCCCCACACCAGACCAGACCGTCATCGGAGGTGACGCCCAGATACGGTCGGTGGGATCTCTATAGAGATGTGGGCCGGGGCCATTGCATTTAATTTTGTCCTTAATGTGTATGATGGGCCTAAAGGGGCGGTCATGTTCCGTTTTTCCTGGACCAATTTCGGAGCTGGTATCCGGGCCTGTTCCACACCCACTGAGGGTAAAAAATGATAAAGTTGCAAAACAATAAAATCAAACACTGCAGTTATGATATGTAACGAAACCTTAAGATTTCACCACATATAGTTTTATATGAATCTGGATGTACATACCATCATGTGAGTAAGATATACAAAAACACGTTTCATTAAGAAAAAAATAAAAGTGTAAATGAAGGGCTTGGAGCACCAACAGGACTAAGGACACTTTTTGCCAAACTAGGAGTTTTCAATCAAATAACACCTAACTGTATACAGCAATTTCTGGAAAAATCCCATTTTTGTTAAAATTAGCATTGTCATGTTTTACCAATTCCTTATGAAGGATCTAATACTGATTGTTATATTAATTAATACAAAAACACACATCAGTACAATTTTATAGAATGTCATGCGCACAGCCATTATAACACTTATATATTTACCAGTGTTACGCTTAAATCAAAATATGCATGTTTAATATAATATGCAGGTCTTTCAGCAGTTTAGGGATTTCTTACGCAAAAATAAATTTTTACTGTTTTAATTTAAATTTATCCATGAGAAATAAGTATATTTATATTTAATTACAAATCGAAATATAACCTTTACGAATAGCACGAAAATATTGCGTACTTTTTTCATCACAAGTAAAAACGAATCCTTTATTAAAGGAACTAAAACATCACACTGCCTTCAACACCACAAACATCACTCATCTGAGACCAACCACACCAGTTGAACATAAGTCCTCCTACAAAAAGCAACCATTTTTCCACAAAGGTTCCAACAAATCCGATATTTCCTATTTTCTCATAATTTATAATTCTAGCTTTATGGTCTCAAATGATTTGGTGCTGTTGGCTGCCAAACGTTCGGTGTTCACCAGGAATCAAGCTACACGTGGAGTATGGATGCCACCTGTAAAGACGGCACTGGTATATAGAATGGAGGAGTAATTACAGATAAGATCTCTAAATAAGTCATTGCTATTTCTTGGTTATCATTTATAGTTATTACTGGAGGGAAACGGCTATTTTTTTGGAAATGCCAATCCCCTGGCTGTAAATATTCCGTTTCTCTTTGAATCAGGTGGCCAATCGAAAAAGTTTTGGTAACCAGGTGTTTTTGTCATTAGCGGAAACATGTTTCCTGGGAGTAAAGAGGCAAGGTTACTATATCCATAAGGTTGCGCCACTTCAGCTCTAGCCAATGAGAACACGTAAAGTAAAGAGGAGCTTGGTTTGTGTGCGAGATAGTTTACGGACCTATGGTAAGGAAGAAGTGAACAAGACTGAACTGAAATATGATATTTACGTTGATAGGATTCTCTTTCAATTATTTTTATGTTTAAAAAATTTCATTTTTTTAGTATTTAGTAAAATATGAAGTTAGAAAAAGATCTTGCAATTTCCCAGAGAGAGCAAAGTCCCCTCTGGAAAAGTTCAGCGGGGGCTCGTGTCCCTGTGCCCCGCCCCCCGTAGTCGGCGCCAATGGTTCTTAGTGGTAGTTGAGGGCGTATACTGTTTGGCTTGAAGTTAGGAGTTTATAACGTCCTCGAAACAATTGTAATCATCTAACTGACATATGCTTTCTTTCTTCACGGAAGTAGTGCAAGTTTATATCTTTATTGAATTTAAATTTGTGAATATTTTGTATAACTTCATAGGATTGTGCCCCCCCCCCTTTGATATTTTGAAAACTCGACGCCTATGATTGAAATGCTTTCTACTTAATTAAAAATTTTAATCTCATATAAAGCAGTTGATAACAAGCCAAAATTTGAATGGTTTATAAATGTAAGTATTTCAGTTTTTAAAAATTATAATATAATACTTCTTTGCGAAATACTTATTTGTATTACTGCTTCGTAACTAGTGGACTGTTTTTTAGGAATGTTAGTGTAAATCCTGGGCCATGAAATTTTCGCGATTCACGAAGCACCCGGTCAATTTTGACTTTTCTTTCGCGATAAAACTACTGCCCTATGCATAATATATGTAAATATGTAAAGGAAAAGCCAGAGGCCTATTAATTTTGGCCCAAAATCCGACTCTCCCATTTTGAGCATGCCTGGAATATAAACCTATTTGTCAATAATGCATGTGTGTCTGCCCGTGAATAGGATATCCCCAGTGTTTCTTTCAGGACTTTTTGACCGGGGGTGGGGGTGGGGGGAATGAATGAAACTTTGAAGGGGAGGCAAATTTTATATTTGCCCTATATAAATATATCTAAATGTTGTCATATAAATAACAAGAAAGATCAATCATGCATAAAGCATTGATTATGAAACACTTTCCAACTTCAATGCAGTTTTATTTATACATCTCTAAAATGCGATACATTCCTCGGTAATATTTTTAAAATTATCACAATACTACATTAATTTATTATATTTGAAAACTTAAAACTTCATAAAAAAAAAATGAACTTCATTCAAATGACGACATCGAAATATAAATTGCCTGGTTTAAACATCTCCAAAATGCGTACATTCCTCGGTAATATTTTTAAAATTATCATAATATTACAATAATTTATTATATTTGAAAACTTCATCGAAACCAAATGAAATTTATTCAAAAGACGACATCGAAATATAACACGCTTGGCTCTCGCTATAAAAGCAGTATTTCATTCATAACTTTTTTCCATTCATTTCATTCATCACAATACTATAATAATTTATTTTATTTAAAATCTTAAGACCATGGAGGTACAAGTAATTAAACTCTATGCTTAAAACTTCATCGAAAAAATCGTTTGCTTCTCTGCGTAAAATCAATGAATATTTCACTCATGTCAGCTATATTGCAGACTCCATGAGCTAAATAATTTTGCATTAAAGAAATGCAGCAATTCTTATACAACTCATTCTACATCTTTTAGTATTTACATTCTCCATAAGTGAAAATTAGGCTTCGTTGTAGAAATAATCAAAGTTGGATGATGATTTAAACAGAAATATATTGTAATTACGTTGTTTCAGTATGTAGATGCGCAGAATTTAAGCAAAAATGAAGTGGTTTTAGGACGAATACAACACTAAATACGAATTAAAAAGAACGTTAAAAATCACGATTTTGACACCAGATGGATGCCATATTTTATTTTGAAGTGGGTCACGGGATCTCTTCATATAATGGTCACGTGATCTCTTCATATAAAATGTGTAATTATTATTTTAATTTTTATTTAAAAAACTACTGAATATATTTTGCTGAATTTTTTTATATATATTTTATAGGATAATTTGAATATTTCCTAAAACTTTCGAAGCAATTTGTGAATTTTAAATCTGCTTAAAAATTGTTTGAAAAATTAGGTCCCATAGAGTTCAGTGTATTTCATTTTTTCAATCCGGGTTCAATCCAAAACTCATTGGGTGATATTATTCAGTTACATTCCCATAAGTCCCACAGACCGTCTGAACAACATAATAAATTTCATTTTGATAAAGTCATTTTTACGGTAGTTATCGTGCTAACGGACAGACAGACAGATAGAATGAACAAAGTCATAAACACTTTTCAACTATGTTGTAAAGTGTTAAAAACTAGATTAACATAAAATGTCTCCGAGAGGGTAAATAATTGTCTCCGGGGGTGGGCTTCGCCCCCCCCCCCCCTCCCGTAGGAATGTCTGAAAGAAACATTGGGTATCACTCTAACAAATTATGCAAATCAAATGAAATTGGGTATGATTATTTTAGTCAATGAATGTTGGTGGCTACTTATTTTCGGGGAGTACGGACAAAGGGTGGGTCATTAAATTTTCGAACATTTTTGTTTAAAATAGGTTAAAAAGCATTACATATAAAAATATTACGAAAAAACTGTTTAATGTGTAATTTTTAATTAAAAGCTAATGCTATTCTTTTAAAGATGCTAGCATGCACCGTTCTAGAGATATTTCATGGTTTTGATTTAAAATAGAAAAAGTTAAAGAAAAAAAATGAAATAAATTCATTATTTTCACATAAGTGAATGTTTTGTATTTTAGATCAAATTATTTTAACCCAACAAGAATAAATGCCATTATTTAGAAATTATGAGCCGTTCTTGAGATATTGGACATTTTATTTTTTATCCCACATGCAGCATACTTGATGAAATTCAGCAAATAGAATAAAAATTGTATTTTAAATTAAATTTAAATTTTAAACAAGAAAGATCAATCATGCTTAAAACATTGATTATGAAACACTTCCCAACTTCAATGCAATTTTATTTAAACATCTCTAAAATGCAATACATTCCTCGGTAATATTTTAAAACTTATCACAATACTACATTAATTTATTATATTTGAAAACTTAAACCTTCATCGAAAAAAATGAATCGCTTCATATACGTGATACGTGATACGCTTCATATACGCTTCATTCACGTGATCGCTTCATATAAGAGGTGTTATTATCATTTTAATTTTTATTTAAAAAACTACTGAATATATTTCGCTGAATTTTTTTTTTATATATTTTATGGAACAATTTGAATATTACCTAAAATTTTCGAAGCAATTTGTGAATTTCAAATCCGCTTAAAAAATGTTTGAAAAATTAGGTCCCATAGGGCTCAGTGTATTTCATTTTTTCAACCCGGGTTCAATCCAAAACTAATTGGGTGATATTATTCATTTATATTCCCATAGGTCCTACAGACCGTCTGAACAACATACTAAAATTTCATTTTGATTAAATCCTTTTTACGGCAGTTATCGTGCTAACGGACAGACAGACAGACAGACAGACAGAATGAACAAAGTCATAAACACTTTTCAACTTTGTTGTAAAGTGTTAAAAATGTGCAATTTTTAATTAACCGCACACGTTAGCATCCTATAAATGATATCAAACAATTTTAAATAAAAACTAACTTTAAAATAGCTATTTCTACCACATTTTAATGCATAATTATTATTTTTGAGAAAAGAAAGTTAAAAAATGTGAGGGCCTTTTCCTGATATGTCCAGTGTAAAAATCAATAGGCATCTAACGTTCATCAATTGAATAAAGCGTAAGAAATTTCATGCAATTTGCTTGATGAATGTCGTGACCACAGATAAATACATACATCATTAAAATATGGTTGATTCGTATTCTGGAATGCTCAAAACATGTAAATCTATCAAAATCCCAAAGTTAAATTTACGACCCTATCACATACTAAATACTAGTAGTATACATATAAAGAAACTTAATATTTACAATTATGAGCAAATTCCTATCTATACCATTAAAACCACCTATGTATATAACTGCTATTCCGAAGCCTCTACTTGGCTTAGAAGAACGCGTTTTTTTTTTTAAACTTAGCTATTGAACGGAAATGGAACCGAAATTTTCTAAAAATTTTAAGAGTTTTAAATATCTGTAACGAAAAAATCTCCCTAAAGAGGTCGGAGAAAGCTATCTTCTACCAATAGTGTAGCGTGAGATTTTTGACTGGAGAGACTGAAAATCTGGCAAAACATTTGGTACTACAAGTGAAATTAATATTGGAATTCGAATTTTCATAAGTTCTATTTCAATGAATTTTATTTATTGGTGAATAAAATAAAATAATTTTACATAAAAATGCAAAGAGTGGATGAAATGCAAGAGATTTTAAAATGTTACCTGAATGAATAGACAAGATATAACATTTTAAATGTTTCCTTATTTCTAAATTAGATGAACTTTTACAATTATTTCATTAAATATGACGTCATGGTCGCCCATAAGGGAAGTAAAGGAGGGGGCTCACACTCCCCCTTGAACATTCAATATAACAAAGTCGAGCATCAAGCCAGTCGATGTTGTACATCATGTGCCACCCACCCCCCTCCTCGTAAAAAGTTTTACAGATGCCTATGTATGAAGTACAAATATATTAGAATATTATTAGCAAGTGATAGAAAAAATATATCAGTATTGTAAATATAAACAGCTAGAACTAACGAAATAAAGAAATTCAAAGAAGTGCACTGAAAATGGGTGAGAAATATATCTGGAACATAAGCTTAGTTGAAATTCACTGTAGTCATTCACTGTAGTTAAATTCACTGTAGTCAACAATGCCCTTAAACAATTTTGTATATTAATTATTTACAAATACTATACTTTGAAAACTTAAAAATATCTTAACCACAATATGATAAAATTCCGCTAAAAAATTATTAACGGCTTTTGTTTAACTGAGATTCTCGTGTAACGTGATTTTTAAAGGGAAATCAGATTTATTCCGTCTAAAACTCCCAAATACGCAAATGGATGCTTCGCCATATTGTTGATGTGACTAAGTCTACTTCTCAAACTACTTAAGTTTAATGGCAGTCATTATTAGTGTGTTTCTTCATCTTGATATTGTTTAAATTTAGGTGAATGTCATATTATTCGTGGAAAATGCCTCATATATTTTAGCATTACATATGACTTTTTCCGGCGAAGATTAATTAATAGAACCATGTTTGACCCCAAACGGCGGATCCATTAGCCTTGTCCAAGAAATTTTCATTCATAAAATGTCACATTCCATATCCAATCATTGTCTTAAGTTACGCTGTTTGTAAAGGGTGGAAAATGGGGGGTGCAATAGCCACACTTTTCTGGAAGCTAGATATAGTTCTAGCTTATCAGTCAAGGCGGAGTTTAACAGTTGGGCAGTCCTAATACCATGTTTCTTTCAATGCACCGTAAAGGCTAGACGATATCAGCTTCTAGATATGCGTTTTAATGGGAAAAATAATTTGAAACGTCTCATTTTAAGAAAGCAGTAAGGGTTTTCTAAAAAAAGGCACACACACACATGTGTATATATATATATATATATATATATATATATATATATGCAATAGTTTGAAAGTCCACTGAAAGAAAAGTGAGAAGCTGCAACTCGAAAAACCTAACTTTCTAAAAAACCCACAAAATAAAAGTATAAAACAGCAAATCTGCAATCAAATGGGAAAAAATACAAATTACATGAGTCGTCAAGTTAAAGAAAATCAACAAATTTCAATGGTATAGAAACGATAATAGAAAAACATAAAAAAATCATGCATTATTGCTATACACGTGGACAAGGGCTAGGCCTTAAAAAATGGAATTATTCACTTCGCCAAAACTATTCTTCGGGTCCAAGTATTTTGACGAAGCAAACACAAAATATGTATGTTTCTGAAGAAATAGATAGATTATATCTATAAACTATTTCTACATGGACAACATACATAAAGAAGGAAAAATAAAGGAAACATGAATACCTGGAAAAAACACTGCATATGTCCGAACCAGTCGAACCCTGGAACCCTGAATGAAGAGACCAGTGTTGCCATTCGCAAAGGAAAAAGAAATGATGTACTGTTGCCACTTATAAGAAATGAAAAACAGTAATGCGAAAAGGTAAGAAAAAGTAATAATATACAAAAAGTGGGGTTAATAATAGTAAGGCTTATGTTTAAGAGGATTTAAAAATAGAAGTATTATTAATACAAGAGAAAGGTGATGTCTGGCTAATATCAGATACTATGAATAGAATTTATGAAAATCCAGCTAATCTAAACTGTTTAACTATACCAATTACTAAATAAAAGGGATATTTATATAAATTGCTGGTAATTTTGAGATTATTTATATGCATAGCATGAAATTTTTTATCAGATAATCTATAAATTCTAAAAAGCTGATTAAGTATAATATTTCTAAACAAATGAATCGAGTTGCAAGAATTAAATGGTAAGATTTTATTAATGTTAAAATTAAAAAAGTCTTTTTTATCATATAAATTACTAACGATTCTATTAGAAGGATCAATAAAAAGATTTAAAGATTTAAATCCAAAAAAATAATATTACTAAGAGTAGCTTCATTAGGAATTAATTCCAAATTGTCTGGATAGAAATTTATATCTATGAAATCATTTTCAGTATGTACTAAGCAAATCAGATCATCAACATATCTGTAAAATGTATAATCTATTGGCGTAAAAGACTTTTCATAATGATAAAGGTATAAATTAGCTAGCATACTGCTACTGCACCCACCCTGTGAAACTCCTGAGACTTGTAAGTATAATTTATTTCCTTGAAAAATATAATTATTGAAAATAACAAAGTGAAGAATCTTAGGAAAATTTATAAAATTTGTTTGAGTTGATAGATTAGTAATATAAGCATTATATAGAGCTAAAATTACATCATATAGATCAGAGATCTTAATATTATTAAAAAGATCTTTAAAATCAAAAGCATGAAATCCTATTACTTTTCTAAGAGATATTAATTTATTCTTTAATTATTTACTATTATTTAAAATAAGGTAATTATTGCTAGACTGGCGTAAACTATCATTTATTAGATTTAAAGAATTTAGTAGTAATTTACTCGCAGTAGTAGAGTAAGTATTATGACCACTAGTTACTGTTCTAAATTTAATAGGATTTTCATGGAATTTTGGAATAAGCACTATATATGGAAATTTAAGAAATTTATATTTAATATTTAAATCACTATACATATTGATAATTTTCAATTTGATACTATTAATGGAATGTAAATCAAGTTTAAAAAGACTATTATTTTTTAAATAATCTAACAGAAATTGCATATAAAATTTTTTACAGATAATAGCATAATTATTAGAGGCTTTATCAACATAGGTGATAACAAAAGATCTTTGTAAATCATTAATGGAATGTTTAATATTATCAATATTATATAAAAATCTAGACAATTTAATACCACTAATAGCATTTTTAATAAAGTAAATTTCCACATATTAAATGCCTCTAAAGGCAGAGCATATATATATATTTGCAAAATTATTTAAAAAATATAATAAATAAAAGTATCTTTAAATTAAATTTTAAACAGGGGAGGCTCAGTTTCTGAGCCTTAATGGACGCTATACTACTGTCTCCTACTACAGAAAAAAAAATTTAGAATTTCGGTTTTGGGTTTGTACGAGAACAGATAAATTTTGAAGACCCTCTAGAAGCAGGAATTTTGATAAAGTCGATAGGTTTTTAATAGATTTTTAAAAACAGGAAAAACGCCGTAAAAACGCATTGAGAACAAAGGTCGGAATCCTAGGCGACGAGTCTCGCTCGGCGAACTGCGAATGCAAAAACACCTGTCTGTTCTAGACAGCAGACGCCTGGGCACTGGCAGTTAAAATGCAGAAATTTACATTCGTCAGCTTTACAGACAGATTTGTTTACGGGTATTTTACGTATTGTTCAAAATTAAAATTTTGTAAAAAAATTTTTTTTTCGAGGTACGGTCTTCAAAATTTGTCATCATGAAGTCTCAAGTCTAGAAAATTTTATTCTTTTTGTTAATTTTTATAATTGAATTAAGGACTCGATAACTTTCATTTCAAAGCAACGTAATGCTTAAAATAAAAATTTTTACAAAATATCTGTTCCAAGTACTGTCTTCAACGTGAAGTCTCATGTCTTAGCTCTACAAAATAACAATTCTTTTTGTTGGCACTTTATCTGTTAATTTTTTGCAATTGAATTCATGACTCAATACCTATCATTCGGAAAGCCGCTGTCTGTCTGTCAACTCGAGATAGGATCTTTATGATTTTCTATTGCTAGAATTTTCATTTTATATTTTCGTTTCTTATTTTTACTCTTGGTGGAGGGGGAGGGGGCGAACGAGGTAAAAGTGTGTGTGTGCAGTGTTTCTTTCAGACATACCTCCGAGTATTGGCTCCCCCCCCCCCCCCATACACACACACACCCGGATACATTTTATATTAACCTAGTTTCCATTTATGTGACAGTTATTAGATTGTATTTATATAAGGCAATTAGAAAACTTGCCCCCCCCCCCCCCCCCTAAAATTTCATTCGCCTCTCTCCGGTTAAAAAGTCCTGAAAGAAACACGGTGTGTGTGTGGTGGAGGGAGTCTTATTCAAATATTCGTTGGTGAAGAATTGCTAAGTGGCTCTTGCTCCAACCATTATACAATTTCAACGTTGTTTTTTCTACCCACTTGACCTACTGATACTAAATTTGGATATAATTTTGTTTCTTTACTAGGTTTGCGCCCAGGAAATAAGGGGGAACGAGGCAGGCAAACGAACAAAACCGTACATATACTAAAGAGAACATATACTATATTACGAATACATCCTAAAGATATTGTATAGAGGATATTTACGAACGAAACTGTGAGAGGGGAAGGATCGGGGGAATTTGTCTTCGTTTTGCTGGCACAAAACTGGCTAAAAAATTGCTTGCTTTGTATAAATTGCATTTAATACAATATATATTTAATACTGGTTGCTATACTTACTAACGGACAAAGCCCACTAGTAAGACCATTAAAATACGTTCAAGAAATATTATTTATATATTTTGTGTGTCATTGGGGGCATTGATATTGGTGTAAAGACAGATGAAATAAAATTGATAAAAATGGCTTGACTTCCATTTTGTACAAAGTGTAGTCACGGGATGAAATTAAACTGATATTCAAATTCCTCTAGTACAATTACCTCTATCTACTAAATTGGGCACAAATCAGAAAATCATTTCCAACTTCATATTTATATCCTTAAATAAAATGACCCGTGAATTTTATTTTGAATACATATCACATGAAAATTTATATTTTTCGATTTTTTTTTTTCGAAATTTTTATTTATTTTTTTTGGCTGTGGGTTCGAGTCAATTCAGGCGTTTTGGTATCTATGATTTTATTTATCAGTTTCTATGTTTAATTTAAATAGATTAATTAGAATTTTCGGCATGAACCTGGCTAGTCCAGTGGTCATGGCGTCTATTTCCAGTTCCGGAGGATGTGGGTTCGAGTCAATCTCCTCGCATAGCGAGTTGTATCTTTTGGATATCTGTCTGGTTTTTTATTTGTGAGTCTCTCCGTTAAATTTAAATGTATTAATTAGGATCTTTGGCGTGTAAGTTGGCTGGCTCAGTGGTCATGTCTGTTTCCAGAGGCTGTGGGTTCAAGTCAATTGAGGCGTTTTGGTATCTATGATTTTATTTATCAGATTCTACGTTTAAATGTAAATAGATTAATTAGCATTTTCGGTACGTGCCTATGTGGTCATGTTGTCTATTTCCAGTTCTAGAGGATGTGGGTTCGAGTCAATCCCCTCGCATACCGAGTTGCGTCTTTTGGATATCCGTTTGTTCCTTTATTTGTGAGTCTCTCCTTTAAATTTAAATGTATTAATTAGGATCTTTGGTGTGTAAGCTGGCTGGCTCAGTGGTCATGTTTTTTGCTTCTGGAGGCTGTGGGTTAGAGTCAATTGAGGCGTTTTGTTATCTATGATTTTATTTATCAGATTCTATGTATAATTTAAATAGATTAATTAGCATTTTTGGTATGTACCAGGCTAGTCCAGGGGTGATGTTGTCTATTTCCAGTTCCAGAGGATGTGGGTTCGAGTCAATAACCTCGCATAGCAAGTTGCGTTTTTTGGATATCTATCTGTTTTTCTATTTATGCGTTTCTCCGTTAAATTTAAATGTATTAATCAGGATCTTTGACATGCAAGTTTTGCTGGCTCAGTGGTCATATTGTCTGTTTCCATGTCCAGAGGCTGTGGGTTCAAGTCAATTGAGGAGTTTTGGTATCTATGATTTTATTTATCAATTTCTACTTTTAATTTAAATAGATTAATTAGCATATTTGGTACGTACATGGTTAGTCCAGTTGTCATGTTGTCTATTTCCAGTTCCAGAGGATGTGGGTTCGAGTAAATCCACTCGCATAGTGTCTTTTGGATATCTATCTGTTCTTTTATTTATGAGTCTCTCCGTTAAATTTAAATGTATTAATTAGGATCTTTGGCGTGTAAACTGACTGGCTCAGTGGTCATGTTTTATGTTTCCATGTCCAGCGGCTGTGGGTTCGAATAAATTGAGGCGTTTTGGTATCTAGGATTTCATTTATGAGTTTCTACGTTTAATTTAAATAGCTTAATTAGCATTTTCGCTATGTACTTGGCTAGTCCAGTGGTCATGTAGTCTATTTCCAGTGCAAGAGGATTTGGGTTCGAGTCAATCCCCTCGCATAGCCTGTTGCGTCTTTTGGATATCTGTCTGGTCTTTTATTTATGAGTCTCTCCGTTAAATTTAAATGTATTAATTAGGATCTTTGGCGTGTAGCCTGGCTGGATCAGTGGTCATGTTGTCTGTTTCCAGACGCTGTGGGTTCGACTCAATTGAGGCGTTTTGGTATCTATGATTTTATTTATCAGATTCTACATTTAAATGTAAACAGATTAATTAGCATTTTCGGTATGTACCTGGCTAGTCCAGTGGCCATGGTGTCTATTTCCAATTCTAGAGGATGTGGGTTAGAGTCCATCCCCTCATATAGCGAGTTACGTCTTTTGGATATCTGTCTGTTCTTTTATTTATGAGTCTCTGTGTTAAATTTAAATGTCTTAATTAGGATCTTTGGGGTGTAAACTGGCTGGCTCAGTGGTCATGTTGTCTGTTTCCATATCTAGAGGCTGTGGGTTCGAGTCAATTGAGGCGTTTTTATATCTATGATTTTATTTATCAGTTTCTACGTATAATTTAAATAGATTAATTAGCATTTTTGGTACCTACCAGGCTAGTCCAGGGGTCATATTGTCTATTTTCAATTCCAGAGGATGTGGGCTCGAGTCAATCCTCTCGCATATCGAGTTGAGTCTTTTGGATATCTGTCTGTTCTTTTATTTATGCATTTCACCGTTAAATTTAAATGAATTAGGATCTTTGGCATGCAAGTTGACTGGCTCAGTGGTCATGTTGTCTGTTTCCGTGTCTAAAGGCTGTGGGTTCGAGTCAATTGAGGCGTTTTGGTATCTATGATTTTATTTATCAATTTCTACGTTTAACTTACATAGATTAATTACCATATTTGGTATGTACATGGTTAGTCCAGTTATCTATTTCCAGTTCCAGAGGATGTGGGGTCGAGTAAATCCACTCGTATAGCGACTTTTGGATATCTGTCTGTTCTTTTATTTATGAGTTTCTCCGTTAAATTTAAATGTATTAATTAAAATCTTTGGCGTGTAAGCTGACTGGCTCAGTTGTCATGTTTTATGCTTCCATGTCCAGCGGCTGTGGATTCGAATAAATTGAGGCGTTTTGATATCTAGGATTTTATTTATCAGTTCCTACGTTTAATTTAAATAGATTAATTAGCATTTTCGCTATGTACCTGGTTAGTCTAGTGGTCATGTCTATTTCCAGAGCAAGAGGATGTGGGTTCGAGTTGCGTCTTTTGGATGTCTGTCTGTTCTTTTATTTGAGTCTCTCCGTTAAATTTAAATGTAATAATTAGGATCTTTTCTGTGTAAGCTGGCTGGCTCAGTGGTCATGCTGTCCGTTTCTATGTCAAAAGGCTGTGGGTTCGAGTCAATTGAGGCGTTTTAGTATCTATGATTTTGTTTATCAGTTTCTACAT
Organism: Amaurobius ferox; assembly: GCA_951213105.1. Taxonomy (NCBI): domain Eukaryota; kingdom Metazoa; phylum Arthropoda; class Arachnida; order Araneae; family Amaurobiidae; genus Amaurobius; species Amaurobius ferox. Next base: position 186,722,030 of record OX578133.1, read on the forward strand.
TTAATTTGAATAGATTAATTAGCATTTTCGGCATATACATGGCTAGTCCAGTAGGCAGGTTGTTTATTTCCAGTTCCAGAGGATGTGGATTCGAGTCAATTCCCTCGCATAGCGAGTTGCGTGTTTTGGATATCTGACGGTTCTTTTATTTTTGAGTTTCTTCGTTAAATTTATTAATTAAATGGGATAATTAAATATGATAGGATTAAATAGGATAATAATAGTGTATTAATTAGGATCTTTAGCGAGTAAGTTGGCTGGTTGAATGGTCATGTTGTCCGTTTCTATGTCCAGAAGCTGTGGATTCAAGTAAATTGAGGCAATTTGGTGTCCATGATTTTATTTATCAGTTTCTACGTTTAATTTAAATAGATTAATTAGCATTTTCGGTATATACCTGGTTAGTCCGGTGGTCAGAGAACACAAGAAAATCCTTGAATGCTATATTTCAATTTAGAGTTTCATATATAAGAGGAAAAAATCGAATGCAATATTTTCAATTTTCTGTTATAATGTAAAACAAAAATTTAAAATATATATCGCATCTGATTTTATCTTTTTTATATATAATTCTAAACTTTTTTTTTTAATTTTTTTTAAAAAAAAAGCTAAATAGTTCCTAATTTCAGTTTTATTTATGGCTCCAACGGTCTAGTGGTTAAAGTGTCGAGCAGCGAACGTGCAAGTTTGTTAGTAGCGAGTTCTGTCCTCACCGCGTAGAACGATTTTTTTTTTATTTATCAGTCTCTTCGTTAAATTTAAATAGATTAATAACATTTGTATGTTATCTGACTGGCTCGGTGGTCATGTCTGTTTCCAAATCCAGAGGCTGTGGTTTCGAGTCAATTGAGGCGTTTTGGTATTTATAATTTTATTTATCAGTTTCTACGTTTAATTTAAATAGATTAATTAGCACCCTAGGTTTGTGCCTGGCTAGTCCAGTGGTCATGTTGTTTCTTTCCAATTCCAGAGGATGTGGGTTCGAACCCGTTCACTCGCGTAGACAGTTGAGTCCTTTTTGGCAAGGTCTGTTCTTTTATTTATCCGTCTCTCCGTTAAATTTAAATAGATTAATTAAGATCTTTGCTATGTGAGCTGGTTGGCTCAGTGGTCATGTTGTCTGTATCCAAGTCCAGAGGCTGTGGGTGCGAGGCGTTTTGGTATCTGTGATTTTATTTATCAGTTTCTACGTTTCATTTAAATAGATTAATTAGCATTTCTAGTATTACCTGACTAGTCCAGTGGTCATGTTGTCTATTTCCGGTTTCATAGTATGTGGGTTCGAGTCAATCCGCTCGCATAGCGAGTTGATTCTTCTGGATATCTGTCTGTTCTTTTATTTATGAGTCTCTCCATTAAATTTAAATATATTAATTAGGATCTTTGCGCATAAGCTAGCTGGCTCAGTGGTCATGTTATCTGTTCCCATAGCAGGAGGCTGTGGGTTCGAGTCACTTCAAGCGTTTTAGTATCTATGATTTTATTTATAAGTTTCTACGTTTAAGTTAAATAGATTAATTAGCATTTTCAGCATGTAGCTGGTTAATCCAGTGGTCATGTTATATATTTCCAGATCCAAAGGATATTGGTTTTAGTGTCTATCCTTTTCTTTGAGCAATCTTTCCGTTAAGTTTAAATATATTAATTAGGATTTCCGGTATGTGAGCTGGCTGGCACAGTGGTTATGCTGTCTGTTTTCAAGTCTAGATGCTGTGGGTTCGAATCCGGCCACGGACACGTTTCGACATTTCTCAGCAACGTGTTATTTTGCTATCTGGCAAATGTATTTCATATTAAATCTTAAAAAATCTATTTTATACTCAATCTTAAAAAAAGTATTTCATCATTAATATTGTTTGGGCGGAAGTGACGTCACAGGAAATGACGTACCGGAAGTGACGTACTTTCTTGGACGTCACTTCCTGTTCGTATAATGAGTGTGGAATGCTATATGAAAAAAGAGATGCATAGTTTCTAAAATTTTTTTAAATTTTGTGACTTCGTTAACGGGAGTCACGTGGTGCAAAACAAGCCCTGCACGAACTTCGGACGAGGAATGGTGGCGCGCTCGACACCGAAGCCAGCAGGCCCGAAGAGAAACCCCACCGGCAACGGTAGAGCACACACACCGCTCGTCCTCTATCTCGTACAGATAATTTAGTAAGAAGTATAAGAACGTTAAGAGAGGAAGGAAAGAAAGTAAAATCAGCCCCTCAGCGCACTAACACCCACTTTTTACTCTCCAACATGAGAATCTTACCCTTTGTACCTAAGCGGGAGTAGAACCCAGAACCTAAAGCCCCGCAACTTGACGCCCCAAGCCTCTCGGCCAAGAGGGCGACGATCAAAGATTCCATTTTGGTATATTTAAGTTTAACATTTTAACATGTCTGATTAAATAATTTGAAAAAATGCCGCTAAAATTGGCTGGAACAGAATCTTCAACGAAGTCATTCCTTCACGATGCTGTTACCGTAGCATTTTAAAACTTTAATTGCGTAAAAATTACGTTCGAGGAGAGGGCAGAACTCACAACCAACAGACTCGCGCGTTCGCTGGATGACGCTCTAACCACCAGACAGTACGAACCACGGAAAAGAAAGTAACAAGAAACTATTTAAGTTTTCATTATGAAAAAATTTAAAAAAAATGCCAGGAAGACCTTGAATGTTATATTTTAGTTTAGAATAAAATAGGAAAGATAAAATCAGATGTTATTTCCAATTTCCATTATATTTTATAATAGAGAAACATCAGATTTTGTCTTTTTACATATAAAATTCTAAATTGAAATATAGCACTCAAGGACTTCCTGACCCATATTTTGCCCTTTTTCAATGATTAGCAATATCAGCACGGGAAAATCTCAACTATTATTTGATTTGAACCCAAAGTAAAACCTATATATTTAAAGGACAAGCCCTTTCTGTCAGTTTATGTTTTTTTATTATCTAAAACTGTAATTGAAAAAGTATACAGTACAGCGTTTGAAGTGAGGACACACGCTATCAACAGAGCTAGAGTTCGAGCCCTAACTCTTTAACCATTAGACCGTTTGAATGGCGAGAACTACCGAAAATAGGTTCCATTTAAGTTTTTATTATAAAAAAATAAAAAAAAAAGAGCCAGGAAGCCCTTGAATGCTATATTTTAGTTTAGAATCATATAAAAAGGATAAAATCAGATGTTATATTCAATTTCCATTATACTTTATAAGAGAAAATTGAAAATGTTACATCAGATTTTGTCCTCTTACATATAAAATTCTAAATTGAAATGTAGCTTCCAAGGTCTTCCTGGCTCATTTTATTATGATGAGCAAAATCCGCACGGGAAAAGCTCAATTATTATCTGATTTGAATCAAAACTGATATCTATATATTTAAAGTACAAGCCTTCGTTATTCAATTTCTGCGAATTTATGGAACCGGTTTTCGAAATTAATTTTTGTTTGATGCTGATACTTTTCTGATGAGCAGAAGATATAGAATTACCTCCAAACCCCAGATTTTCAAATGAGGTGGTAAGTACATTCTTCAAATCATTTTATCGTTATGGAATTAATTATCAATATGGTCTAAGTGGTACAGTCGAAAAAGCATCAGGCTAGTAATATAAGTTCGCTAGAAGCAAACTTTGTATCATAAGGTCCTCGGTTCGGAGATCGCTTGAGTTACATTTTTTTGTTCATCTTAAATCTATTTTTAAATTAAAAACAGTTTTTTAAAACAAAATCCGTCTTTTTAGGAGCTATCGAACAGTATTTAATTTTTCTTTGTTTAACAGATGATATATATTTAAAACATAATTTTTTTTTCTTTATTCAATTTCTGAGAACATATCGAACTGATTTCCAAAATTAATTTTTGTTTGATAACTGATATTTTCCGGATGAGCAGAAGGTTTAGAATTACCTCCAAAACTCCAGATTTTTAAAATGGGGTGGTAAGTACACTCTTTAAATTATTTTAACTTTATGGCATGAAAGATCGGTATAGTCTCTGTTGCACAGTCGAAAAAGCATCAATGTTGTAAGAGAAGGTCCTCGGTTCGGAGCTCGCTGGAAGGAAATTTACATTATTTCAAGTAATATTAATAAAATTTTAGATTTGGCTATCATTCATCTATTTGTAAAACAAAAGCAAATTGGACACTTAGGTCTGGCCTTGTCACAATAGGTTTAAACAGCATTGCTTTCTGTATTAGCTTAAAGATATTTTGACACTCCCCATTCCATTAAAAACTCTTATTATTTGTCAATTCTACCAGTGGGTCTATGTCTTCTGTGTATTTATTAATTAGTTGCCTAAAATATTTCACTATGCCCAAAATGATTTTACCTGTTTGATGTTCTTTGGAACGGGAAACTTATTTATGCAAGATATTTTTGTCAGAAAGGACAATGTTTTCCTCACTGATTTCATACCCTAGAAAGTAAATTTCCTCATAAAATATTTGTAATTTCGTTGGGTTGAACCTGAGATTTTGACGTGTCAACGTGTCGCGTACAAGTTGCATCTACTTTGAAATCTCATCCATGGATGTTGTCACTTTCATGGATGTTGTCAAATACACTTTCTACTCTGCCAGATTTCCCAGTAATTTTGGTTATCAGTATCTGAAAGTATGTCGTTGAATTCTTTAAGCGGAAGGGCAATCAATTGCATTCATAAATCCCGAACTCGCCTGTGAATCTGCATTTATTCTTGTCCGTTACCCTAAGAGCAATTTGGAAAAATGCAGACTTCAACTCCATCAATGTATAAAAATCATCCCTGCGACTTCCTGCAACAGTTGTTCAATATTGGGGAGAGGAACGGGCAATGAGGAGCAAATGCTGTTTAAACACAAAAATCCAATGCTAGTCTATATTTTTATTTGCATTTTCAATTATTTTACGCTATAAAAACTAGTACTAGGACTAATAATATTTTTTTAAAATAATTCTTATATATTTTCAATTTCGCAATATGTTGCAAATTTATTGGGAGAGGTACGGTTTACAGCTTATAGGGAAATCATATGAAAGGCGAATCGCTGGCACAATAGCATTCGCTAGACTTAATCGTAATTACAAGAGTCTTATATGATGTAAATAATACTGTACAATTATACATTAGCGAATTCATTTTTTTGTTGTGTTTTTTGTTTTAATTTTGCTTGCTATTTATGATCTGTTTATTATTTATGGGTTTGTCTCTTTATTTGAAAAGTTCATTTCTTCAAAAACTACACCCATTTTCATTTCCTTATTTAGTGTTATTGGTACCCTTTTTCAATCAAAGAGTAAGAGATTAATTTTGTGTTTGTCTATTACAGATTGAGCTGCTGAATTGGGTAGCACCGTCCGTGCTATTTTTTTGGATTGATTAATACTGTGGTGTTTTCCTTCAACTGCTTCGAGTTGTATCAACTGTGATTGGTACCACCTGTGACTCCGCTGGATGTAGAGAGATTTTCTTTTGTAGCAGAGATGTGTCATATTATTTAATTCTTTTATTTTCAGATTTATAATTTATTTCTTCACTGTTAATTTCCCGAACATTTAAAATTTCATTTTATTAATTTTCAAAATTTTTGTCATTCTGGAACTCATCAGGTATAAGTTTGGGAACACTCATATCGAATATCTTCTCGCTATTTTCACATTCATCAGTCTCAGTATTATTCACTTGCCCTTCACAGACGGAGGTATTTACCATAGCTGCTTCCTTATCTTGCAGATTTTTTTATTCCCTGAAGTATTATGTAAACTTGAATCAAATGGAGGTTCACTATATTGTCTAACTATATTTAGCATTATTTTGTTATTAATTTTTTATTTCTGAGGTCAAAACATTTCCATTAGTTCATTTAAAAATGTTATATATATATATAGAGTTGGTTAGTGTAAGAGTAGTTATATTCGTGAATACGTTCCTTGGTACGGTTCCCTAAAGTGAATGGTAATTCCGAAATAAAGTATCTTTCATTATTTCTGTATTTATATTTAAGAGGTATTATGATGAATCTTTATTTAATTAATCTTCTACAGCTATTGCTATTGCTGAGTTATTATGAACAACTTATTTGGCCTCTATATTAAAATTCGTACTGCCTATTACAACTTCTATTTTTAATTGTATTGTAATTTCTTTTATTAGATGACAATATATTTTTAACCTGTTCTCTTATTTTATTCTTTTTTGGTTCATTATGTATTTGATTATTTTCCCTGACTTGGTTGATTTCAACAGTTGTGAGTTTAGAACTCCTTCATTAGAATCTAAAATATCCAAGTGTTTCTTCATGAAATCGAAACGGGAGGATTACATTGTAATTATTATCAAAATTATCTTTGATGAATATAAAGTATATTTTTATGTACCTTTTCCCCAATTATGAATGAAAATTCCATGATACTTTCGAATTCACACGGGATTGGCGATTACAATAACTCTGGGGCAGAACCACAATATCTACTGCATGATAATATTGTTTTTTATTATGTAAAACTGTAATTGGAGAAGCATAGTGTTTCAGGAGAGGGCAGAACTCGCTAATCAACAGACCTGTGCATTCACTTCCTAACTCGTTAACCGCTAGACCGTTTGAATCACGAGAACGACCAAAATTGGGATTTATTTAAGTTTTTATTATGAAAAAATAAAAAAAAGAGCCAGGAAACCCTTGAATGCTATATTTAAATTTGGAATTATATAGAAAGGATAAAATCAGATGTTATATCCAATTTCCATTATTTATAATAGAAAATTGCAAAGGTTACACCAGATTTTGTTCTCTTACATATAAAATTCTAAATTTAAATGTAGCATTCAAGAACTTCTCGGTTCATTTTTTCCCTTTTCTAATGATGAGCAATATCCGCAAGGGAAAGCTCAATTATCATCTGATTTGAACCAAAATTAAAATCTATATATTCAAAGCACAAACCTTTTTTTGTTAAACAATTTCTAAGAATCTGTTGAACAGATTTTCAATATTAATTTTTTGTTTGATAGCTGATACTTTTTGGATGAGCAGAAGATATAGAACCCCAGATTTTGAAATGTGGTGGTAAATACATTCTTCAAATTATTTTATCATTATGGATGGGGGATCAACGTGGTCTAAATGGCAGAGACGGAAAAGCATCAGCCTAGTAATATAAGTTCTCTAGGCACAAACTTTGTATCAGAAGGCTCACAATTCGTAGATCGCTTGAATTACATTTACATTTTATCAAGTAAAATTAATAAAGGTTTTCGATTTGGTTCATCTTCCATCTATTTTTAAAGCAAAAGCAATTTTTAAAAACAAAAGCCGTTTTTTTAGGATCTTTCGAACCGTGTTTAATTATTTTTTGTTTAACAGCTGATATTTTCTAAATAAAATGTTAATAACATATACTTAGCAAGTTTTGAGACGCTTTGCGGGGCGTAAAACTTGCTAAAGAACTAACTGATTGCTGAAAGAATTGGTTGCTATATTTAGTGATCGCTAGAGGGCAAAGTTCGCTAGTAAGTCCATTAAAATATGCTCAAGAAATATTATATAATTTAAGTGTGTTTGTGCGGGCGTTGGTATTGGTGTGAAGATAGATCAAATAAAATTGATAAAAATGCTTTGACTTGAATTCCATTTTGTTCAAACTGTAGTCAAGCGAAGAAACTAAATCGAACTTCATATTTGAATTCTTCTAGAAAAATTACCTCTATCTACTAAACTGAATTCAAATCATAAAAATTAGATATTGAGGCAAATGCGCATGCGCAGTTTTTCTAAAACATCTAGTAACACTAGCACCAACTTCATATTCATATCCTACATAAAATGACTCGCGTATTTTTATTTGGATGCATATCGGGTGAAAAATGATATTTTTCAATATGTTCCAGCCTCGTCATTAAAAAGAGAAAGAAACAGCAAAGAAGTCCTTAAATGCTACATTTCAATTTAGAGTTTTATATGTAAGAGGAAAAGATGGAATGTAATATATTTGATTTTTTGCTATAATTTATAACAAAAATTTGAAATATATTTGAAAGTTAAATAGTTTCTAATTTTAGTATTACTCGTGTCTCGAATTGGTTAGTGGTTAAAGTCTTTGGCAACAAACCCGCAGGTATTGATAATAGCGAGTTCTGTCCTCAACTCGTTTTTGGTGTGCTTTTTCTGATCAATGTCGCAATTAAGTTTAAAAAGATTAATTAGGATATTCGTTACTATGCATCATTAAAAAGAGAAAGTAGCAGCAAGGAAGTCCTACATTTCAATTCAGAATTGTATATACAAAATGAAAAAATTGAATGTAATACTTTTAATTTTCCGTTATATATTATAGCAAACATTTGAAATATATATTACATCTGACTATTCCCTTTATATATAAATCTAAATTAAAATATAATATTCAAGGACGTCTTGGTTCCTTTTTTGTAATTTTTGATAATAAAAGTGAAATGGTTTCTAATTTCAGTTATACTCGTGTCTCCAACAATGTAGTTGTTAAAGTATTGGGCAGCGAACACGCAGATTTCTTAATGGCGAGATCTGTCCTCCTGTTTTTTTATGATCAGTCTCACTATTAAGTTTAAATAGATTAATTAGTATCTTCGGTACATCGCATCAATAAAAAGAGAACACAAGAAAATCCTTGAATGCTATATTTCAATTTAGAGTTTCATATATAAGAGGAAAAAATCGAATGCAATATTTTCAATTTTCTGTTATAATGTAAAACAAAAATTTAAAATATATATCGCATCTGATTTTATATTTTTTATATATAATTCTAAACTAAAATATAAGACTCAAGGACTTATCGTTTCTTTTTTTTTTAATTTTTAATAAAAAAAAAGCTAAATAGTTCCTAATTTCAGTTTTATTTGTGGCTCCAACGGTCTAGTGGCTAAAGTGTCGAGCAGCGAACGTGCAAGTTTGTTAGTAGCGAGTTCTGTCCTCATCGCGTAGAACGATTTCTTTTATTTATAAGTCACTTCGTTAAATTTAAATAGATTAATAACATCTGTATGTTATCTGACTGGATCGGTGGTCATGTTGTCTGTTTCCAAATCCAGAGGCTGTGGTTTCGAGTCAATTGAGGCGTTTTGGTATTTATAATTTTATTTATCAGTTTCTACGTTTAATTTAAATAGATTAATTAGTATCCTAGGTTTGTATACCTGGCTAGTCCAGTGCTCATGTTGTTTCTATCCAGTTCCAGAGGATGTGGGTTCGAACCCATTCACTCGTGTAGACAGTTGAGTCCTTTTGGCAAGGTCTGTTCTTTTATTTATCCATCTCTCCGTTAAATTTAAATAGATTAATTAAGATCTTTGCTATGTGAGCTGGTTGGCTCAGCGGTCATATTGTCTGTATTAAAGTCCAGAGGCTGTGGGTACGAGGCGTTTTGATATCTGTGATTTTATTTATCAGTTTCTACGTTTCATTTAAATAGATTAATTAGCATTTCTAGTATTACCTGGCTAGTCCAGTGGTCATGTTGTCTATTTCCAGTTTCATAGGATGTGGGTTCGAGTCAATCCGCTCGTATAACGAGTTGATTCTTCTGGATATCTGTCTGTTCTTTTATTTATGAGTCTCTCCATTAAATTTAAATATATTAATTAGGATCTTTGCGTATAAGCTGGCTGGCTCAGTGGTCATGTTATCTGTTCCCATATATCAGGAGGCTGTGTGTTCGAGTCACTTGAAGCGTTTAGTATCTACGATTTTATTTATAAGTTTCTACATTTAACTTAAATAGATTAATTAGCATTTTCAGCATGTAGCTGGTTAGTCCAGTGGTCATATTATATATTTACAGATCCAAAGGATATTGGTTTGAGTCGTTTTAGTGTCTATCCTTTTCTTTGAGCAATCTTTCTGTTAAGTTTAAATATATTAATTAGGATTTCCGGTCTGTGAGCTGGCTGGCACAGTGGTTATGCTGTCTGTTTTCAAGTCTAGATGCTGTGGGTTCGAATCCGGCCACGGACACCTTTCGACATTTCTCAGCAACGTGTTATTTTGCTATCTGGCAAATGTATTTCATATTAAATCTTAAAAAATGTATTTCATACTCAATCTTAAAAAAAGTATTTCATCATTAATATTGTCTGACCGGAAGTGACGTCACAGGAAATGACGCACCGGAAGTGACGACAAAGGAAACGACGTCCAAGAAAGTACGTCACTTCCTGTTTGTAAAATGAGTGTGGAATGCTATATGAAAAAAGAGATGCGTAGTTTCCAAAATGTATAAAATTTTGTGACTTTGTTAACGGGAGTCACGTGGTGTAAAACAAGCCCTGCACGAACTTCGGACGAGGAATGGTGGCGCGCTCGACACCGAAGCCAGCAGGCCCGAAGAGAAACCCCACCGGCAACGGTAGAGCACACACACCGCTCGTCCTCTATCTCGTACAGATAATTTAGTAAGAAATATAAGAACGTTAAGAGAGGAAGGAAAGTAAAATCAGCCCCTCAGTCTACAGTAACACACGCTACTCTCCAACATGAGAATCTGACCCTTTGTACCTAAGCGGGAGTAGAACCGGGGCCGGCGGGATTAGTTCTGCTCCTTATCGGGCCTATGCATGCGGCGCTGCTGTAGCTCGTGACGTCATAAAGTACATCCCACAATTTGCAACTTACAGCATGTGTTTGAAAGTATGATCGTGTAAATATTGACAGAGATACAGATGTATACTAATAAGATTAGCTATATCGTTAATATCTTTATTATCTAGGTAATAATAATAATGCATGGTGTTGTTAATTTCTAATATTTAAGGGAAAATGTAATCAATTTGTCCACTTTTTTCAAGATACTTAAAGTGATGCACATGCAGTATAGGTCTAACGAACGTATCACCGAAATGGTTCTTTTAAGTGTATTTTTAAAATCTAGAACATGATTAGAAGTGATCTAGAACTAGATTCATGGATGTCAAGATTTTAGGTAGTGTAATTTTTTCAAATCCAACGTCAAATTCGTCCGTTGAACGAGTGTTTTTGCTACGTAAGAAGCTGATGGAAATCGCTGAACAATGAATGTAAATTCAGAGAAACAATTTCAGAATACAAAAGCTGTAAATTTGGAAATACAAAATGAAGTAGAAAATGAAAATTTTATCATTTTTAACTTTTCAAAGGTATAAATAAACATACCTTAATGGAATAAGTAGAATGCAAATACATGTTTTTTTATTTATGCATTAGCATAATGAAATTTTTCTTAGTAAGGTTTGTTGTTGTCAATATAAACAATTGTTCGATTTATATATGTAAAGTGTAGAGTTAGACATTTTTGCGGATTGTTGTTGCACCCCTCTAAAGTTTTTGGTAAACCCCCCCCCCCAAAAAAAAAAAAAAAATTCATGGATTATACAGCCTCAAATATTTTGGTGTAAGTAATTAAAAAAGTAAATGTGCAGAAAATTTCATGTACGTGTTTTGATTTTTTATTAGTGAGTCAAAAAGGAATCATTGACCTGCAATTTGTAAATGGTCTATGGGCAATTGTCATATTGTCGTAGCAAAAGGCAAGATTAAAATTGAGAATGTTATTGCTGCAGTACTATCAATTAACGAATAATGTAACTTTATTCTTTCAATCATCTGACCTCCAAAGAGACTGGAAACCAATGGTTTTATTTATTTTATGCACATGTGTATTAAATATAAAAATGTTAAATACACAAATCATTGGGGTTTTTTTTTTTTTTTTTACATTCCTTTTTTAATTACAAAAAAAAAATCTGAATTTCATAATTTTTTCTTGGAAAAACTGAAATTCATATTGGCTCCGAAAACTTTTCGTGGATTATTTAGCTTATTATTGTTTCATTAAAATGCAGATGACAACACTCAGAAACCTTAAAGTGTTAAAAGTAGAATTTTCAAAACTTCACATCACATGTGAAAATCGTCTGTCAATAAATAACGTCTAAAATTATTTTCGTTGAAAAAAAAAAACGGGTAAGATTTAAGCTATTAAAATAAGTTTGGTAAAATAGTTTGTCATTGTAATACAGTATTATATTTGATATTTAATCGATTTATTCAAATTTATTAAATTATATCTGTTGTAAAAAAGTGTATAACCCGAAAGCGATTTTTTAGTTTTTTAAAAATTATTACTATTTGAGACTACTGTCTTTTCCTGGCATTCACGCTAATCTCTACATTTCAATTAACCAAAACAGGGATTTCAATTTAATCTGAAAGTGCACAATAACAAAAAATAAATATTTTTATATCACAACCCTGCTGTTTTGTATGTTTTAGGAGAACTATGTAACTAGAAATTTAATTAACTCTGCCCAAAAGCATTATTATATATATATAAGAGGTCATAATGTGTTTCTGTGCATTAGGTTATTTAAGAACAAAAACCAGATTTCTCAAGTAAATGAATTTTATGAAAAAATAAAATTCAAAAGGTTAAAACCTGGCATTGAATCTTTTAGAAGAAAGGAAAAAAACCCTCGTAACTACGGAAATATTCAGTATTCTTTTTACTTTATTATATATATATTCCTTCTTTATATATATAATTTGTTTTCGTTATATTTATTCAATTAAATCATTTTTACTTAAGAACTGGAGCAAAGTGTAAACGCCGTGGATGGGATGTAAGTTGTGACGTCACGAAACCTGCATCTAGGCCCGATAAGAAGAAGAAATCCCGCCGGCCCCGGTAGAACCCAGAACCTAAAGCCCTGCAACTTGACGCCCCAAGCCTCTCGGCCAAGAGAGCGAGGATCGAAGATTTAATTTTGGTATATTTAAGTTTAACATTTTAACATGTCTGATTAAATAATTTGAAAAAATGCGGCTAAAATTGGCTGGAACAGAATCTTCGACGAAATCATTCCTTCACGATGCTGTTACCGTAGCATTTTAAAACTTTAATCGCGTAAACATTACGTTCGAGGAGAGAACTCGCTACCAACAGACTCGCGCGTTCGTTGTATGACGCTCTAACCACCAGACAGTATGAACCACGGGAAAGAATGTAACTAGAAACTATTTAAGTTTTCATTATGAAAAAATAAAAATAAAAATGCCAGGAAGACCTTGAATGCTATATTTTAGTTTAGAATAAAATAAAAAAGATAAAATCAGATGTTATTTCCAATTTCCATTATATTTTATAATAGAAAAACATCAGATTTTGTCTTTTTACATATAAAATTCTAAATTGAAATATAGCACTCAAGGACTTCTTGACTCATATTTTTTCCCTTTTTCAATGATAAGCTATATCAGCACGGGAAAATCTCAACTATTATCTGATTTGAACCCAAAGCAAAACCTTTATATTTAAAGAACAAGCCCTTTCTGTCAGTTTATTTTTTTTTTTTATTATCTAAAACTGTAATCGAAAAAGTATACAGCGTTTGAAGTGAGGACACACACTATCAACAGAGCTAGAGTTCGAGCCTTAACTCTTTAACCATTAGACCCTTTAAACTGCGAGAATGATCGAAAATAGGTTCCATTTAAGTTTTTATTATGAAAAAAATAATAAAAAAGAACCAGGAAGCCCTTGAATGTTATATTTTAGTTTAGAATTATATAAAAAGGATAAAATCAGATGTTATATCCAATTTCCATTATACTTTATAAGAGAAAATTGCAAATATTACATCAGATTTTGTTTTTTTTACATATAAAATTCTAAATTGAAATGTAGCATTAAAGACTTCCTGGCTCATTTTATTATGATGAGCAATATCCGGACGAGAAAAGCTCAATTATTATTTGATTTGAATCAAAACTAAAAGCTATATATTTAAAGTACAAGCCTTCGTTATTCAATTTCTGCGAATTTATGGAACAGTTTTTCGAAATTAATTTTTTGTTTGATTTCTGATACTTTTCGGATGAGCAGAAGATATAGAATTACCTCCAAACCCCAGATTTTGAAATGGGGTGGTATGTACATTTGCATTTTTTAAATCATTTTAACGTTATGGAATGAATGATCAATATGGTCTAAGTGGCACAGTCGGAAAAGCATCAGATTAGTAATATAAGTTAGCTAGATGCAAACTTTGTATCAGAAGGTCCCCGGTTCGGAGATAGCTTGAGATACTTTTACATTTTTTTAAGTAGAATTAATAAATATTTTCAATTTGGTTCATCTTAAATCTATTTTTAAAGCAAAAGCAGTTTTATAAAACAAAAGCCATCTTTTTAGGATCTATCGAACATAATTACATTTTTTTTGTTTAACAACTGATATATATTTAAAGCATAATCCTTTTTCGTTATTAAATTTCTCAATTCTGAGAACCTATCGAACAGATTTCCAAAATTAATTTTTTGTTTGATAGCTGATATTTTCCGGATGAGCAGAAGATATAGAATTACCTCCAAAATCCAAGATTTTTAAATAGGGTGGTAAGTACATTCTTCAAATTATTTTAACTTTATGGAACGGATGATCGGTACAGTCTCTGTGGCACTGTGGCACAGTCGGAAAAGCATCAGCGTTGTAACAAAAGGTCCCCGGTTCGGAGCTCGCTGGACGGAAACTTACATTATTTCAAATAATAAAATTTTTAATTTGGCTTATCTTTCATCTATTTTAAAACAAAATCAATTTCATTCAATTTCAAGCAGCATTCAATTTCTGAGAATCTATCGAACCGATTTTAATTTTTTTTTTAACAGCTGATATTTTCTGGACGAGTTAAAAGTCAGTAACATATACTTTGCCAAGGATTACAGACAGAAGTAATTTTAAGGGTTTCGCAGTACGACATGCTATTGATTTCCACTAACTCAGCCATACACAATCTTTTTTTCTCGAGCCATATACACATGACAGCTATTTCACACAGGCCGCAACATAAGGATTAATGAAAAAACATAAATAAGTCCAAGTATTTATTTATCAAGTAATAAAACTGATGAGACGGTTAATATTGTAAACTCTTTTTAACAATCTTATTTAGATCAGGCTTGTAACTGCTACATGTTTCTCTTAAAACGTCATCCATATGAGAATCACTAAGCCGGTTTCTATATATATTCTTTGCATATTTCATTTTCGAGTAGGACGATTCACAAAGATATGTTGATGCGAACAACGTGAGCAAAATTTGGGCATATTTTTGTACAGTCTTATATTGTTTGGGCACTATTTTCCAAAATTCGGCGTACTTCTTTTTCTCCCTCTTTTCTTCAAAAATATCTTCCAGGTGTGTATTGTTTTCATGTCAATAAATTCATCAAATAACTCCTCGTAATTACATCCCAATACACCAGCCAGTTCTGATAGTATTCCAAGTGCCAGGGATTTTCTACGAGCATATTCTTGATTTTCCATAAATCCTGAAATCTACTTTTAAAATCTTCGGATAGTGCAGTTACATAATTGGAAATGATTGTATAGTTTTCTATAGAAATATCAGTACCATCCTATTTAGCTTTTGTCATGGTTGGAAAATTTTGCACTATTTGGTTTTGTATTTCTTCGTAATAAATGTTTAATTTTTCTTCGAATGCAAATATTTTATTCGCCATCTGTGAAATTATCTTATTTTCACCCTGTAAATCACTATTGAGACTGTTAAGCTTTTTTGTAACGTCGCACAGAAAAGCTAGAATACACCACCATCCATCATTTTGCAGTTCACTGTAAATTTTATTGTTTTGCTGTAAAAACAACATTATTTCTTGTCGCAAAGAGAAAAAACCTTTCCAAAACTTCTCTTCTGCTAAGCCAATGCACCGAGGTATGTAAAAAGACGTCCAAAAGAATTTTAAATTTTCTGTGGTTCAGTTCTCGTACTCGGATATAATTCACTATACTTATGACAGTTTTCATCGCAGTTTCTATTTCGGGATTGCCAATACGTGCAGCCAAGTTTTCCTGGTGAATAATGCAATGAAATGTTATTAGATTTGTCAAATTATATTTCTGTTTGAGTAGGGAAATAAATCCATTTTCGGATCCAGTCATCGAAGGACAGCCATCGGTACACACACAAACTAATTTATTTTATATCTATCTTGATCCGCTCAAGAAAAGTGTTCGGCCCTTCTTTGAAAGAAATTTAAAACAAGTCTTCGCGAATTGAGTTCTATTCTGTATAATATCTTGCCAAAACCGAGCATTGTGATGTTGCTGAAATATCCGAGCTGGAATCAAGAGCCAAACACAAAAACTTACAGTTTGTCAAGTCTTCAGTTACATTATTACAAATATGTTTTGCGATATCTTCAATAAGTTTAATACAGGTAGAATTTGAGAGCTGGATTTTTTTAAATTCCGAAATTATTTGAATTTTGTTACTAAATTTATCAAACAGCACATTGAAAGCATTCACGAAACACTCCTTCACAATTTCTACATCAGTAAACGGCTTCATATGTTTACCAAGTATATAACAAATTTCATACGATGTCTTAATTACCGCTGCATCTTGTGACATTGACAACGACATAACATTTTGTTGCTGTTGCAATGACTTAAAAAACCCCAATTTCTGACGTTTTATGATAGATCCCTGAGGAAAAATGTCATTGAACGATTTGTGTTGAGGAAAAATTTCATTGAAAGATATGTGTTTAATTGTAAAATGACGAGCAATGTTGTATTTTTTTAATATAACACTTTCACGACAGATTAAACAAGTTGCTGAACCATGTTTATTTTCCATTACAAGATAGTCAGCTTCCCAATCGTCTTGAAACAATCTATTTTCGTCGGATATATTTCGTTAGTATTTGGAAGATACTCTGACATGGTGGATAATTAAAAATTACAGGTTCACACATAAGAAGGTTGCTAGTTCACTGTGATTTGTTACGACTAACCAACTTTTGCAATTAGAAAAAAAAATCTCAATTTTCTCTCTAGCAAAAATCAATTCGCAACGCACGACACAAACAAAACAAAAACAAACTCGTTGTGACCTGCAGCCTGCAGATTCCAATGCCAAGGGATGTTAGGTGATCGGAATTCAGGCGATAGATTCGTCGATCGATTGATAGATTTTTCCGGCGAACTTTGAAATAGTTTAACGCCCACGGCTTGTTAAGTTTTTTGACTGCCTTTACCGGGTCACTCACAAAACCTCGGTGGGCCACTCACAAAACCGCAGGTTGTGTATGGCTGCACTAACTGGACTTTTAATAACGCTGAATTGGGAACTTTTATGTAACGCTGAATATCAGGAGATTTCAGCTACAATTGATCTAATGAAGATTAAATGCAACTGAATCAGATGTGCTGTGATTTCATTGAATGTAACGTAAATACACTCAAGAAAATAAATTATATTACTTTGTCGAGGAGTACGGTCAAAATCATCTTCGAGGGTTTCACAGTATTACATTTTGATATTGAATTTCACTGTCTAAAACAGGAACATAACCAAAGTGGCAGGAATCCCAGGGGTTGACGGTCCCCCGAAAATTTCCTCGGCCACCAAAGTGCCGAGGAAATTTTGGGTTTGCGACGGTTTCGACCACCAAAATGAGCCCCCCTCCCCCAACCCACTCACCCCAGAAATTTTAATTTCACATAAACTGAAATTCGATATGAGTTATAAATATGCAAAAGAAAAAAAAAATCCGAAAATTAAGAAATTTAGAAGTTACAATCTTAAATAATAAAAGGCAATGACTGTCTGTGTGCCTGTCTGTCTTATACAGTATAGACTCAGCGACCGCGCTTCGCAGAACTACGAAATTCGGCAATCGGAGACCGGGGGGGGGGGGGGGGGAACACGTGAAAACCGATTTCTAAAATTTGAATTATTTTTTGTTATTTAATGTTTTATGCGATTTCGACCGTTTTCTCCCCTTTTTTTCTCCACCATCCAGACAGCGTAGAAAAAAAACAAATTACGCGACCGGAAAGAGCAGACAATTGCGAGTAAAAATATATCAATTTCAAATCTCAGGGTCAAATTCTAATATTTTTTAAAGATTTTAAACCAAAAGTCACTTTCGGCTCAAAAAAACGAAATTTCGTTTTTACATCCTCGCGTCGAGAAAAGTATCGGCAATTTCGACTAATAATTTACATTTTTAGAAAGTTCAAATATCAGGCATTCTTACAAGCCCAATCTGGTCATGAAATAATAAAAAATAGCCGCAGTATCCGGATTTTAAGGAAGTCATGATTTTCAATTTCTCGGCGAAACGGCGAAAGTAGTTCGATTTTTCACCCACATGCGCGCGCAGACACACGGTGTTGCTATGGCGACGGTTTTTGGCCTAGGGACAATTAAAAACGGAATTAGTGTTTGGTGGTATCTGGCTGAAATATTTGGGCCATGCTCTTAATACCCATGCTAATATCCTGATGAGGATATTACATGGGTATTACATTATATTTGCAAATGTCATCAGTGATTGCTTTTTATACGGTTTTTGGGCTAGGGATAATTAAAAACCGATTAAGTGTTTGCTTTTTGTACGGTTTTTGGTCTAGGAAAAATTAAAAATTGAAATAGTGTTTGCTTTTTATAAGGTTTTTGGCTCATTTTGCTGAATTGATTGTGGCGATGTATTGTTTACATCGGGTGGTGGTTGGGACTACAATGAAAAAACTTAAACACTGAATAAAAAAATAAATAAAAAGAAAGTTATGGAGATTGACGCGGTGCATTTATGCATCGGGTGGTGGTGGGGACAATCTTTAAAAGAAAAAAACTTTTTTCGCTGGGCAGCATCGTTATTTCTTAAATACTGAATTCACATTCAACATCATCAGTCTCAAAAATACTTTCATGTCATTTGCGATGCAATAATGGATATAATTTCATTTATGTAAAACAAAAAATAGAGGAGCATACCTCTATAAGAAACATAGGAGTAGCTGATCCCGGCTATGAGTACACATCAAAGGGATCCATTTCCTAAAGTTACAGGTACAGAAATCCTCAGACCCTCACAGTTTACAAACATTAGGATAAATTCACTTTACAAATCAATTTTCAAGAACCCCCACTATAACATTATTTTCCATCTTGAAATTTCATTATTAGTTTTAACGTCATTAAACTAAACCAAACTTTGTTAACCCATAAAAAATTGAGCTACAACTGCGAAACTCGGCATGCAAATGTCATTTTAAGAGGTTATACAAATGATGAAACTGTCAGCGCCAATAATGCTATAGGGCTTATGTAACGCGCATGAGAACAACGCATAGTACAGCATTTAAAACGACGGCTGTTCTCAATCAGGGGCAATTGGAACTGGATTTTTTTTTGTTTTGATACTGCAAGTTGTTTTCAAAAATGCCTTTGAGACGTGCTTTACGATACTACGAACAGCTGTCAGATTTCGAAAGAGGTCGCTTTATAGGCCTAAGGAAAGCTGGTTGGTCCAACACACAATCCATATCATCCAATCAATTCCAATATCAATGGTCATCTTGGTCGGAGCGATATGGTAGTTGCTCGGTGTTGTCAATAGTGTATCAAAGAAGGCACATGTTATGTAGCCGTCACAGAAGCTCAGGACGCCCCAGAGAGACAACTGCACGAGTTGATCGTAGAGTCAGGAGAGGAGCCACGTCCACACCAATGACGTCACTATCAGACATTCGAAGGAATTTGCCATCCACCATGCCTTCTCCGAATAGTATCAAGGGATACTATTCGGAGAGGACTGGAGAAGGTGGGATTAGGTGTCGATGTCCATTAAGGCGATTACAACTAACCTTTTAATATAGGCAGAGACTGCTGGATGGTTGCCGAGCTCGGTCAGATTGGAGGCATGACGTCTTTAGCGACGAATCCCGCTTTTCTCTCAGTACTGATGACCGCCGCATACATCCCACATTTGTTGTCGAGCGGCACACGGACATCACACGTGGTATGATAGTCTGGAAAGCCATCTGGTGGGGCAGTCGATCTCCTCTAGTTGTGCTGCAAGCCAATCTGACGGCTCCATTTTGTGTCAACGATATTCTGCAGCCGATTGTTCTACCTATGCTGTTAAGCCGCCCCAGGTTCCATTCACCAACAAGAGAACGCTCGACCACATACTGCACGACTTTCTCAACAATGTCTTCGAACATTTAATACCCTCTCATAATGATCCAGGTTTTCAAACCTGTCATCAATAGAACATATCTAGAATATGCCGGGACTGCAATTTCAGTCTTTTCGGAATACCAGTAGCAACATTTGTGACAGAATCTACCGCAGAGGGACATAAGCAACTTAATTGACTCTAAGCTGCACCGAATACCAGCCTGTATAGCTAGCTGCAAGGGGAGCATTTACTACTTAATTACATAAAATAAATAAGATAAGAAATTTTTTTAAGATTATTTGAAAAACTCTAGGCAGTGATTTCTCACTTACAATGAAAACACAATGAAAAAGATTTGAAAAATTTGAACATGAACATAAATTCTAAATGATGGGAACAATTATGTATATCAGAGTTCTTTCCGAATTTAGAAATAATAAACTGAGTACAGAAAATTTAAGCATTAATAAAAGCAAGTGAGAACCATAATGGTACCATGGAACATAATGTAACAATTTCTGTAAAAAGGGGTGAATATATTACTAATTATACATATTATGAAGGAAGTATTCCACAGCCCAGGCTGAGCGGCTCGTCTTGCAGTTTGGACCATTTAAATGCCCGGCCGGCTAAGGGAAGTATGCAACTTCTGAACAATCGTATAATTCAAATGTTTCGAAGTATTCTACACTCCAGGCTAGACAAGGCTGTCTCGAAAGGGTACATGGTGTATGTGCCGCGTATTCTCAAGATCTCGAGAAAGTTTTTATATTTGCTGGTTTTTGGACAACTTTCAACAAAAGTTCAGCCGTGTCAATTCCCTCCCCCTTCTAAAGGCCCTATCACATTCAACAACTTTTCCGGCAATTTTTCGGACAACCAACTTTTCGAACAATTTTTACGCCGAGTTGGGGGAAAACTCGTGTGAAATAAGGTCAAAAAATTGGGACAACTTTATCTGACCGGTATAGAAAAAGTTGTTCATTTAGGACAATTTTTTACCAACCAGCCAATCACAGATGAGTAGCGAAGGAATCACGTGTGTAGAAAGGTTGGCGCAGATTCTACTACATTCTGGTTTGGCGTGAAATCCTCGCGCAAGTTTGAATCTGTGGAGCGCGAACAGATAGAATATAATAACAGATAGATTATATTGATATAATAACCAGACAGCGCGAAGTATTATTTTAGTTTAGATTTAGAATTTTGTTAAGTATTTATAATATTTCTGTGTCATAAAGGTGGATGTCAATGGAAGTCGTCTCGAAATCGAAAAAAAGTAGTCATGCGAGATGGAAATGGAGTTAATTGAATCAATACGTGAAAAATCATTTTTGTGGAATCTAAAAGATCCACTGTATTTAAAAAAGAATTTGAAGAAACATGCGTACGAGAAAATATCATCTTTACGAACCATCTCTTCCAAAGCGATTTTATATACATGAAATATTCTATAATAAAAACTAAGATATTATTACTAATATAATCTCTTTGGTCTCTTCTGATTCAAACTTATATTTACCAGCGGCTTGCTAGTTTACAGTATAGATGCGTTTCAGAAAATCCGCCTTTCTGTGAATTTAAACAAGAGCGTACGCGAGTTTGCTTTGGCGATATATACATATTTCATCAGTTTTCTAAAATAAGCTAACTAAAGTGATTCCATCACAAAACACAAAGGATCCTAATTTAAATTGTTTTAGAATATTTACTACACTATGGCAATTTTCTCGTTTTAACGAATACAATTATGTTCTCTTTCTCGAATCGTTAAAAAAAACTTCAGACAGAATTTAAAAAGTGAATTTTCATGTATGTTCTCCATAGACTTTTTTTTATCCTTCTATTGCAATACTAAAACAACTTGAAAACTTATTCTGTTTACTCTTCAAAATAGTACTCTAAATTAACACTAAATGCGTTGCATGATATAATTTGTTAGTAAATTTCAAATGTGAAGTTTTGGCTTGGGTGGTAGAGAATCAGCTCAGCAAACGACTGGGCTCTGGTTCGAATCCATGCGAATTTTAAATTTTACAAGTGCTGCCATCTGTTGCTAAAATATTCAAATATAGTTTTTCTTAATCTGCAGAATTTTTTTGTTTTAAACTATTTTACGTTCTATATACAAAATAACCTTATATCAGTAAATTATTTTTAAATTTGAATGCTTATAAAAATTTATTTCGAAGTTACTTTGAAAAATATCTTGAAGTATACTTTATACCAGGTATAGATGGAATATATTCTTAAGTAAAAAAGTGCTTGTAAAATTAGCAAATATAAAATGTGCATGTAAAATTAGACAGAAATCATCGAACATCCTTATACGAGTAGTAGTTATCTTTCGACATGTAATTTTGAACATTTTAGATTAGAATAAAAACAAAAATCAAGCTACTTTGAAATTTTAATAATTTAATGCTAACATTTCAAGAATTTTTTTATTATTTTAAACGCACATAGACAATTAGAAATTTACAATACATTTGAAAATCATTTACTTTTAATAAAAAAAATAAGTTTGTATGTAAATATGAAAAGTTTACTCTTTTAAATTTGAATGCTTATAAAAATTTATTTCGAAGTTACTTTGAAAAACATCTTGAAGTATACTTTATACCAGCTATAGATGGAATGTACATTTAAATCTATTTTAAAACATAATTACTCAATAAATATAAATGTAGATAAAATAATTTTTAAAAGTTTACTTTAATGAGAAATATTTTAAACGTTACAAATGAGCAAAGAACATCTTCGGATATTTAATATAGATACGTATTTGAAACCTTTAAAATCAAGTATAAAATGGTAATAAACTTAAATTTGTTTAAGACATGATAGTTTAATAACGGCATCCTTGAATTTAAATACTTTTTACGTTTTCTTTTTCTTTGTTGCATTTCAGTCAATATCGGCAATATCGCTTTTTAAACTAATTTTGTATTTTAAAATAGAGTGAATATTTTTCAACAAATATTTATTTGCTTTTTTATACGGATGTGTGACAAATCCAAATATTTTTTAATGTTCATTCATCTATTAAGCTTCTGATATTTGAAGTAATCCATATAAAAAAGAGCAAATCAAAAATTTACAATAGATTTTGTCCACATCCTTCTCGGTTCACTTTGTTTCTTCTTCAGGAATAATCCTAGCGTAATTATGCCAAGGCATATTTGATTTTTCCCTGCAGCTGATAGCAATTTAGTCATAATTACAAAGTAATAAAAGTTACAAAAGGAAGCACTAAGTAAAAGTCTTGTTTTACTGCCGAAGTCGAAGCGAGAACGCTCTGCCTGCCGAAAAGTACATGTACAAATATATAGTTGTCGCCAAAAAGCGATAAACATACCGCCGTAGTTTTGTCATTTAGCACAACTTCTTCAAACTGTCAATCACCCTATCGCCAACTTTTTCGCCCAAAATTTGGGGGAAAAGTTGTCCGAAATAGTTGGTTGTTCCAAAAGTTCTTGAGTGTGATAGGGCCTTAACGAAGCTGCCTGCCCCAAAATATTTATTTCTAGTAATATTTTATATTAGTTACTAGGTTACCACAACTACAAGTTATTAACTAAAAAGTGAACGTGTAAAAGAATTGACAGCAAGTAATTACAATATAATTTTTTGACCACCTTCTCTATGTTGTAAATGTTTTTTTCTTAATGTTTTAATAAAATTATAAACTGATGTTGCCATATGATGGAAATAACTTTTTCATAATATTAGTGGGTATTAAGGAAGGAATGAGAATTGTGTATGTAGGTAATATTAAGGTAAGTGAGTAAGTGAAAAGTTACAAGAAAACAAAAGTAAGTGCAGGAAAAAAAATAGAAAGCTTCCCAAGTTACAAAATGATCCATATCTGTTAATCTATTAATATATATATATATATATATATATATATATATATATATATATATATATATATATTTATATATATATATATTGATAATGTCCTGTTAAGCATTAAGCTATTAATATTAGGCCATATAACGGCAATTATATGGCCTAAATGATTCAAAAAATTTCAAGGGGCAGCGCCCCCCTTTCACACACCCCTCAGGGGCTCCGCCCCTTGGAACCCCGCAATTTCAATACTCTTTAAATGAGACAGCACCGCATACTCTCAATAATTTTCTTCAGGACAGCCCTGAATGGACCACTCTTCTTACAGCCTAGGATTACTTATTGTTTGTTTGTCCAGCTGGGCTTCGAAGTATTGAACTACTGCGAAACATGAGTAATACGATTGTTTAATAACAGATAAGATTTTCCCTAATGTAATGCCCATATTTAAGCACAATACAGCGTACTTAAATATATCAATGTACACTATAGCATGAGTGTGACCAATATGGTTTCAGAATAACCTGCTGAAACTTTTTCCAGAAATTTCAGGTTTTATTGTATAGGACTATTTTAGCAACCAAAATCTTGAATGTTTGCTACTTGCTACATGAAAGTGGAATCGACTAATAGAGGAATTGAAAATAATCACTCTACTCTTTACTATAATTCAGTGTTTTTCACACTTTTTTTGTCATAGAAATCTTTTGATATTCAATTTGATGGCTGAGCACCAAAATAAGAATACGCCGCTTGTGGTTCAAATTATACATTCAAATTTTACAGGATCTTTGATTTCAAAGAAAATTTATACGAAACTATCCTGTCTCAGAATCCCTGGAATACTGTCACGAAATCTCAAGGGTTCCGCGGAACACATTTTGATAAACACCGCTATAATGTATCGTCCAAACATGTAAAAAATTGATCAAAATTTTGCCCCTCACCCCTAGACAAAAATTCCTGATTACGTCCCTGGTCTAAAACCCTCCCATAATGAGTCATTTAGAAGAATGAACACTGGCGATAGAAGTTAATGGCTCACAGATTTTAATCCGATCGGGTGTACTGTGTTTTTCTGGTTTTAACCAGACTGTATCGAAAATATCGTAGAACCCACAGGCCTTTCAATTTAAATATCATTAAACCTGCTTGCCTAAACTATTCACGTTTTCATATTTATTGGAAAAGTTTCGCAATGTATTTTACTAGTATGAAAGCGAGTTTATTTGGGGAATGAAGTTATAACTAGTGTTAATAGATGTTTTAAAAAAATTTTACACATGCCTTTTGCGAAATAATGAATTTATCCGATTTATACCCAATTTAGTGCACAGAAATCATTTTACGGGAGAAATTCGAATCGTAATTTTCATTTAGTTTCGTGCGACTCATCTTGAACAAAATTGAACTTAAGTCATCATAACTTTATCAATTATATCGCATGAATATTTCGAATTTTAATTGGAAAGTAATATATTCATTGATAAATACATAAAACTCTTTTCATTTATTTTCATCAACTCATATTAAATCCCCGCAGTTTATGTCACAATTATCCAGTCACTTCCGAGGAAAAAAAAAATGTTTGTCTCAGAAGTTAAACTAGCAAGTATACTTGCCACTCATATATGCTCTATAACAAAAAAAATCGATGCACCAAGGAGTTGTCCGATTGTAATGAAATTTCGTATGCAAAGACACAGGGCCCCCACAAAGGGGAGGGGGGGGGGTCAGTTGGTACTATAGTACTGGGGCCCGGCGATTGTTAGGGGCCCGTGAATATTGCTGAGGATAAAATTTTTATACATTTGTGTATGAATATATAATTTTTTTTCTAAATTATTTGAAGGTTTTGAAATTTACGTATTATGTGTAATTATAAAATTACAAATATAAATTATATATAAAGCCTAAACACAATCTGTAAGTTTGAATGAAAGAAAAGTAGAAAACGTTTTGTAAACATCTGTTTGGATTCTGTGTCTCATTTTTCATGCATTTTTCTGTGTCTCATTTAATTATACTAATTGACAATGGATTTATTTCATTGTTCAGATTAAATTACCACCAAGTTGCCGACCAAATTAGTATCAAATGCTTCGATAATAATATCCTTGGAATATGTAAAACGACGATCTTGAGAAATTTTACAAGCACCAATTTTTCATCAAATCTGAACCTTTTGTTCCACATATATTAAAATACAAGCTTATTTGTTTACTTCAAAGGATCTGCCCTATCAATTTTCAAACTATTTATTTTCTTTTTTTCTATTTGGAAGTTCGTATAATTAATTTAGGTTTCAGCTATGTTAACGTCAGCTATCTCTCCTTCACGAATCGTTAAATAAACATCTGACAGAATTTTAAAAATAAAACCTGTATTTTCTCTATACAATTTTTTTCCCCGAAACAATATTAAAACAACTTCAAAATGTATTCTACTTTTAAAAGAACATACTGAAATAGCACTGTAAGTTTTAGAGCATGTAATTTCTTATTTCACTCAACAGGGTATAGCCAAGGCCACCTAGAATAAGAGGCCCGGATATTGACAACTCAACCGCAGCAACGGAGGGAACGTATCTCCCGTGCGTAACACGTACGGGATCTGACACAGATGAATTTCTACAGTAATAAATAAGACTAATATGAAAACATATATCTCTAAACCAACAAGTAAATTAGAATAAACTTCAAACTGTGATTCTAAAATAAAAAATGATCTACATTGAGAACAAATATTTTTTCACCCTCTTCTGTAAACATTTATGTTAAAGTTATATTAATATAATAAACAACTATATTAATATTTATATAATATTTAAAATATATCAAAAAACAAAACTTATAAACCTTAGAAATTCAAATAATATTTTATAACTATAAATTAGGAAAAAAGTAATTACATATTATTCACTATAATGGGAGAAACTGCTGACACTCTTACCTATGACTTTAAAATACATATTTTATTAGCTAACATATATATATATATATATATATATATATATATATATATATATATATATATATATATATATATATATATATATATATATATATCTCCAGATTTAGCATTTAGTTTTAAAATATAAGCAACATAAAACGCAGTGAAATAGTTATGAATATAAATTTCTAAATTTAACTTTTCTATTTTGTGACAGTAACTTTTGCAACATTATTACTTTTTACTATATTTCAAAAACTCTTGATACCTACCTATTTAACTTGAACAACATTTTATACTGTAAATCTAGAATTCATAAAAAATGCGAAGAAATATGCCTGTTTAAAAAATCTGAAAATTCGCCATTTAAAATTCAAACAAATTTGTGCATAATTTTCTGTCGAATTTTAGATAGAAAAATAATTTAGTAGAAATTTATTAATCATTTTAACTTTCTGACTAAATATAAAGCTTTTTAATTTAGTAATGACGATCACCACAATAGTTACACCTCAGTATGCATGCTATATGCTAGTACACACCATTTATTGATTTATATCTTCACGAAATTTAAATCATTTTTTCCTTCTTGAAATGTAAATTATCTTAACTTGTAATGACATGCAGTATATGTACAAATTTTAATTATCCATAAGTTAGGTTACCACACTAAGTAGAAAATTGTTGTCTTTCTACATGCAATGAAACTATTTAAAAATTATTAAATCCATCAAAAAATGTAACAGCATTTCTTCAAATAAGGAAGTAAAATACAAAAACAGGGCTTTTATGAGTTGTAAAAACATTTTATCTTACAAACCTAATTAAGTGACATAAAATTTATATTAAAATGTATCATATTGTATATGTAGCAATAAATAGCTAGATTTGTATTTTGTCTGAAAAAAGTATATTCAAAATTAACTCAAATTTTCGGAGTATCTGAGTACCATGTATGTGTAGAAGACCCAGACCGTCCGACTCGTCCAGAGGACTAAGAGCAACTATTTGGACGGCCGGGAAGTACCATATATGTGTGTATGTTTTAACTAGTACACACCATTAATATTGTGTTGAAATGTGAAATTATTTCTTATTCTTGTTGAAATGTGAAGTTATTAAGTTTTTCTTGAAGCAAGTAAATAAAATACAAAAAAGAAGAGCTTTTTATGAGTATATAAAAAATTTTATTACAACAAATTTATAAATCCAAGTAGTTGGAGTTAACAAAGTTACATAAAAATAAAATGTATCTGCCGCAAAAGCTAGATCCATATTTTGTCTGAAAAGTACCTGCATATCATATGTCACATTCAAACAAAAGTTACCCCCTCCCCCCTATTTATATCTACTGAATACCAACCTGATGTATATTAAATGATGTACATAAAGTATGGATTATAAATAAATACTACTGATTTTACAGTAAAAGCATTTATATTAAATCCAAAAAAATTTGACATTTGCACCCCCCCCCCCCCAATTGAGTTCCGAAAAACAATTTTATTCTACGGATTAGGACATTTTCATTAGATACAAAAACTATTTAATCAGTTAAATCTAAATGACACATTAAATACTTTGATTGTAATGTAATCAAAAACATCAATCAATAACTTTTGATAAAAAATAAACATTATTAACTTTCTCGATTTTTTGTTTTCAAAATATATTTGTTACAAATCTCAATAATTATGCTTTTCAGAAAAATGAATATCGCTGTTTTGCAATATATATTTTAAGTCAGAAAGATCCAAATTACTAAAATCTTTAAAACAAAAAACAAAACAAGTAAATTGGGTAATTTTTTCAACACGGATAAATTTCATTTTATAATCGAAATCATACAAGTTGTATCAGTTATAAGGCAAAATATGTTTCTTGTAAAAAAATCCACTCTTTGTATTCTTTCGTCCAATATTTTCCCACAAAGCTTATAATAGAAATGAATATATTTGAACTTACACTGATTATCTAATATAAAAGGTTCAAAATCTTATTTACACTTTTGACATGCATTATTTCACCCATCTAACAATTCAGTCAATAAAGAAGGCTATATTCTCACAAAGTTCTGCTTTTAGCTAATTTTGATATAGCTTTCCATTATATGCTTTTATAGCACTATTATACTAATCCCTCGAAATTTCAAATTTTCTCTTAAGCATTTACATGGAAGTATTGCATTTTTGATAATATTTTCCCCCATATTATTACATTGTTCAGCATAATTATTCCAGTAGATTATTTATGGAATGTGAAAGCTTTTAAATTTGCCTAATTTGATGTTGAAACTTATTTTATAGGTGTTCTTTTACTTAGATGCAAGTTTATTAAGTTTTCGATCATCTTTTTTCCTTTTTTCCATGTTATTGCATTGTTTATCATAATTATTCAAACAAATGTTACTAAATGTTCTAATAATCTTTGAAACAAAATAATTCGGAGACTGTTTACAACAAAAACAAATTTCATCAGAATTTGCAAGAGCGGATTCTTCCAAAGACTTCCAGTCAACTTAACTACAAGCATTACTTGATTTTTTACAATTCAGAAATTCACATTTATGCATATTGGATACCAACTTGATAAATATTAAATAGCATACTGAAAGAATACTAATTACAGATGCTGATAGAGCTTTTAGTCCACCACAATCCATTAAATGTAAATATTGAAAATTTTGTAGGGATTGCTCATCAAGTATCAAACATTTTGCAGTTATGTATAAAGAAATACATTGATTACAAGATAATTTTAATTTAAAAACACAATATCCACCTATGTATGTTAAAACTTTTAAATCATTTTTTGATAAATAATCAAAATTCAAGGGATAATTTAATATAGACAGAAAATTTTCTACTTCTACATCATTAGAAAGATTGTCTTCAAAAGAATGGGAATAAATTAAATCAGAAATACTGAAATTACTATACTTTTCTGATTTTACAAGTAATAAACTTTTAACTCTTAATTTCTTATCAGCTTCTAAAATTTGCTGAAGTGATATATTATAATTTGAACCAGACATTTCACGATACTGACTAAATCTTGCCTCAAGATTATCGGTTTGAAATTTTCCACATAAAACATAACTAAATTTCAAATCTTTTAATATATATTCTATAATTGAAATCATACAAGTTGTAGTATGGGTTAAGGCAAAAAATATTTCTCGCACAAACTACCCTCTCTATTCTTTTGCTTCATATTTTCCCACTGTTCTAACCATGATACAAATGACTGAAGAAATTTTATCCTGCGCTGGTCGTCTACTGTAAAAGGTTCAGAATTGGGTAGTCTTAAGTGCCGTCCTTTATTTACAGTTTTGATATTCATTATTTCCTACCAACTAACAATTCGATCAATAAAGGAGGCTGTATTCTCCCAAAGTTCTGCATTTGTACAGTTTTCCTTTTCAATAAATGTTTTTAATGCTGCAATATTTGACCTATCAAAGATTTTTAGGGCTAATTTGACATTTTGCTTTTCTAAATTACTTGGGTTTAAAGCCTTAACATTTAATTTTGGTGCGGTTTTCAAAAATGTTCCCAGTTCTTCTTCATAGATATCCTGTAATAAAGAAAATGATGCAATGGCAGATGGTTTAAAATCTGACAAAACTTGGTCATTTGCTCTAGAATAATTTTTGATGCATTCTTCAGGAACAGGAAAAATGAATTTTTTTTCTGCGTCTTTTTGATTTATCCAATTATTTCGAATTGATTTGAGGAGATGCACTGAATCAAATGAGAAAAATACTTTTTTTGACTTATTAGCTGGATTTGGAATGGAAATTTTCATGCCATTACCACCAGATAACTTTACAAACATATTTCTATTGATACGATTATTATCAGAAGTAATACTGAACACAGTAAACCCTACATTTTCTAAAATGTTAACTGTCATGCTACATAACTTATCAGCTGTTAACTTAAACACTGGTACTAATGCAATAATTTCTTTAGCAGGGGAAAATATAGAGGAAAACATAAAAGCCTGAACAGTTTTTGCTTGGTTATTTGAATTTTCAGTAAACCCAGTTTGATTTTTGAATGAACACAGGATTTTATGTATATTTCATCAATAAGAACATTCACAATTCTTTGATTTTCAGATAAAGTATTACACCTACCTTTTAAATAACTAAAATTTTCAGCATTACAAACACCAGCTTTTACCTGTAAATTGCCAGAGAGGCGTTTAAGATGGCGAAGACACGGCAATTGTATAATTTTTGTATTATATAAATATGTATATGCTGAGGAAGATTTAATGTACACACAATATGCAAAAATTAACAAATCTGTAGAGTATTTCCTACCATGTATAGGCTTGTCAATAAGTGTTAATTGTTCCAATAAAAACTTAGCACATTCAGATTTTTCACTATTGCAGTCATTTTGTAAATATGCACAGAAGTAATCCAAAGAATTTTCAATATTTGATTTCAAAAGATTTCTATTCTTATCATCGTTATAACACTTTATAAGATTTAGAGTGTTTTCCAGCTGACTCCATGATGTCAGGCAGTTTGAAATGCTCAGAACCTTGCTGAAAGCCTCATCTGCAAACACTTTATCTCCAACAGAGAAGGTCATTAAAAGATTTTCATTAACTCTTAAGACTATTATCTAACTTTAAATCAGAATGACATGATATAAATAAAAATACTATACAATTATCACACCGATGAAGAGTTATTGCTTGTTCAGTAATAAATCTACTTATAAGACGTGGTGGAGTTAATAGTTCATTCTGTAATGTATGAAGCGAATCTATTTTGTCTTCATCAAGCCAATCATTTATATATGCATCATCTAACTTTTGCATTTTCTTCAACCGCTCTAATGTGGCTGTCCGCTGTTGAGGAGGTTTATTTAAGTACTCCGGGCATCCTTGGAACAAACAGGGATAAGCAGAGTTTGTAAGTTTAGGTATTGTTCTTGGAATGTTTATAGTACTCCCATCTTTTAATATCAGTGTATCTGATCGAATAATGTCATTTTCCAAGAAATGTTTTGCACACACAACTGAATCCTTTTTTATATCAAAGTTTCGTGGAATATTTCTTATCCACAAGTCTCTGATTCTTTCATCCTTAGGAAATCGGAAGCAGGTAACATACTCTTTACCAAGCCTGTTAGAAGTAGTTTGGTACACAACAATACCTAGGCATGATATCTAAAAATAATAAATATAAATATTAAAAATTAGATAACTGACAACCATATAGAAAAATAACTATATACAATGAAAAAGTTTTTTTTTTATAATTGAAATATGAAATATTTGAAATTATAAGGATATAATTTAACATTTAAATTTTACTTCCTGTGCTAATTTTTTAGATACAAAAATTTTGAACTTTAAAAATTAACGTGTTTTGAATTTCATCAGAAATATAAATTTACGCTTTTTAAATTTTCATATCATAAATTTGTACATGACAATACATAACACTGTATTGATTAAAATATTTTTAAGGTCTAAATATTGGTTGTTAAATTGTAAACAATGTTTGAAAAAAAATGTTTGAAAAAAGACTCTAAAATGTAAATAATTTTAAGTTAAGCATCAAACAAATTTTAAACACAATAAATGTATTTTATAGTAGTTAATTACATAACGTGAACTATGAAGAATGATAATACTTGAAAGTAAACTAGTCCATATGTTAATGGTTGATAAAAATGGTTGATAAAATAAATATAGTATTTGCTGTATAGAATGTGTCGAGTATCAAAAAACTAATTTGCAGCCATTCAACAAGTAATTCAAATTACAACGTAGTATATATGTATTATATATTTATATAATTACCTTTATATATGGTTAAGTACCGTCTATAAGATAATCCAAAACCCATAATTGGGCAAAAAATCAGCCCAAATTAAAATTTTAGAGATTTCAATGCAAAATCGATCTAAAATATCCATGTAATGTAAAGCAGACGAGTTGCCAAGCAGTAAACAAACCGACGTAACCCTAACTGCAATGTTGCAAAATACACAATTGTATATTTATCGCCAAAAATGTGATAAAAATACAGTACTTTCACTCGCAGTTTTTCATTTAGCCCAACTTCTTAAATTGTCAGACAACCCTATCACCAACTTTTTTGCTAGAAAATTGGTGGAAAAGTTGTCTGAACTAGTTGGTTGTTCCAAAAGTTCTTGAATGTGATATGGGCTTAGAGAGAGACATGAGTAACTATAATTTGCTATTTATTGCCATACGTCTGCTGACTTTGGATAAAAATATATGAGCGAAATCCATTCAATGACGTGTTTGCAAATTCGCCAGTTCCATTTTTTGTTATGTACAGTCGCATGCAAAATTTTATCTCGCACGTCATAGACCTCGATTGTATGGAGTGGTAAGTAAAAAAAATTGATCCAGAATACAAGTTGTTGTTTTGGGTAACAAGCAACTTTAAATGACGTGCTTCTAATTTTGTCATCTTTATTTTCTGTTATGTACAATCGCCAGCCGAATGGAAAATTTTACTTTACTCTGCACATACCATAGACTCTCGCTTGTCTTGGGTGACTTATAGTACAAAGCTCATCAATAAATAAGTTATTCAGGCAATATTAAAAATGAATTAAAAGTATTTTTCTTCAGAAGATATAAGGCAATTTATACAGAAATTGAAACATTCAGTGCCACACATGCGAGAAACATCACACAGTTATAAATCAACAGATAATTTTCTCAAAATAAAATAAAAAATGCTATGAAATTTAAATTTACAGTTTAGACTTTTGAGCACTAGTTTGGCAGCCCTGGATGGTACTGTAGTTAAATGAAGAATGGTAAAATATTATGTTATAACTAATAAACACAGCACAAAAGTAATTATTTTTAACAAAAGCCTGACAATTCAACAATAAATACAAACATCAATATGAAAATTTAAGTGTGAATGCATTATGCAATGATCACAGATACCCCCCCCCCCCCCATGCTTTATTTCTTAAACAATTATACAAAGGCATATTGTGCATATTTCATTTGTAATACAGTTTCTATGTTCTATGATTTATCAAGGCTATTTCGATAATTCTATGATTTATTATGGCTATTTCGATAATTCTATGATTTAGCAAGGCTGCAATTTGATTCATTGATACTTTAGATTAACTTAAAATAACATATCACGGTGTAAGGAGTAATTTGTAACAGATTTTGTCTTTCTAACGTCTAAAAAATGTACGATTCACGATCTCAACAAAAAAGACATATATTTACTTCACAAAAGTCTGTAATAAAATTATGCTTAAAATGCAAGGTTCAGTGATGAATAACAAGTCATTCAGGCAATAAACATGAATTAAGAGTACTTTTCTCAAGATATAAGATTATTCGTACAGATATAGCAATATTCGGCGCTACACATGCTATGTGTTACAAAAATGTTAAAATTGCATGCATAAAATAAGACAAAATAAAAAATAACTCACCATTTATGAAGTCCTGTTTTCAGTAGACACTATAATCCTAGTGGGCATGTATTTAAATTATTTTTTTTATTTAAAAATATGAATTTTTGAAAGTCACTCCTGTAACTTCAATACACTTTCGTACACTCGGAGTGATTGCAGATCCCCCCGAGGCTAACGTCACGTATCCCATGATTCCTAGATGTCCGAGCCTTGTTTCAGATAGCCTTGGTATAGCACTCTTGCTTAGGCGGTAGGAGAGACACTCAGCAATCGAGAGGTCTCCGGTGCAAATCGAAGTGGGTTTTATTTTTAAAACTTGTGCTGCCATCTGTTACTAAAATATTCAGGTGAAATGTTTTGTAATAACATGCAGAGCTTTTTGTTTAAAGTTTTATCCTCAAATTACCTAATTTGAATAAATTATTAAGTTTACGTTTTTATAAAATTTATTTTGATGTTAATTTAAAAATTATTTATACTTTAGTTAAGTATACTTTATATCAACCGAAGATGAAATATACATTTTCTACTATGACAGATGACGTTTACTTTAAAATTAATTTTCCTGTAGTCCATAGAGAGCTAGCTCATCATTGACACACGCAGATGTAAAATTTTGTTCAGCTTAAATTATTTAAGAAAAAAAATAACATTTTGCTAAATATATTTCATTTTTTTTAATATTATAATTTTACTTATCCGTGTTTTACTTTTGTAAATGAGAAAAAAATGTACTTGAGAAAAAAACTATAAGATTTTAAGCATTTTACATGAATTTCATCATATTTTGTGAAAGGAATACACCCCCCCCCCCCCCCCAATACTTTTCAAATACTAAAAGCAAGTACAAGATATATATTTTACTACTCATCACATTTTTAGAAAAATTTTGTATTTTTTAAATTTGTAAAAGGAAGTACAACACAAATAAAAAGAATATACAGTAAAAACTCTGTTAAATTATTAAGTTTACGTTGTTATAAAATTTATTTTGATGTTAATTTAAAAATTATTTATACTTTAGTAAAGTATACTTTATATCAACCGAAGATGAAATATACATTTTCCACTATGACAGGTGACGTTTACTTTAAAATTAATTTTCCTGTAGTCCATAGAGAGCTAGCTCATCATTGACACACGCAGATGTAAAATTTTGTACAGCTTATTATTTAAGAAAAAAAATAACATTTTGCTAAATATATTTCATTTTTTTTAATATTATAATTTTACTTATCCGTGTTTTTTGTAAATGAGAAAAAAACTATAAGATTTTCCCTAAGCATTTTACATGAATTTCATCATATTTTGTGAAAGGAATACCCCCCCCCCCCCAATACTTTTCAAATACTAAAAGCAAGTACAAGATATATATTTTACTACTCATCACATTTTTAGAAAAATTTTGTATTTTTTAAATTTGTAAAAGGAAGTACAACACAAATAAAAAGAATATACAGTAAAAACTTTAAGAAATACATTTAAAATGTATTTCTTAAATGTGAAAGAATTTTAACAGCTTAACAAAAACTGTTAAAACATTCATAATTTGCTTTTCTGTGGCACTGACATCAAAACTAAATCATAATATATTAATCCTAGTTTAAATTTTAGATGTGCAAACTATGAATAACTTTAGGTAATATAATCCTTTATTCAGGACTTGGAAAACAAGTATATTACAGTTTTCTCGAAAATTGATATCAATAACATTTAGTACATTTAACATTTAGTAATTCATTTAAAAAATGTATTGCTTTTCCAACCTTTTGTTTATTTATAATAAAGGCAATTATGGTTAATATTATTGTCAATCGAAATCACACAGTTCTATTAATCAAAGTATTCTTCATCTGCAAAAAAGTATTCTTCATCACATCCAGAATGTGCATCAGTGAGGAGTCCCTAGCCAGAATGGCTTTAACCTCCAGTTTCAAGGCTATGTGTGCATACATGACATTATATGAGCAGGCGAAATTTGAGAACCAAAAGAAAAACGGACCATTAGGTCCAGCCCATCGAGGTAGTATTATATGGAGAGAGCTTAAGGGTTGCAATCATCGTCAAAGATAAAGGCAGGTGTTGTACGGACGAATTTCCCGAGAACGCGTTTTCTCCCCACTGTGACCCTATACATTTCAATGGCAATTTCACACCGAGAGCGTACTCGAGAAATATAAATGGTTAAGTAATGGTTATGTACTGTTGGAATTACGGCTGCAAGTAAAAGCATGTACAAGGAGGGCTTTACTCTTTTCATGGATAAGATTTGTTTTCATTATATATCTTACAAATATAGTTAAAAAGTAATTGTGCTAGATTTTAGCGTCGTGCATTTTATTTGGCTATTAATTTTATTGCTTTTAATGCTGTATAATTAGAAGTTTTGCTTTATTTTTGGTGTTTGTGATATTGCAAAAGACTTATAATGTCATTCTAACACTTTAAAAAAACATTTGGAGTACTTTGCTGATAGTTATAGAGTTATTTTCGGTATCCTCGTATGTTTTCCCTTCGAGGTAGAACTTGGCGACGGTTGGCGACTCGCAAGATTGGGTGGTCTAGGGAAGAAAAATGGGAGTTTTAATGAGAGTAAAAACGTGTCGTATGATACAATTTTACGTTCATAAAATATAATAATAGTTTACATTCATTGAAAATGTCAGCTAGATTTTACATCATAACTTTACGGTGCATTTTATATAAAGATATATGATATATGAGCATGATCTCATTTCTAGTTCAGAGTAAATCGTACTTAATAAGTATTACTAGTTAGCATGGACGCCCATAGGGGATGACAAGGGGACACTCCAAAATCACAAAGGCGGACATCAAACTAGTCGCTGTTGTTAATCTTATCCTTGAATCCCTCCGGATAAATTCTATAGGTGCCGATGCTGGTTAGAATTAATTTCATATAAACATCTCGATTAAAAAGATATATTTCCCCCCGTTCACAAATTAAAAATCAAAGGATGTATCACCAAACTCCCAGTGTTTTCAAGAAGTATTTTGGTATTACACTCGTGTTTAGTTTGGCGCGGTAGCCCAGTGGTTAGCACGCGGGAATTGCACTCGGTAGGCCTGGGTTCGATTTCCTCTGCTGTTAAAACTGTCGCCGTGTTCACGCGGAGTACGATCACATTAAATATGTGGGTCAGTAGGTCCATCCGAGAGGTTGGTGGTAGGGGAAGGAGGGTACGGTCCCTGTGGATGCTTCCCCACTGGGTTCTGTTCTAAATTGAGTGGCTCTTTCTGGCTGTCCAAACAGTTACCGTACACCTTTCTGGTAGGTCGGACGGTCTGGGTCTCAACAACAACAACTCTTGTTTAGTTCTCGAGAAAGAAATATGCCTTGCCCAAAGAAGTATTTGAATCACCGACTTCTTGATCATGCATTAGCAATCTATTAAATGAGCAATCTTAACTCTAAAAGAACCTCACATTCTTCTCATCATAATTTAAGTAATAGGCTTCTTGATCTAGAAACAGCTCTACCAATATAAATATTTTTACTTATATCATACATTTTTACTTACATACTTTATACATTACAAATGCAGAAGCATTTAATAAAAAATTAACTCTATTTAAAAGTCATTAAAACTTAATTCTGCACATAGCTTTAATTATAATTTTGGTCCTAATGCTTCAGTTTTTAAAATTTTTACAAATAATTTTGGATAGATTGATTTGCAATTTTTCCTATAAGTTTTTAATATTTAATATGTACAACATTTAATATTTTTATGCCACATTGAGTTAGCCCACTGTAATTGTGCTTACGGAGTCTATGGTGTGTGGGTCTATTTAATTCTGAATGCAAATTTTACAATATGTATTTAAAGCATTTTTCAAACGAATTATTAGCAACCAAATCTCTGAAACTATTATAATTAAATGCAATTTTTGTATTTTGTTCCATAATATTTTATAATCTTATTTATTTCCTATATATACTTTATAGAAAAACATTTTAAAACAATTTCCAAATTCGATATCGATTAAACATGCAAAAACCTTCCGAATGCGTTGACAATTTAAGAATCGTGGCTATTTCAATAGAGCCCCTATTTATCAATTTAGACATAATTTTGTATTTTATTCTGAAATGTCATTTTATAAACAAAAAATATATAAATAAAGTCAAATATTTCATTATTGCAAATATTACAGTGTTTTATATTTGACAGTACGCATACAATATATTAAAATAAATTAGATGTAAAAATGACTCAGTCGTATTACGCCTCAAAGCATATATGGATACTGCTAACACAACTTTCAAAGATAAAAGTGGAGAATTCTACATTTTACGTAAGCATGCATATAATTTTTCCATACACTTTTTAATTATTTTTAAATATATTGTGCATATTCTTCAATTTGTATACTTGTAATCTATTTCATATCATATTTTATTTGCAATTGCTTTGTAGTTCAATTTGTTTTACGAAATTGACTTTATTAACAAAATTATTCTTATGTAATAAAATGTTTTGGTAATAAAATATTCTAATCCTATTTCATATTTTTCTTTATACATATTCTTTAAAATCCTGTAACGTATAACACGTATAACAACTTCCTGTTCCCCCTCATCCTCTAGAAGTTAAAAAAACAAAAAACAGAAGGTACACGACACAGTTTAGGCGATAAATCGCCAAATCATGAATGGCCTTCTCTTCCTCAGCCACTAGCACCTGCTCTATGTTTGACTATGTTTCTAACATGGAGCAGATTGGACCGCGCTCTCTCCATATATTCTAACTTGTTGGTCCAGCCTTCCGAGAACAGAAGGGAATAGCTTTAAGAGCTCTGGTGCTGCCCTCTGTGCTTACACAAAGGGACTAGACCATACAGGGGGGAGAACAGCTATATCTTGAAGAGATACGATATGAAGTTAAAACAACATGAGATTTGTCTGAGCATGAGATCAATCTTAAAAAAGTTAAAATTTTAAAAGTTAAGATGTAAAATTTAAAAAGTTAAGATAAGATTTAGAAGGTAACAGGAGTTATAACGCTTAGGGTGGGTCGTAAAGGACCGTGCGGGGGCGCTTCTTGTGCAGCCTCGGATCGTAATCTGGTATTCTTCATCGGTAAAAAAAAAGTGTTTATAAAGCACTATGTTAACTTCCTTCGTATTAACTATTGACTTCGATTGATCCAGTGAGGTTCTGCCTTAACTCCACCCATGTCCCTCAAAGTATAACGAAACCGAATTCCGACAACTTCATAGTACGGTTATCACAGTCTTTTGTAAATGACGAGGTGGAATAATATGGATTTCCAAACGGTGAGAAAATAATTCTGGCCAGTTGGTGGTAGGGCCCCACACAGACTAGGGGCCCCAGATCACTCTCCCATAGAGCACAAATTTGGAGTTATGGGGAGGCGATTGCAACCATCCAGGAATGTTGACTATTTAGCCTGACAGTTGGAGACAATTTGGCAAGACATTCCGCAGAACACTATCCGTGAACTTTATCAGTCTATGCCAAGCTGGGTGACATCTTGCATCCAGGCCAGAGGTGGACCAACACCTTATTGACTTCTTCCCTTTGTATACGGTCAAACTCCAAATCATTAAATTGTTCTGAAATTTTAATCGTTTCTTTTTCTATATATGTTCACATCCACCAATTTTTATCGCAATCGGACATCTCCTTGGTGCGTCGATTTTTTTGTTACAGAATGTATATATGAGTGGTTTTATTGATTGTGTGGTTGTACCATTTACTGTATCCCTCGTTTGAAGTACGCCACAGGCCCGCCACACTGTGTAGATTATTCGCTATCTTTCTTGAATATTTCATAAATTTTTATTTTGAAGAGATTTGTGACTCTATGTGACAAGATTCAAGTTGTCAGCCATTTTACTTCTAAAATTATGCAGTATATAGCCCTTATAGCGACGGACCCTTTTTAGTTTTCAGTAGTTTAGAATCAGGACCGTAGCCAGAGAGTGGAAGAGGGGCTGGAAGGAAATTCAAGAGGGGCTCACCAAAAACACAATTACTCATTAGCATTTATAAACCATAATAGTTACTATTATATATTTCAATCCATATAAATTATTTACAAATAATTGCATATTTATATTTGCAAGCTAAGAGCTGATTATTAATTTATAATATAAACACCTTGATTTATCTGTCTGTCTATTCGCGATATCTTGACTTTTTTTAAATATTGCAAAATTGACGAAAATATCACCAAATCGATAAAAATGACTCCAAATCAATGAATTTAATTGCGTTTCGAAAGGGAATAGTATTCTAATGATGTTTTGATAACGTTTGTCTGTCAAGTCCAACCATCCCACTTGGCGACTTTTTTAAATGTTGCCAAATTTATTAAATGTCAGCAAATCGATAAAATTGTTGCCGAATTGATAAAACTGTCGCCAAATTGATAAATATGACACCAAATCAATGAAATTAATTCTGTTTTGAAAAGGGATAGTATCGTAATGATATTTCAGAAGCATTTATCTGTCAGTCCCACCATTCCACTAAGCGACAAATTTGGCGAGTTTTTAAATATCATCAAATTTATCAAAATATAGCTAAATTGACGAAAATGTCACCAAATCTATAAAAATTTCGCCAAATTGATAAATATGACGCAAAATTAATGAAATTAATTGTGTTTTGAAAGGAGATAGTATTGTAATGATCTTTAGGAACAGTTTGTCTGTCAATCCAACTGTCCCACTTGGCGACAATTTTGGCGAGTTTTTTTAAAATATCTCAAGATTGAACAAAATATCACAAAAATTAACAAAAATGTCATCAAATTGATGAAAATTCAATATCTTGTAAAGAATATAAGAATCTACTATAAGAAAAAGCCATTTCTCTGTTCGTCCGTTCGTGACGTTTGGCAAATAATTTAGCGGGATGTCGCAAATGTCATCAAATTGATAAAAATGACACCAAATGGGAGGTAATATTTTACAAATTTTGAATTCCGTCATATGACGGGCATACCATCTAGTATCATGAAAAATTACCAGATTTTCCAAACTTCCAATTTTTATAAATAAAAAACTAATGATTATTGGGGGCTAAAATTTTGGGGAAGAAAATGTCATATATGAGTTTACAACAAAATAGCAAAGTTAAAAAAAAGGGCCAGGTTGAAAATGTCACTTTTTTGTGTTGATTTGATATGGAATGACCTTTTCTCGATGATGTTTTTTCGGCCCCTACAAGATGGTGCGTAGTGTATTTCAGATATAGAGTGGAATTAACATGATAATTTCTTTTTACAAAATAATGATTATTATTAAATCTATTTACTTATATTGCATTTTCATTCAAATTTCACTGTTAGTTTGGAACACTTCACATTCCATCTGGCTAGGAGCCAAAATACATCATAGTCGTCTGATATTTACTCATTATCGAAGGTTAGCAAACTGGTATTGTGGTTTCGTGTTCATTCAAATAGTACGGATTTATTAAAACTAATATTTCAGTATCTTATAACATGATTTTATTTACTCTAATCTACAACATAGGCATAGCATTACATGGGCTTATGTGGATCTAGCCCCCCCCCCCCTCCAATATTCCAAAGGCTACAGATTTTTTACACAAATCTTTATTTGTAGCAGTTACTCTGTGTCAGTTTCTCAGTGTGCAGAGCACAAATTTTTCCCTGGAAGAATTTTTCCAAAGAAAATAGTTTCAATTGCATGACACAAATATTCTGAGGGTGTGAAAGGTCTTTTTATGGGTAGGTGGATGTGCCATTATGCTCCTTTCCAGTAAACCAAATGCTGACCGTCTGACAAGTAATTACTTACACTCAAAGACAGTGCCTGATTTATTTTTTGTTGGATCTCTACTTTAGTTTAGCTAAATCTGAATATTCAATGTGGTAGATGTTCTGGAAGAGACTGAAAGAAATGCTCACACATTCCGATCATGATGTTACCTAGATGCAAATTTTAATTGCTGAGCTCAAAAATTTTCTCATTTCTATCATATCGTAAGTATTTGGTGTTCAGACACGCTTTACTCCTCTTTAATTTTTTGATATAATCTACTGATGTAAATAACATCCATGCTTAGAGTATCTGTGGCGGAAATGGGAGCATTACGAAAAATGTAAACACTTTGGACACTTATAACCTCTGAACCTAATAGATAAAAATGTAAATATTTATCTATTTTTGTTTGAAATATGATACAGATTATGAATACATAAATATAATTTTATTATTTTACTTTTTTTTTCAGAAAAAAAAAACTTTAAAAAGTAGGTCTCCAAGCAAATTTTTTTTTATTTTTCTTACTTTCACTCAAAATATCTTTAAAACTATAAAAGACAAATATAAATAGTAAGCGACAAAAATATGCATTAGGAAATTTAGTTTTTAAACCTATATATGTTTTTAAAAAAAGGATTATCATAGCTTTCGAGTAATCATGTGAATTTGAAGAAGATTGAAATTTTTTTATTTTTCAAGTTTCCATAATGCTTATATCTCAAAAATTAAAAATGTTAGCTATGAACAATAAGCAGAAATTTGTATCTCTTAGAAAGTCCTACAATTGTATATAATTGGATCTTGAAAAAAATTGGGCTCTAGTTTTTTTTCTTTCAAAAACTTAATATATCTGTCCGAGCGAGTTCTTTTTTCATTTTTCTTACAATTACTGGACATATATCTTTGAAATTATAAAAGATAGATATAAACAACAAGCGACAAAAAATATGCATTAGGAAATTTATTTTTATATCTATATTTTTAAAAAGTAGTTTTCAAGTAATTGTCAAGTTGAGAAATATTCAAATTTTTCCCTTTTCCAAATTTCTAATGCTTATTTTAATACTAAAACTAAAACAATATGCAAGAATTAGTATCTCTTTGAAAGCCCTACAAGTGTATATAATTGGATTTTTGTCTTAACTCTTATTTTTCGAAATATAGTGGTTATAATTTCGACATTTTAGCATTTTAACTTATGTTTTCCAATGAATGGGAAAAGTGTAATGTTTAAAATGTCACGAATGTTGCAGCTCAATGTGTTTATTACTTTCCCTGCAATACATAGACTCGTATAGGGAAAGTATTGGAATCATGTCGAAAATCGCAACTCGAGTTTTCGACGGATCTACACATTTCAAGACCTTTAGAATACGAAAAAACCATTTTTAGCATGACGTCTGTGTGTGTGTCTGTCTGTCTGTGCAGATTTTGTATCCACTCTAACTAAAAAACTAATTGACCGAATTTCATAAAATTTGGTAGGTAAGTCACTTGTGGACGAGTCTGGAGCTGATTAGTTTTGGGTACGATTTGGGATAAAAGAACCCGCCTATTTTTGAGAAATGGCCCGCAAAAGCTTGTATCCACTCTAACTAAAAAACTAATGGACCGAATTTCACAAAATTCGGCAGATGAGTCACTTGTGGGTCACCCTGGTGCTGATTAGATTTCGGTATGATTCGGAAAAAAATAACCTGCCTTTTTTTGCAAAATGGCCCGCAAAAATCGTCAAAATCTAAACTAAAGAACTACGTATGCTCAAATATATCCATTAAATGCTTGTTTAATACTTAATTTTTAGCGAAGAAAAGAATAAGACCAACCCCATTATATTAGGACTAGCCGTTCTCGAGATATTTTAGTTTTTCGTATTTTCTCTACGCCACCTTTGAAAATAAGTCCGGTTACCGAATGA
This sequence comes from Amaurobius ferox, assembly GCA_951213105.1. NCBI lineage: Eukaryota > Metazoa > Arthropoda > Arachnida > Araneae > Amaurobiidae > Amaurobius > Amaurobius ferox. The sequence goes on from OX578133.1 coordinate 186,765,986, forward strand.
GAACGAAAATTGAATTAAAAGTGAAATAAATTTAATTAAAATAAAGAGAATGTGGATATAAGTTTGCAGGGAAAGTCATGTGCTGCCCACATCAGATTTTTTACTCTGTGGTGAAATATTAGTGAACAAGCACGTGATGTTTGTTTAAAAAAATTAGAAAGTTAAATGAACTAGGGATTGAAAAATGTTTAATGATGGATGAGAGATTTGAACAGATCAAGTACGTATTTATGAGCCGCCAGGCAAATTTACAGATTAACTTCTAAAAGCTTGCTAATCTAAAATCTCCAGATATATTGAATAAGTTTAATTTATATACCGCCAAGCAAGTTAGTAAAATATTGTAGTATTTTAACGTGAAGTCTATGGTCGAAGTATCCAGATGAAATCGGGTGCTAATTAGTATTAAAAAGTTAGTGAGTAATTTGTAGTGCATTGCAAGCTTGTAAACAAAACAGATGAGTCTAAAATATTCAAATAAACTTATTGAATTTCACTACAGTTTTATTTTACAAAATGTTATTCACGCTAAACCATTTCGGCTCCATCATACTAGTGCCACCGCTGATTTTTTCTTTTTTTATCTTACAAGATTTTTTTGCAGAAAAAGCTATTTTTAAACTAAACTATAGATCATTCAAGCTTTAACTTTGCTTACATAATTTGTAAAATTTGAAAAATAGTCCTAGAACGCTTTTCTGTATAATCTTCGAGGGGGTGGGAGCTTTTTAAAACCACCATACTAATTGTAGGGATCCTCTACAAACATTTATCATGGGCCCCGTTCCATATTTGACTTTTCCTTTCTTGTGAAACTTTCATGTTTTCCCTTCTTTAAAATTAAACAGTGGTTGTGGCCCTCTCCCCATGTGTGGCCCTGAAAGTAGTCTCAATCAGTAATTTTTCTCTTAAAATGTTTGAAATGGTTAAGAGTAAGCTTTAAGTGATAATATATAGGACTTCAGCTCCTTTCAAATCCTTTCAAAATCAGTGTATGATGTGATATCAGAATAGATCACGAATGTTAACTGGAAAGATACCGTGACCATTATGTTTTATTTTCCCTCCAATTCATAATACATATAAAAGAAAAGTATTGTTGGTGTCAAGAATTTTGCCATATATGATTTTACTAAAAATTCTCCTTGAAACATATATTTTTTAGAATCGGCTACCTAGCTTTGATAGTAACTGATATGGGTTCAAACTCAAATTCTGAAGAGGGTATAGGATTCAAAAAGGATTTCCACTTTCATTCCTGGAGATTATCACTTCCGGATTTTCCTAAAATTTGTCTGACTTAACTTTATGGAAGAAGTATGCAAAAAAGCATAAAAATCAGTTCCGTCAAAAATGAAGTATACACACCGCTTGCCACCATCTGGAGGCACCTTCATTAAATTTTTATGATGAGAACAAAAATTCAATTCCTGTAATTTGAAAAGATCTATGTTTTGAGCATCCCTGAATACAAATCAACTGGTTTTGAAAGATATTTATGTTTTTGTCTGATTTTGTAGATACTATCATAAAAAACAAGAAAGATCTCTATGCATAAAGCATTGATTATGAAACACTTTCCAACTTCAATGCAATTTTATTTAAACATCTCTAAAATGCGATACATTCCTCGGTAATATTTTAAAAATTATCACAATACTACATTAATTTATTATATTTGAAAACTTAAAACTTCATTCAAATGACGGCATTGAAATATAAATTGCCTGGTTTAAACATCTCTAAAATGCGATACATTCCTCGGTAATATTTTTAAAATTATCATAATACTACAATAATTTATTATATTTGAAAACTTCATCGAAAACAAATGAACTTTTTCAAATGAGGTCATCGAAATATAAATCGGCTGGCTCCTTAAATAAAAGCAGCATTTCATTCATAAACTTTTTTCCAATCCCTTCATTCATCACAATACAATAATAATTAATTTTATTTAAAACTTAAAACCATGGAGGTACAACTAATTTAACTCTATGCTCAAAACTTCATCAAACAATCATTTGCTTCTCTGTAGAATCAATAATTGTTTCATTCATATCAGCTATATTGCAGACTCCATGGGCTAAATAATTTTGCGTTAAAGAAATGCAGCAATTCCTATACAACTCATTCTACATCTTTTAGTATTTACATCCTCCATAAGTGAGAAGTAGGCTTCGTTGTAGAAGTAATCAAAGTTGGATGATCATTTAAACTCAACTATATTGTAATTGCATTGTTTCAGGATGTAGATGCATAGAATTTAAGCAAAATTAAAGAGGTTTTAGGGCGGATACAACACTAAATATGAATTAAAAAGGACTTTAAAAATCACAATTTTGACACAAGATGGATGCCATATTTTATTTTGAAGTGGGTCACGTGATCTCTTCATATAATGATCACGTGATCTCTTCATATAAAGGATGTAATTATTATTTAAATTTTTATTTAAAGAACTACTGAATATATTTTGCTGGTTTTTTTTTTATATATTTTATAGGATAATTTGAATATTTCCTTAAACTTTCGAAGCAATTTGTGAATTTTAAATCCGCTTAAAAAATGTTTGAAAAATTAGGTCCTATAGGGTTCAATGTATTCATTTTTTTAACCTGGGTTCAATCCAAACCTAATCGGGTGATAACAATCATTCATTTATATTCCCATGGGTCCCACAGACCGTCTGAACAACATACTAAAATTTCATTTTGATAAAGTCATTTTTACTGCAGTTATCGTGCTAACGGACAGACAGACAGACAGAATGAACAAAGTCATAAACACTTTTCAACTATGTTGTAAAGTGTTACAAATTGAAAAAGAAATTCAGCATCTGTATTTTAACGCCCCAATATAACTTATTAATTAATAAAATTTTATATTTACATTGTTGTAATGTAATTTTTTCTAAGTTCTTATAGAACTTATATAAGTCATTCACTTCATATTCCCATCAGCATGCTAATAGTGAAAATTGCATCTGCATACAAATTTTCCTATGCATTATGTTATTCTAAGATTTGAAAATTTGCAATTGACTTGCCAGGCCTCTTAAATTTTACACATTCAAGCAGGTTAATGTTAAAGATGAAGCTTTAATTCAAAACACATATTTTTTATTGGTATAGTTTAATGGTATAGTTAATTAAAAGATAAATGTCATTTAAAGTTTAAATAAGTAGTACATATAAGCAGGGTTAAGCTTGAGCATCTAGAATAAGTATTCTATATGACGTATAATACATGGTCTTTTACTGATGTATTCTACATCGTTGAAAACTAATCATGTTATTTCAAAGAGATATTTTAAGACTAAAGAATGTATAATATTTAAAAATATTAACATATTTTTAGAGTTTAAGATAAAAAGAACTTATATTACCAATTTTTAACTTTATTATAATTAAAAGCATATAAATTGATTTTGATACTTATGGATAATAAATTTTTATACATATATCAAATGGCCAGAAAAGGTAACATCTCACTAAGTTTATTTTTTTAATTATTCCAAATCTTATTTATTGTTTTTAATATTCATCTGAAGGGAAAACCTTACATTCTTTAATTTTTAAGGTATAATCAATTTTCTAAAGGCTATGAAGGGAGGGGGGGGGGGGGAGATGAGAGAGAACAAGATTTTATCCATGTTTTTATTCTTTGGAAAGTTTCGAATTATTTTAAAACATCTGCATCAAATGCAATTCATAATTTATTGCACATTTTGTAACATTTACATTTTTATCATAAGAAGTTAATTTTCAAGCTAATTAAAATTTTCCCTGTTTTATATTTTAACTGATTATTAATTTAAAGTATGGCATCATCTTTTGTATTTCCAAAATTAGTGAGTATCTGTTGAATTATACTCTATAAAAATTTAATTGATTAACTCCTTTTATTTTCATGGCACTAAGATATAAAGTAAGAAATTACACTAAGCATAGCATAAAACTATAAGCATTTTAAAGACCACTACTAAATAGCGAAATAGAACAAATCTGAAGAAATTATCCATTGTAACCAGGCCCGGTTTAAGGCGTGGGCGGCGTGGGCAATTGCCCACAGCGGACGAATTAGGGGCGGCCATTTGGAAGTGAAATTAGGTGTAGTAAGAATGACTTTTGTGGTCGTATTAAAAAAATATTTCGAAAATGAACCAATTTTATGCCACTTTAATATAAATGAATTTACTTTTTTAGATAGTATTAAAATATAAAAAGGATAAAATCGTTTTTCTCCCATAATTATACCTTTTTCGAAGCAATGTACAGTTCTGCTTGAAAGTACGTGCGCTCAAACACTTGGGAGATTACCAGATTTTAAACAATTTGCAGCTGGGTGCAGCCTGCAATCCCTTAGGGGACTTTGTTTCCCCAAATACTGGGAAAAACCCAAGGGCCGATTCTCAGAATTTTTTCCTGGTTTCAAATTCAAATTGCAAACACATGGATGCGGCCTCTATGATCGCACTTCTAAAAGGACGGGAGGGAGGAGATTAGTCCAGATGGTCATTCTTTTGGTCGTCTACCGTTTTAGCTGATTTAGGCATTGAGCCTAGCTGGAGACCATGTAGATAACAAACACAATGACTACAAGTAAAAAGCTGCTTCTTAGTATTCAAAGTGTTGTGTTATGCTGCCGTGCGAGATTCACAAATCCATCGACAAATATGGCTGTCTTTTGAGTTCTAACTATTCGGGTAACTTTTTCTTTCAATTATTTAAAATATTTTTGCAAAATTTCTTAATTGACTACATTTTTTGTCGATTTTTAATGTGTTTCAACAAATAAAATTAATTTGGTACTGAATTTAGTCTTTGGTATTAGCCCCAGAATAATATTGATAAAAGAATAATTTTTCATGTTTTTATCCAAAATAATACGCCCCGTGGCTGTTCTATGAGGAATTTCAGAGGCAAATAACTAAGCAGTGGTGTAAAATGATCTTAATTTTGTATTTTTTCCAGTTTCATTGCAAAACGAAAAAAAAAATGATGCAAAATATTCCTTTATGAATATCTGCATGAAAGTGCAAAAGTTGTTTATAAATTGTTAGAGCTGTTTCATAAATTAATAAATTTATTCTATAGACTCAATATGGGAATTATATATATTCTTTTGCTCATGCATACAAATTTCTGTCTAGATATACATTCAATAATCCGTAAATACTATTTTATTTTTTCATAATTACACTTTTAGTTATAATTATAATTTAATACACTTTTAAGTAAAATGTTAATTAAACAACCTTAAAATTTGTAATATACATTTTGATATTGTGATTTTTTTTTATTTCTACTCAAACAATTCATTTAATATTCCTATGTTCTAGTCAACATTCGATTTATTATTATTCTTATATAAAGTTGTATTGTATGATATGTAGTATTTTTTTGTCCATTTTTTTTTCAAAACCAAGAAAAAATGAAACATTGACGTTCCTCTTTTCCAACGAATGTAATTTATTTTTTATTCTTAATACACCCTATTTTTATTACCCCACTCGAAAGTTCATATTTTTTAATTTCTAACCCCCCCCCCCCCCCCCCCCGTCCTTTTTTAATGAATTTGGAAGCATTTAGATATTTTCCTGTGTTTCTGTTGGGCCCATGTATCTCCAAATTCTTTTCAGATGTTTTCTTTTATTATTTTTTTCAAAATTACGAAAATAAATATTGCGCGTTTTACCGCCTTGTTCTCTAATGATTGCAAATATGATTTTCCCCTCTCTCTTAGTTTTGTTATGCACTTTATCTTTCGGCAGAAAATTAGAATATTTTTAATTTTTACCCCCTCCATCTTTCTTTCCTAATTGTTGTCCCCTTTTCTATTCTATATATTTTTCCTGCTTTTGGATTAGGTTTTGTATCTTCGAACATTTTTTTTATATATTTTCATTCACTTGTCACAAACTCAGGGGCATTTTAAACATTACATTTCAATCGTCTTCACCCCCCAGTGAATCTATAATAATGAAAAGAAGAATCTATCTGTTTGTTTGTCCACAATGCCGACCGATATCTATCTCATTGAATTTTTTCACACAGTCTCATCTATACCTGAAATAATGCATCTGGAAGGCCTTTTACCAAAATTTACATTCGATTTTTAACGAATTTTGAAATTCCAAAATCAGATAATCTCCAGCTACTGATATGACCTAGCAGCTTTATTCTTGATTTAACAGTTACAGAACCTCCAGCCATAGCCCTGTGGTTAGCGCGCGGAGGTTGCACTCGGTAGTCCCGGGTTCGATTCCCGCCTCTGCCCAAACTGCCGCCGTGTTCACGCGGAGTACGATCACGTTAAACATGTGGGTCCGTAAGTCCTTCCGAGAGGTTGGTGGTAGGGGAAGGAGGGTACGGTCCCTGTGGATACCTCCCCCACTGGGTTCCGGTCTAAATTGGGTGGCACTTCCCGGCCGTCCAAACAGATATCTTACACCTTTCTGGTAGGTCGGACGGTCTGGGTCGAAGAAGAAGTAGAACTTCCAGCCATAGATATGATCTAACAGCTAATCATACGATTTAACAGCTACCGTAACGATCTAATGCCACGTTCATCTCCTAGAGGTTATTAATCTTTCATTCATTTATATTTTGCATCACGGAGAGCGTTTATTTTTTTTTCGTTTTGCGGATAGCGTACTGGTAATTTGAAGTCGGTTTAGGATTTGAAGAAAATTGAGTAGTGTTATTTGTAAATGTAGTAACGGGGGTTTATTTGCATCCCAGTCAACACCGGGTAATTCGTTCCAGTGATACAATAAAGCAAAAGTTAAATTAGTCAAAGTGTAAAATTTTGTTGTAATTTGGGTAGTATTCCATTATTATGTATATTTCCGTATGTATATTTCCTCATATTCTGGTCAAACCTCACCAATCATTAAACATCTTTAGAATTCCCAAGTTCATTTAACTTTCTAATTTTTTTTTAAACAAAACAAAATATCTCATGCTTGTGCACTAATATTTCACAAAAGAATAAGTAACCAGACTGATGTGCAACAATCGTGCCATTTCAAATACTATAGCTTTCTCACCCATTAGAAAACTTGATTTTTGAAGTATAGTGGTTATATTCTATGTCCCTTTTGTATTTTAATCAGATTTTAGAGGGGCTACAATGGACAGTCACAAACTGCTTCGAAATAGAATCCCAGATTTTTCTCTACGAAATCAAAAACAAACAAATTTAAATATTTTTGCATTTTAAATTTAATATTAAAGATTAGCTATTTAAATAAATTGCTGATAATAACCGGCAAAATTCTGAATTGTCCTGTTATATTATATCTTAGCTTCGTAGGGATTGAAATGCTTTTCCTTCATCTCTCCTCTTTCCTAATTTATTCATAAAATCATTTCTTTGATTTGCTTATAATGTTTTACTGCTAAGATATACAAATTATTCATAAGATTTATGCAATTAAAAATTCAAATTTTATTAAAAAAATGATGAGGGCAACTTTCATGACACTACATAATGAGTAAGTTACTTTTGATTCCTGATAAATTCAGAAAAATATAATCGGCGGTGACTGTAGTCCGATGGAGACGAAATTGCTTTGCGTCAATATTATTTTGTAAGATAAAACTCCAGTAAAGTTCAATAAGTTTATTCGATTATTTCAGACTCATTTGTTTCGTTTATAGGCTTTCAAAGCAATACAAATTAACTATTTGTAACTAGCTAGCGCTTTTAATTTTCACCCCGATTACATCTGAAAACTCCGACCATAGACTCCACTTTAATATATTCGATTATTTTACTAACTTGATTTGCAGTATAAAAAGTAAATTTACTGAGGAGATTTTACATTTGAGTTAATCTATAAACGTGTCTGGCGCAGTGGCGCACCCACGGGGGGGGGCCGAGGGGGCCCTGGCCCCCCCCTTGGGCTGACAAAGCAAAACGCGAAGGGCGCTGTCAGCACAAGGGAGAACTAGGTCTGCCTTCGAGAAAGTATAAAAAAAAAACATTTACAACCATTATTGTAATAAATAATTTTAATCATTGTGAAGAAAACAATTCCAGCATATCCCAACACTTACACTGAATGTAATTATACATATAAAGCTCTTTATCGTACTGTACAAATTATAAATTAATTCGCACTAAAGGCGCCAATTCTGGAAACCCGTTCTTCTTAAGACGTTTCTACCTGTGATTGAATTTAACTAATGGACTCGCCCAAAATCACGTGACCCAAATGCCTTCTCGCTATAGTCGTACTATACCAGTGCTGTGTAGAGTGACGTCACAGGCGCCTCCGTGGCCCTATATAAAGAGTGAACGGCGGGGAAGCGGCTGTTCGCTCGAAAACTCGAGGATTTCGTTTACCCAGTGAGAAAATTGTGGAAGTGAATAAATAGATCGTGCCAACGCTTCGCGAATTAAGTGTTGCTGTGAGTTGAAATAAAGTGCGACGTTACGACACAAGGTGATAACAGTGAATTGGTAGTTTCGGAACGAGGGCCTGCGTGGTGAATAGCTGAATTTAATAATGGTCCTGAACTTTCAACTGATCTTACAGTGAAATGCATCTTTAACGATCAGTGTGTGTGTTTATGTGCGTATTTCGGCTATATAGCAAATTTTGTTCTTGAATAACTGAGGAGCAAGGTAAAAAAAAAGACAATGAGTGAAAAACGAAAAGGGCTAGGCCAACAGACACTGGGAAATTATTTAAAAAAAAAAAGTAAGATTGAAAATAGTGACGTTCCCAACGACGTTTCCCTGAGCTCTTGTTACATTGATGAGGCTGCAGTCGAAGCAAGCAACAGCCGTGACCCCGGGCTGTCTTCAAACGCTTGTGAGGAGGTAAAGGTAGGACAAAACACAATACCAAACACAGTTGAAATAGAAATTCTGGCTGCAGATATTTCTAATTATGTCAAGAAATCTAACCTCACAGATGAAGATAGGATAACAGCGCTAAAAAATCTTTGGGAACCATATGCAAATTACAGTTTTCCTGCTACTGTCACTAGTGCTGTATCAAGTCAAGGAAAACCTCACCACACTCGGAAGTTCTGCTCATCTTGGCTGAGTAAGCATAACTGGCTAGCTTACTCAAAGGCAGAGGACAGTGCCTATTGCAAATTTTGTGTTCTCTTTGCACCCCATGAAGTCGGTTTAAGATCCACACAAGCTACAGGTCAACTTGTTTCAAAAGGATTTAATAATTGGAAGAAGGCCTTGGAGAAGTTCAGTCAACATGAAAAATTTTTCTATCATAAGGATTCAGTTCTCAAAGCCGATGAGTTCTTAAGGGTCACGGAAGGAAAAACGGTTCCTGTGGATCAAGTAATGGACAGAGGAAAGCAAAAACAAGTTTTGCAGAATAGGGCTATTCTTAAACCTATTATCAAAACAGTGATTTTTTGTGGAAGGCAAGGGCTGGCTATGAGAGGGCATAGAGACTGTGGGGATTTGGACGTATTGTCAGAACCATGCCAAGGCGAAGGAAATTTTAGAGCCCTTTTGCGACTCCGAGTTGATGCAGGAGAAGAAATACTGAAAACTCATCTACAAGGTTGTGCAAAAAATGCAACTTACATAAGTTGGAATATACAAAATGAGATTATTTCAGCATGCAATGATTCCATTGTGAAGCACATAGCAACTGAGGTGAATGAGGCCAAATGTTTTGCGGTTTTATGTGACGAAACCACAGATATTGCAACGGTAGAGCAAATGACACTTTGCGTTCGTTATTTGAAACGGTTTGAAACAAATGATAAGTATAAAATTGAATTTAAGATAGTGGAGAACTTCCTTAAGTTTGTGCCCCTGACTGAAACTACAGGTCGAGCAATTGCAGATGCTATTCTTAAAGGCCTTGCAGACTGCAACATTGATACGTCTTTCCTCCGTGGACAAGGGTTCGATGGAGCTTCTGCAATGAGTGGAGAGTACAATGGCGCCCAAGCAATTATATATGAGCAACACCCCAAAGCCCCCTACGTTCATTGTGCATCACACTGTTTGAACTTAGCCATAACTTATTCATCTAGAGTTCCGGATATCCGAAACAGCTTTGGAATAATAGGGAAAATCTCTAGTTTTTTCAACACACCAAAACGAAACCTTGTTCTCACCAGCAAAATTAATGCAGCTAATCAGGAAGAGACAGAAATCAGTGCCAAAAAACTGAAGAAATTATGCCCTACTCGTTGGGTGGAGAGACATGATGCCGTCACAGTTATGGTTTCATTGTTTGATCAAGTAATCGACGCTCTGGAGGAGATTACTACCTGGAATGACAAGGAGACATCAACAGAGGCTCATACCTTGTTATGTTCAATGTTAACATCACAGTTTGTCATAGCACTTGTTTCAGCTGACAGATTACTCAGCTACAGTGTTCGTCTGAGTGAAAAGCTGCAGGAAGTTAACCTTGATCTGGCAACTGCTGTGAGTGACGTAGAAGACGTTTTGAAAGCTATATCTATAATTCGAGAGAACGCAGAGAACGAGTTTCACCATCTGTTTGAACAAGCTGTTAAGAAGCTGGAACAGCATGGAGAAAACATTACTCTACCACGCCGTGCCACCAGACAAATTTATAGATCAAATTTCAACGTACAGACTCCTGAAGAATACTACAGACTTTCTATTTTCATTCCATGGATTGATAATTTCATCACTCACCTCCATGAAAAATTTCTCAAACATAAGGAATTTCTACAAAGTTTTGCATCTGTCATTCCGAATGGAAGGCAGCCGACACTGGAAGAAAACGAGAGATTTGTTGCCTTATCAAGGAAATTTGCAGATGATTTAGGACCCAGATCAGATAATACTCTAAAAGCTGAACTACATCTGTGGTACATGAAGGTCTTTGCATTGAACAAGAAAACTAAAAGCCCAATCGAACTGCTTAACTTTTGTGACCAAAGGACTTTTCCAACTGTGTTTGAACTTTTAAAAGTGTATGCCACCCTCCCAGTATCAACAAGCAGTGCTGAGAGGTCATTCTCCACAATGAAGAGGTTGAAAACTTACTTGAGAAACAGTATGAGTGAAACCAGACTGAATGGACTGGCGTCAATGAACATTCACCGTGAAGTGGAAATTGATCCAGACCAGATAATTAATGCTCTGGCTACAAAGAAAAACAGGAGGCTGGACTTCGTTTTATGAATATGTATAGATCATAATTGAATAATATAACAATATGTAATCATGAGAGAGTGGTTGAAAACAAGTATACAGTATAAGCAGACCAGAACAAATAATTTTATCTTCATCTATTTCTTAATTTGTGTTGTTTTGTATAAATATCTACTACTACTTCTTCTAATCATTCAATTCTCTTGCACTGCACTAAAGAATTGTTAGTAATTTGATAAAAATAAATGTACAAAAAAAGACAACCGCCTTGTTAATTGATATGGCCTCTGATCATTTTTTCTCGGAAAATTTATCGAGGAGTCATCCTCCTTCATAAAAATTTTGTGCACCAATGGCCCCCCCCTTAGGAATATTCTGGGTGCGCCACTGGTCTGGCGGCACATAAATACGTAATTGAATACGTATATTTCCACCTATTCTGTTCAAACATCACCAATCATTAAACATCTTTAGAATCCCCATATTCATTTGACTTCCTAATTTTTTTAAACAAAGCAAAATATCTCGTGCTTGTGCACCAATATTTCACAAAAGAGTAAGTAACCAGACCAGACTGATCTGCAACAATCGTGGCATTTCAAATATTCCCACCCATTGGAAAACTTGGTTTTTAAAGTATAGTGGTTATAATTTCGATATGTTAAAATATCGAAATTATAACCACTGTACTTCAAAAACCAAGAAAGTGACCTAAAATCCAATTATATACACTTGTAGGATTCTTAAAGAGCAATAAATTCATACTAATTGTTTATAGTTATCACTTTTAGTTTTTAAGATATAAGCATTACAAACTTGAAATACTTCAAATTTTCAAACTTCTTCCACTTGGCAAGATGATTACTCGAAAACTATATAAAAGCTTTTTTAAATATACATATAAATTTAGAAACTAAATTTCCTCATACATATTTTTATCACTTAATATAATTCTATCGATCTTTTATACTTTCGAAGATATTTCGAATGAAAGTATGAAACATGGAAATAAAACTCATTTTTATGTTCCAAAGTTTAAGCCACCCCTCCCCCAAAAAATAGAGTTCGATCCAAAATCCAATTATATACACTTGTAGGGCTTTCACAGAGCTATAAATTTATGCTTATTGTTCAAAGCTAGTTCTTTTAGTTTTTGAGATGTTACTAACTTGAAAAATGGAAAAATTTCAATCTTCTTCAATTTGACAAGACGATTACTCGAGAACTATAAAAGCTTTTCTTAATAATAAATATAGATTTTGATACTAAATTTCCTAGTATGTATTTTTGTTTTACTATTTATATCTTTATTTTATAGTTTAAAATGAAAACAATTATAATAAAAACACTCGCTGGGACATACACTTTTTGTTTTCTAGAAAAATTTTTTGAATATTAAAATATTGATATTATTATTATAAGTGTCCAAAAGGTTTACATTTTTCATAACGCTTCGTTTCCCCTACACAGAAACCCCAAACATAGATGTTATTCATGTCAACTTACATATAATATGATTGTTTATTTAATATTTTTGAATGCCGTTTTCTTCTTATGATTTAAAAAAAGTTTGAAAATTTGCGACCTTCCGAGCGTTCATTTTCCTTTAAAATCATAAATTTTGTTCACTTCACTCCATTTGTTCTAGAAATTTTGTCTCTCTAGACTCCTATACACACCCATATCTACATTACACTCACGCACAGACATCCATTTAAAAATAATTGATATGGGTTAAAGGATGTCCAAAACGTATATTAATCCGTCGAAAATTCGAGTTTTCGACCCCGTCATTATTTTCCAATACATCATTTGTGTGCAGGGAAATTACAGATAAAGTCCAAAATTCAGTTATGTATTATAAATTACTGCTGCATTATGCATACATGTATGCATGTAGAAAGAAATGTAAGGCATTACATTTTCTAAACCGCAAATTAAAACTCTAAATTTAGATGAGAATAAAATTTGATAGTGTGAGACCAGAAATAGATCTCACACTGTGATGAGACAAGTTTATATGTGTAATTTATTGTGTACAAAACGGCAAACAATACTGTCAGTCTGGATGGCGCGGAGTTTTGCAACACGGGAACCCAAAAGGTCACAAAATCATAAATTTAGGGGCGCCAATACAAGGGGGGGGGGGGGCGAGCGGACCCTTACGAGGATGTGAATCATGCAATTGGATAAAGATTAACCAATGGAAAATGGGTTTGTTGCGTCACATTAAGAAGGAAGGAATTATTAAGGAAACATTAAGAAAATTTTTATTATATATTTGTATTATATATATATATATATATATATATTTGTATTATATATATATATATATATTTGTATTATATATATATATATATATATATATATATATGTGTGTGTGTGTGTGTGTGTGAAGGGCGGCCCCAAACTGTCTTGCCCACACACGAAAATATCCTTGAACCGGCCCTGATTGTAACCATAATTTAAGGTAAAAAATTTAAAATAGGAAAAATCTCCTTTGAAAAACCCATAGGTCATATTAGGATTGAGATTAACATTAGGTATGAAACACAAATATAATTGTTTTAAATGAGTAAATATTAATTTATTTATAATCAAACTATGGACATATGATCAGTTTGAAATAACTCTTTCAAGTTGAGAAGTCGATGTGAGTTTTTAAGCAGTTTCATAACTACACTACTCATCTCTAGATGAACTCATTCCAAAATGGTTTAGAAACTTAAGTATTTTATTGAAAATACATACCAAATACCCCAGAAATAAACCATGTTGAATAATAAAAAGTAAAGAAATATTTTTAGAAATTATATTACATCTTTGTGTCAATAAAGTGATATTTGATTAAGTTTTCTATTATTTTCACATATTGATTGAAATTTCATGTATTTTGAAATTACAAATTTCTTAATATATTCTTTTAAAATAAAAAAATTGGGATAAGTAAAACATCATATTGAAAAATAACAAAGTAAGGACATAAGTTTAGAAATTATATTATATATCTTTGTACCATAAAGAAGTGATATATGTTAGGTTTTCTACATACTCTGCATATGTTACCTTACACCTTTCTGGTAGGTCGGACGGTCTGGGTTTCAACAACAACAACAACAACATACTCTACATATGTATTCTACATGTATTATACATTTGGGCTTTCTACTATAGAAAACCCAACCCTGTATATAAGTTTAAAAAAGTACATATTTCTTATTTACATATTTATTTATATTTAATTATGCATACTTTATTTAAATATTTAATAGCATTATTATGTATTTGATTCTCTTATACAAGTTACTAGAAATGCTACTTAATTCTAGACTTGAGTTTTTATATAAAGAACCTATAAATTTTGCATGAACATTTATATCGAGGTACAAATGACATACTTACATTCACACAGGGGCGGCATTTCAGCATTCCATTTGGGGGTGCGAGATTTGTATGTATGAAAATCCACAATATGGAATAAATAAAATGTTTGTTAACAGGGAGGAGGAGGGGAGAGGGATCACAAAATTGAATTGATGTTGAGAAAAATAATTGTTGTTAACATAATTTTTGTACATAATTGTGTTAATATATTGTTAACATAATTTTTCTGAATACAAATATCTATATTTATTTACATTTTATTAAAGTTTTAAACGCCGCTCCTTAGAGTCTGGAAGAAGAGAAAAATTTGTTAGAATATCATCATAATCCAGTGGTATATCTTGTTCTATAGCTAAAACAGCTAAATATGAAAGTCTTTCTTGTCGCATTGAACTGCAAAAATAATTTTTCAGCCTCCTTAGACACTAAAAAGACCTTTCCCAACTGGCTGAGCTGATTGGCACAGCCAAAAATAATTTAACTAATAGTGTTACGACAGGAAACACATTTTTTTAAATTCCGCTCTTTAAAATAATCCAGGCGACTTTTAAAATTGGGATGGGCTATGTTTTCATTTTTTACCATTGAATAAAACAGTGGCAATTCTTCTTTCTGGAAATCATATACTTTGCATATGGTTGAAACTTTTTCCTTTTCTTTTTCGACATCTGATCCGCATAATACTGAACTAAGGGCAAACAAAACAGATATATTGTTCTCATTAAATCTTGTCTCAATTTCATTAGAAACTGAATCTATAATTTCATATTGAATATTGATTCTGTGATATGATTTAACATCATCATGGGGTTTTTTTCACCGCCTCCGAATTTGCTTGGAATTTTTTTACGCCTTTTCAGTTTTGGTCCAGAATAAGAATTTTTTCGCAAAGTTCTCACAAAACTCCACACTTGATTGAAATATACATCAGTGCGAAAAGAAATAACAGTTTCAATAATAGCTTTAGCCAAAGCTTGCACAGCCTGAAAATTAAGATCAGATGACTGAAGATGCTTTAAGAGAGTATTGCATTGATCAAAAACACTGTTCAATACAAACAAAGTGAACAAAAATTCGAAACATGTCATGCATGTTAAAAGGGCTTCGAATCTTCCACCATTGAGAAAATCGTTTTCAGATAATTCTTCCAGTGTTAAAATCACCACTTCAAAATTATCAAGCAGTGCTTTTATGGCTTTAATTTTGGAAGACCAACCTCGTATCACCTCGATTGTAGAGTTGAAGAGACTCCAGAAAAAGTATTTGTTGATGAGCGAATTTTTTCGAAAATAGCATGTCATATATATGATGTTTCTATGAAAGAATATAATGCATTGAGCTGCTGAAATGCATTTACAGCGGAAGGAATGGATGAGAATGCGCTAACTACACACAAATTTAGTCGGACACTTGAAATTTTCAAGTGAAAAGGATAACATCACCCCAATCTTTTCAAGTTGAAAAGGATTCGTTCCAGCCGGAAGTAGGAACTTCACTGGGAAGGTTGGCGCTTTTGAAGCTCCATGGCCTGAGAAAACTGACCAGTGGACATTCGATAAAAAATGGAAGAAGCCGATAGACGACGTAGGAAAATTTGGGGGCGCGACCGCGCCCCCTCGTGCCCCCTATTTGCCGCCCCTGCATTCACACACATGCAGCTGTTTCCCCAATCATTGACAAAATGTTCTGATGAAACATGAATAGCTACAAAAATCTCAAATATGAATTTTGAAAACAGTTTTTTAATGCTGTATGAGGAAGTATAAAGGACATTTAAGATATTTAGTATTAAGTTGAATAACAAAGATGCTCTGTCCCATGAATATTCTCTGAAAATCATTGACTTATTTCATCAAAATATTGGTTCCCTATTGTTCTATTTATTTTTGAATAATTCTTCGAAAAGATGAGCATGCTTGCAAATTTAAATAAGGAATTTTAAAAACGCTCACTGAAGAATTAAAGTAATGAATTTATATTCAATATATATGTGAAATCATCCAAAATTTCTATTTTCAAATTATTTGTGTTCATTTCTTCCAAAAAAGTAAATTTCAAATCTTTAATTTTCTATAATACTTGGCTGCAAAGTACTGTTATCAGATAGTATAAGTATTATTGAGTAAAACTGCATAATAGTATTAAAAAAATAAATCTCCAACTTTATGATTAATTATTGAATTGCTGATCATTTTCTGCTGGTTTGTTTTTATGTTCTGAATTTTATATGCAACTGGAAGCTATAGTAGCTTGTATTATTATTACTTTTTTTAATGCATGATTTTAAAATTAGTTTAACATCAATCATTATCTGCCGTTGGCCGGAGAGAAAGTTATTCTATGGTCAAAGAACTCTAGATTTTGTGGGACAATTTAAAAATGCCCTTTAAATGCATGTGTCAGGAATTACAAACTATAAATTAAATGTAGGTGTCCTGCATGGAACCGTGGCCTTTAAATGGGGGTGTCCGATACTGAGGAGTATCCATTGAATAAGGATGTCTGATTTCACTAATATCCATTAGAAAGACTATGTACTCTATATGCCTCAAATTTAAGAAGAATGGGGAGCCCTAAGCCACCCCCCTACCCCAATATTTTCTAAAACTATACGTCTATGGCGTACAATTTCTGCCAAATAAAACTGCCATTGAATCTGTTTAGTTTATACAATATAAAAATGTTCATTAAGACAGAATGAATATTATAATCAATAAACATTTCAATATCCCAGCAAAAACATTCATTACCAAATTTGTTAAACTAGTGTAGACTTTTAAATATATCATATTAGCCCAATATAACCAAGCATCATATAAACAGGATCTTTCAAAAGTCCGTATAAACTTTAAAAATTCATTATAAATCGAAAAATCATTGCATTGAGGTACAGTTTGTACCATAAGTATTGCTAGGACAGGTTTTTTTTTTTTTTTGACGTGAAAAAATTTTGTAGTTTAAAAAATCACCAATAGGTGGCACTGAACGCATTGGAAAGACAATTAAAATAACTTACTGCACATGTCAAATCGTGTGACAAGTCTAAGTAACCCTGAACAGGTGATAAGACCTTTTCCTTTCTTTAGATTTTTCCTAAATCAGAATTTTCGCAAAGCATCTGATGCCGATTCACCGCTAACGTAATACAGCTTCACTAACAAGGCTTTTTCGATCAATGTTTACATTCTCGCAAAAGCTTCTCCTTTGCACCGTTTAATAATGAATCAAATGAAGAATCTACAGAGTACACTACAGCTCTTTTATAACAGCCTCATTTGCATACTTCTGGAAGATGTATTCGCGTAAGCGCCACCTATAGGTGATTTTTTAAACTACAAAATTTTTTCCCGTAAAAAAAAAACCCCGTCCTGGAAATACTTATGGTACAAACCGTACCTCAATGCAATGATTTTTTGATTTTTAATGAATTTTTAAATTTTATACAGACTTTTGAAAGACCCTGTATACATAAATATATATATAATTGAAGAATTTTAATTTACTTGTATTATATATACCTGAGATTGATTATTTATTGAAAAGTTCTGTATAGCAAAAATGAAAAAAAGATGTCTGAAGTGATATATATATGTCTATATATATATATATACAGGGATTAAGCTACAGTCACTTTTTTCGCTAAATGTGATGAATTAATCCAAAATGCGAGAGAAAATTTAGTGTCCGTTGTAAAATAACTACAATGTTTAAATATCAGCCCATCAGCAGATTCTGCTGAGGAGTTGATAGTTATTCTTCCCCAATGTTATTTCCTTAATCGTGCACTTCTTGTTGCAACCACCCCTTCCTCTCCACACATTCTAAAAGGTCTATGGTATTCCATAAAGGGAAGAGTGATTTGACTTCCCCCATTCAAGATAAAATTTTCGAACCAGTCTCATGTGACTCATCACCCATGCATTCTCCTCACTTCCAAGGCAATAAATATCTCCTAGCAGATTACACTGAAACAGAAGACTAATGGAAAGAAGAGTGTATGCTAGAGGCTACTAGCCATTCTACGTGACACAGTTGTTACTATAAATTTATTAAGTAATGCAACCCTGTGAAACTTTCTTCTTTTGACTTCAGAATCATCTGCTTTCTCAAGTGCTTTTATGTTATGTTTTACTTTTATTTTGATTGAATATTTGGTGTAATGAAACAAGAATGTTTGACTCGACATGCTACAAAATAAAGAAACTAGTTTAGTATATTTGATCGCAAATGGTAGAAGATCATTTTTTTTTATTCTCAGTCTCCGCAGTACTGAAAAAATAAAAAAATAAATATATAAAAGAAACGGAGTTCATTGTTGTAATTAATTTTGAATATTAGGCCTATTATAAAATTTCGTATTTGAAAAATATTTAACACTACTACTGTAAGGATTTAAAACAGAAAGTTCATCCACCTTCTTCGTAAAAACTATGTAAATTTTATGACCGATTATGAAACAAATATCTCCCCATGTTCGGCAGGAAAGACATTGAAGAAATGGATGCTGCAGAATGAGGGTCCAAGAGCAAAACAAAGGGAAACACAGTCGAAATCTCTCAAGTGAAGTAGCTAAATTCTTTGTCAAGTGAAGTAGTTATCCTCCCAACTTTGTCATAGCATATCTGCCAAGTGTACCGATTTTCCCATATTTGTTTCCTTTCTTCTGTCTTGTTCCAGAAAACTGATTTTAGGCCAAAATAGCCCGATATTTCATTTCCATAATATTAGTAAGTTTTTTTATGTAAATCTGCATTTTTTTTCTTCTGCATAAGAGTAACTACAGGTCACAAAAGTCAAATCGAAGGTAGGTATGTCACGAAATAAGAAACAATTTTGCAGACAGAAGTTTTTCCATTTTTTTTATTTAAAATCCATTTCCCTGCGATCAAGTAATTAATGCTCACAAATGGCAATTATTCCTACAACGTTACAAGAGAGAGAGATAGATATGATCAATGATCATCTAATTAATGTGGGAGATACACATTTGCATCGACTAAAATTTTTATATTTATTTTGTGTTATATACAAGAAAACTATTTTTCAGATGTGTTAATGAAATGAAAAGCAATATTTCTCCAGTACAGTGATAAAAGGCAATTTATGAATAGTCCTTATATTTTGTTTTATTGTGAACATATTTTCCCCTTTTACAATATGTTTGCATCATCTAAAATTTTTGTAATTATTTTGTACTTTATACAGAAAAGCTATTTTTCAAACATATTAATGAAATGAAAGGATATCTGTTTTCCCACGATCACATTATCAGCATTCGCAAACGGTGCTTATTCCCACAATGTTACAAGAGAGATAGATGACGAATGATTATCTAATTAATATGGGAGAAACACATTTACATCATGTTATATACAAGAAAACTATTTTTCAAAGATATTATTAATGAATAAACGCTTGTTTTCTGAATAACAGCATTAAAATAATAATTTAGGTACTTACACAAATCCAACCATTTCAAAAGTATAAATTTGAATTTGATGCATTTGCATTTAAATTTACATATCTTTAAATTTTTAATTAAAAATTATCATTTGTTTCATCTTTAGTTTAAATAAAGATAGAAATCATAATAATGTTTGTTTAAATGAGTTAGGAGAATAATAAAAATTTAAGAAAATATAGATTCAGAATTATTAGAGCATGGAGAAAAAAGCTAAATCAGCTACAATTCTAACACTTAATAAAAATAGTGAGATAAATTATTCTATTTCATTGTTGAGTATGTGTTAAATAAGCTCAATGTATATATCAGTTGCTTTAAAATTTAAGGTTGAAATGCACAATGTTTGTGTGGCCCAAAATCTTAATTTTTTCCCTCGTGCAATGTGTTACTATTTTATTTTCTGATAGGTTGACAGGTATGTCATAGAAATTGTGCTATGCTTACGAACATTTATATTGCCGTCCTCTATATTTGATGTTCTCTTTTTGTGAATTTTTCATACCTTTTCCATCCTCAACCAGAAAAGGAGGCATTGACCACAAACATGCTGTATAAGCTAAGTGCATGGCGGAGAGCAATTTATGAAAAAATTTTGTTCGTGTTATGATTTTTTGAGTGACAAAAGCGACTAAATTTATTTATTTAGCATTTTGCTACAGCTTTTTTCCTCATTTTAGCATTTTTGCTACAGCTTTTTTCCTCATTTTAGCATTTTGCTACAGCATTTCTTAAGCCAGCTTTAACCCAAGATATCAAGCTTAGAAAGCTATGATATTAGTTAAGCCTGTTACTACTCCAAATTGAAAAAATAAAATTCAACAAAAGTTCATATATGTAATACAGGTACTAAACCCCTTGTTCCTTGTATTAACATACATGGTGTAAGTGCAAGAATGGTGAAAGAGCTGAATATATTCAATCAGATAAATCAACACAAGGTGCTAGGCCTTATTGGCACACAGAGAATATCACACTCAAGAATATAAATACAATAGAAGAAAACGTACAGAGTTTGGAAAAGTATTTTCAAAACCCTGTTCGTTCTCAAGGGCCATACTTGGTTTGGAGATAATGAAAATCTACATTTCTGTGTACATAACTGTAATATTTATTACAGAAATTATCCTTTAACACTGATTTTTCGCAAAAAGATTAGAAATAGAATTTCCTGTTGCTTATGTTACAGTGCAATTTTAGGAGATTAGCCAAACGTAATTCAAACATAGCTGTGTTTAAATTGCCATGTGAATAAATAGCAAGTGCTATTTAGTTGAATCACAGGTTTATGAAGCAAAAAATATACAAATCAAATGTGTCTCTTATAAATTAAACCAGTAACCTAATCTCATTAAAAACAGGAAATAGAAAATCAGAAGCTCTTTATAATAATGAATTAGCATTCTGATATCTGTTATCTAAGTGGTCAAAATCTAAAGTCTTGAAAAAATTACAATTATTACACACTGAACATTTGATTTCAACATATTACTAGCAAAATTTATAAAATGATCCAATGATTAAAAATTACCATGATTCAATTAACTACATAAATCATGCATATCGGATAAATTTGTAAATATTTTTCCCTTTCCCACTTACAATTTAAATTTAATCTTTATATTTGTTTTACTGAATTTAAATTTTTGCTTAAGTAAAGCTACAATAAAATATGAAATCAAATCGATTTACATTGATAAATTACAAGTATAATATAAAAAAAGAGGTACAAAAAGAAAAAATGTTTAACTTAAAAATTAAAAATATGAGCTTGGACATTGACATATATAAATCTATATAAAATTTGTACATTTATAAATAAAATGTTATATTACTTACAATAGTCAAAAAAAGTATTTATATTTATTGATTGTTACACCAGATTGGATAGAGCTTAAACACGTTAATAGAACGAGAATTTGTTTTGTTATGTTACCTATGAATTTTGTTACCATGGTAATTTTTCTCAACTCCGCTCGTTTCGTTGTGATCAAGAACTAATAGCGTGCCGCCCGCCTATACCTCCCAATGCTGGGACATGTTCCTGAAAAGCCGTCTCCGCCAGACGGCGATGGTCTCGAATAAGCGGTCTAAAGCGGAAGAGTTAACATTGAAACTAATGGGAATTTATTGCAAATAAAATGACCGATATCTTTCGAAATAAATGAAGAATTTGTGTAAAATTTGGTGTGATTATTTAAGTGGTATACACAAAAAGTCATTTGATTTTCAGAGAAATTGAGCTAGGGATATATTCGTATTTTTAAAATTTTATTTAACTTGATCTGGTGTTCCTTCAAACCTTTGAGGTCTAAAATAATCAGGTTCATATATCACAGTAACGTGAAATTCGTTCTGACGTTTCCTCTTGTGGTACATTTCAATTCTTTCGATTTTGAAGCTTATCGGGCTAGCCCGTCCTGGGTCCGCCATAGGAAATTACCTGGTTTTAGAAAATAACTCGAAAATCAGAGAACGTTGGAAATCTAAATTTAATATATCGTTTTCTTTTGGGGTGTATTTTAATTTTTTCAATTTTGACCGTATCGGGTTAGTCCGTCTTAAGCCCGCCTTAGAAATTCACCCGTTTTCGCAGCATAACTCAAGAGCAGGTGTATCTAAAACTTCGAAATTTAGAATATCCTTGCCATTTGCTGTATATTTTAACTCTCTGAATAAAAAAATATTATCGGGCTAGCCCGTCCTGAGTCCAACAAAAGGAATATATCGCTTTTTGAGAATAACTAAAAATTCGGAGCATCTAGAATGTATAAATTTAATATGTCATTGTCCTTTGGGGTATATTACATTTCATCGCATTTCGAACCGTATCGGATTAGCTCGTCTTGGGCCCGTCATAGAAATGTACTCGCTTTTAAAAAATAACTCGATCAATCGGAGTAGCTAAAAAATGTAAATTTAGTATATCATTTCCGTATGGACGGATTTTAATTTGGATTTTGAAACTTGTCGGGCTAGCCCGTCTTGAATCCGCTGAAGAATGCATTCGTTTTTGAATAAAAAAATTCGAGAACCGAAGTAGCTAAAAATTCCAAATTTAACATGTCGTTGGCTTTTGGGGTATATCTAAGTTTCTTCGCATTTGAACTTTATCGGGGTAGTCCGTCCTGTACCCGACATAGGAATGGACCTGTTTTTTAAAATACCTGGAAGATCGGGGAAACTAGAAAATATAAATTTAGTACATCCTTATCTTTTGGGGATTATTTTAATTCCTTTGTTTTTGAACCGTATCGGGCCAACCCGTTTTGGGCCCGCCTTAGAAATTCACTTTTTTGGTGGAATAACTCTAAAGCCGGAGTATCAAAACGTTTCAAGTTTTGAATGTCGTTGTCATTTACGGTATGTCTAAGCTCATTGGATTTAAAACCTGATCGGGCTAACCCGTCCCGGTCCCAACAAAAAGAATGTACTCATTTTTTAAAAATAACTCCAAAACTGTAGCAGCTAGAATATCTAAATTTAGTATATCATTGTTTTTTAGGGTATATTTTATTTCTTTGGATTTTGAACCTTATCAGACTCGCCCATCTTGGGCCCGACATAGTGATAATGTACTCATTTTTCGAGAATAACTCGCAAATCGGAGCAGCTTAAAAATCTTAATTTAGTATATCAATTTCTTTTGGGGTTTATCATAATTTATAATTTGAACCTCATCGGGTTAGCCCGTCTTGAGTCCGTCTTAGGAATGCGATCGTGTTTGATGAATAACTCGAGAACCGGAGTAGCCAAAAATTCCAAGTTTAGCATGTTACTGTTTTTTATGATATATTTCATTTTTTCGACTTTAAACTTCATTCAGCTAGCTCGTGCTGGGCCTGCTATAGGAATATACTCATTTTTTTAGAATAACCCGAAAACTGGAGCAGATAGAAAATCCAAATTTGGTATATTAATTCCTTTTCGGGTAGAATTTAATATTTTTGGCGTATATATAATTATAATTAGTGGCTTAAGAATGGAAGATAGGATGTGTGGTAAAAAACCTCATTTGCCGAACAATTACATTAGTTTTCAAACTTGTCCATATTTAAAAAAAAATGAATTTTGTACTATAAGCTCCATTCGATCGTCGACCCCCTTTTTTCCTAGATACATAGTTACATCCATATGCAAATGAGCTAAGAAGTGCGAAATTTGTCCACGGATGTTGGGTCGGTGCACTGGGAGTACGAGTGAAAGTTGCGGTTCTGTGTGATCTGGCGATGAAGGTTTTATGCCTTCGAAACTGGTCAATACTAGTATTTTGAGTTGTATGCTGCTTTTTACGAAGATAATTTTTTTTTCTTTAGCAGAAATTTAGACCGCACGTATTGATTTTGTTTACATGAAATTGAAAATTTTGAATAATTTTTAAAAGCATTATATGAATAAGTTGAACGAATGCTTTAAAAGCAAACTTTTGTTTTGCATTTTGATACATATTACCATATAAACCTAAAAAGAGAATGTATTAGAATGTCTAGCAGATATTTTGTTTTATCTCATATGTTCGGCTACTAGGAAAAATGCCTGTCGGTGGCCTTGTGAATTTGGAAGAAAAACATGAAACACCTTTGCCGCTTGAACATTAGAACAAGAGGGGGGGGGGGGGGCTGCCTACAAGTGCTGTCTCTTTGTACGGTGAAAGAAAGCGCTGATCAGAATTTCGATTGAAAATGGACATGTAATCGACCGCTATTTTATTTTGACAGCCGCGTTTTCTTTACCCACATTTCCGCAAATTGCCACATCTCTTACACGAACAATGCTCAAAAGATCCGCTAATCAGCGGGAGCTCTGGAAATGGGTAGAACACCAGGAAAGGACATTTTGTACTGTCTTCAGGGTGGCCTCTAGATACAATAGGAAGTATTTCATTAGCACATTGGTCATCTGAGATCGAATCTGTTTTTACTAAGAACCGTCACATGTACACTATTCTTTTTCGTTCTAAGATTGGACAGGATGGACCCACTTAGTAGGAAATATTTTTCAAAACTATAAGCAGCAAGCTTTCACTCATTTGATGTTTGACGTTGATGTTCGACGTTGTAATTGACGTTGAAGATCTATATTTTTGTTTCTATATTTGGATTAAAAAGGGCTGTTTTTATAGCCATATTATATCAGTTTTCTAATAGATCTATCAACATATTTAATAGTTTTTATAGTCGATGAAGCATGTCCTCAATTTCTAAAAAGAAAGTGAATGACAGACACTGCTTCGTACCTGAATGTAAAACAGGTTACAAAAATTTCAGAGGCAAATATTCTCTATATAAAGCTCCTGACAACGATGAACTGAGAGTTAAATGGACAAAGTAAATTCCTCGTGCAGATAAAGTTCTAAACAAAAACTCTGTGGTTTGTGAGTTGCATTTTGCTAATGACGGGTTTTGCACTATTTAATTCTCTTGCATATAAGCGTAGTCAGGATCTAGGATAAGGGAGGTCGACGATCGAATGTGGGTTTACACAGATCGGGCTAGCCCGTTAAGGTTTTAAATACAATGAGCTAAGATATACCGCAAATGACAACGACATTCTAAACTTGAAACTTTTAGATACTCCGATTATAGAGTTATTCCCCCCAAAAAGTGAATTTCTAAGGCGGGCCCAAAACGGGTTCGCCCGATGCGGTTCAAAATCGAAGGAATTAAAATATTCCCCAAAAGATAAGGATGTACTAAATTTATATTTTCTAGTTATCCCGATTTTTAAGTTATTCTAAAAAAACGGGTCCATTCCTATGTCGGGCCCAGGACGGGCTACCTCCGATAAAGTTCAAATCCGAAGAAATTTAAATATGCCACAAAAGCCAACGACATGTTAAACTGGAATTTTTAGCTATTGCGGTTCTCGAGTTATTCTTAAAAAACGAATGCATTCTTCAGCCGACCCAAAACGGGCTAGCCCGATGGGGTTCAAAATCTAAGTTAAAATCCATCCAAAAGGAAATGATATACTAAATTTACATTCTTTAGTTACTCCGTTTGATCGAGTTATTCTTGAAAAGTGAGTAAATTTCTATGGCGGGCCAAGACGGGCTAGCCCGATGAGGTTCGAAATGCGATGAAATATAATATACCACAAAGGACAATGATATATTAAATTTAAACATTCTAGATGCTCTGAATTTTAAGTTATTTTCAAAAAACGATATATCCCTCTTGGTGGGCTCAGGACGGGCTACACAGAGGGGGTTCAAAATCTAAATTAAAATCCATCCAAAAGGAGGTGATATACTAAATTTACATTTTTTAGCTACTCCGTTTGATCGAGTTATTCAAAAAGCGAGTAAATTTCTATGGCGGGCCAAGACGGGCTAGCCCGATAAGGTTCGAAAAGCGATGAAATATAATATACCACAAAGGACAATGATACATTAAATTTAGACATTCTAGATGCTCCGAATTTTGAATTATTCTCGAAAAAACGATATGTTCCTCTTGTTGGGCTCAGGACGGGCTAAATCGATAAGATTTTTATTCCAAAGAGTTAAAATATACAGCAAATGACAAGGATATGCTAAACTTCGAATTTTTAGATACGCCTATTCTCGAGTTATACCAAAACCAAGTAAAGTCCTATGGCGGGCTAGCCCGATAATCTTCAAAATCGAAAGAACTGAAATGTATCACAAGAGAAAACGTCATACCGAATGTCACGTTACTGTGATGAATGAAATTGATTATTTTGGATCTCAAATGTTTGAGCGACCACAGATAAAGTTAAATAAAACTTAAAAATACGAATATATCCCTAACTCAATCTCTCTGAAAATCAAATGACTTTTTGTGTATACCACTTGCAATAATTATTCCAAATTTCACACAAATTCATCAATTATTTTCAAAGATATCGGTCATTTCATTTGCATTAAATTCCCATTAGTTTCAACGTTAACTCCTCCGCTTTAGACCGCTTATTCGAGATCAACGTCATCTGGCGGAGGCGGTTTTTAGGGAACCTGTTTTTCGCCTCGGTCGGCACACTATCCCTTCTAGACACTGTAGTTGTGATCATGAAGAATAATAGATCCCTTTAGCCTTCATGGTACTAGCGGCTATTCACTGCAACGCACTCGCGCCAAAATAACACGTGATAAATACGTCAGGCGCAAATTTCAGTGACCGCAGATGAAAGACGACTGTTCTTTGTTTGCTTTATGCGGAAATTTACAGTTCAATTAGTCTATGCGAGATTTTGATATTGAAAACAGACACAGACACACACACACACACACACACACATATATATATTATTTTATTATTAATAAATTTTATTATTGTTTCTATTATATTATATTATTTATTTATTTATTTTCTATTTAAAGTCTTTTCAAGGCTATTAAACTACTAGTATTACGAGTTATTTCTGCTTTTATTGGATGAGAGAGTGTCAAAAATATTGTACTATCAAGAACATAGTGTGGTAATTGTAGGAGGGAGTCGACCTTGTGGTCAAACTAAAGTATGAGATGGAAAAAATGGACATGCTTAATTCGGGACGGCGGCATTCCGAAACTGCCGTGGCCCAAAGGACGGAGCCCTTCGTTTCCGAACTGTTCCCAAAAGACGGCTAATCTTTTGCGCTAAGCCTAACTCTCGAAAAAAATTCACTAAAAATCACCCGTTCAACACAGCATTCTACTTTTTTCAGGAAGAAAGAAAATACTTATTTTCTATTTGATGTATATTTTTCATACAAATTTTCTTTTATCAAAATATTAAAAATTTTAGTGTATATATGTTTTAGGTACAGATGGATAATTCTTTGGCATGTCCTTCCGACTTTTTAAAACTGTACCACATATATGCGTATTGTTAGAGAACAAATACTTTGCAAGTGCAGGAGAGGTAAAAAAATTATCCAAATACAAAGTATATCCTTTTCCTAAAAGTTCATTTAGAAGTGTTTTCACAACGCGTTCTCCATACCCACCATCAGAGCTTGATAATTTCGTGTCCTTTCCAGTATACACAAGGAAATTCCATATATAGCCTGATTCCGATTCTGACAATTTATATATTTTTATTCCATACTAGCAGCATACCCGTTCTTCGAACGGAGTATATAATATAAAGAAACTTATAATTCGCAATCATGTGCAAATTCTGTTAAAATATTAAATTTATTGCTCCTAAAGAAAAGTTTAAGAATATCTGTTCTCACTATGCAAAATTATTTTCACGGGCACATCTGAAGAATAAAACATCCTGGCCACTTTTCTAAGCAAATTTACAAAAAAAAAAGGAATTGAATCAATATATGCAATCCCGTACTACTTATATTGTTGCAGATTAGAAATTATGCCAGTGTGTTAGTAGAAGATTACCCGTATTACAATATGAGTCTCAAAAATATTTGCCAAAATAAAAGAGATGACGTAATAAAATGAAAATATCAATAATATCCGTACTCTTTATACCAGAATGTCGTAATTGATTCCAATATATGCCAATATATATCAAAACATATGCCAATATACCTGTACTACTTATATTCTCGTAGATTAGAAGATATACCCGTTGAAGACCCAGATCGTCCGACTCATCCTGAGGACTTGAGCAACTATTTGGACGGCCGGGAAAGGAAGATATACCCGTGTATTTGTAGTATTTGTAGAATATTAGTCGTACAACGTAAAATATATGAGTTTAAACAATTTTTGTCGTAATAAAACAATTGCATAATAACTTGAAAATATCAATAATCCCTGAATCAATAATCCCCGAAAATATCAATAATAATAACGTTAAAACCTGAAGACCGTAATTGATATTATCCAGTCAAAAATGCTATAAGAAAAATCAAATCGTTTTTTTCTAAAACATATTTTTATATTCATTTATTGATTATTCAAATAGAAAAAGTAATAATTAAAATTAACAGACCGATTTAATTTAATTGCGTTCCCGAGCAACATGATATAAGATAGAATCTTCCTGATAAACTGCGAAATTAAATAACCATTTTTATTTCTTTATACTTTTCATTGTTCAGTAAAAGCTTGGAAATATAAACCATGGAGATAGATTTCCCATTCAAATCATGTTTCAAACATTTCATGTTTTCAGAAAGTGACTAATTAACGCAAAAAATCTCCCATCGAACTCAGAGATAAATTTTTAATTCACTTTCAAACGATTTTCAAGCTTTTCGTTTGGATAAACCACGGAGTTAGAGAGTAGAACTCCTAGGAAAGAGTTTCGTTTTCCATTAATATCTCGACAAACCCTGATCTTAGATACTCAAAACTTGGGCTAAATTTATGGGGGGCTATTTCAAGGTTATCCGCAAAATTTCATCAAATTCGGTTTAGCAGTTCTTCCGTGATGATAAGCGAAAATTTCGTTTTTTACTGATATCGCGCGAACCACTGATTGTAGGAACTCCAAAGATGGACTAAATTTTAAGAGAGACTATGTCCAGGCTACCCACAAAATTTCATCAAATTCGGTTCAGCCGTTCTCCCGTGATGACGGGACAAACAGACAGACAGACAGACAGACAGATTTCCAATTCTATTTACATAGATATATCGTCTGGTCAATTTAATTTAGTTTTGAGCCTATAAACAACTTTTATCTATAACTTGCTATACCATTATTAGTTATTATATCAGATTTTGTTTTTTATATATAGAATGTGGCATGCATTTTATTATAACAGTTCAATTGTAATCTCCTCTTCAGTATTTGATTAGTCCTTCGCACATTATCGTATTTACACACTAGCAGCATACCCGTTCTTCGTACGGAGTATATAATATAAAGAAGTTTATAATTCGCAATCATGTGCAAATTCTGTTAAAATATTAAATTTATTGCTCATAAAGAGAAGTTTAAGAATATCTGTTCTCACTATGCAAAATTATATTCACGGGCAGATCTGAAGAATAAAACATCCTGGCCCCTTTTGTAAGTAAATTTACAAAAAAAAAAAGGAATTGAATCAATATATGCAACCCCGTACTACTTATATTGTCGCAGATTAGAAAATATGCCAGTGTGTTAGTAGAAGCTTACCCGTATTGCAATATGAGTCTCAAAAATATTTGCCAAAATAAAAAAGATGACGTAATAAATTGAAAGTATCAAAAATCCCCGTAATCTTAATACCAGAAGGTCGTAATTGGTTCCAATATATGCCAATATATCAAAATATATGCCAATATACCTGTACTATTTATATTCTCGTAGATTAGAAGATATACCTATGCATTTGTAGAAGATTACTCGTACAACGTACTATATATGAGTTTCAACAATTTTCGTCATAATAAAACAATTCCTTAATAATTTGAAAATATCAATAATCCCTGAATCACAAGTCCCCGAAAATACCAATAATAATGATGTTTAAATCTGAAGACCGTAATTGATCCAGTCAAAAATGCAATGTCAATAAAATTTATTTTATATACATATTTTTATTATTCAAATCGGAAAAGATTTAATAAAAATCGTATGCCGCATAACATATTGAATCCGCTGCTAAGCGACATGATATCATTTGCTTCAAATAAATTGATAGAAATCATATCATCTGAATAATGCAATCTCCATGGAAGGTTTGGCGATATTTTCGTCAATTTAGCGATAACTTAAAAAATCGCCAAATTTATCGCCAAGTGGGACTGTAGAACTGATAGTCCCATTTTGCGACGAATTGACGAAACATCATCACAATACTATCCCCTAACAAAACACAATGAATTTCATTTAGTAAGCGCGATTTTATCAATTTCATGATATTTTTATGAATTTAAAAATATTTTTACCAATTTGGTGATATTAAAAAAATTCCTTCAATGTGTTACTAAGTAGGATGGATGAACTGACCGACAAATGCTACAGAAACATCATTTCAGTACTCTATTCTAAAAAAACAAATTTAATTTCATTGATTGATTTGGGCCATTTTTATCAATTTGGACACATTTCCACTAATTTGATAAAGTTTAAGAAAAGTTACCAAGTTATTTAGATATATTCCGCTAAATTCGTAGCTCTGAATTTGCAGATCTGAAAAATAAAATATTCTGATCCCTTTTGTATATACTAAATGAAAACACTAAAATTGTATTAGAAGATACATACACCCGTTCTACTCTTTTTCTGCTTCAACAATCGGCTAAATGAATTTATTGGGTAAACACAATATGTGAGCTTGAAACCTCTTTGCTTAAATAAATGAAAGTGATGTAAGCAGTCCGCAATATATATAATTAAAATAACAATCAAACCGTTCATTTATAAAATATATTTTTACATCCATTTATTTATTATACAAATAGAAAAAATAATAATAAATATTACCAACACATTTAATTTCATTCCATTGCCGAACAACATGATATAAGATAGAATCTTCCTCATAAAATGTGAAATTAAATAACCATTTTGATTTCTTTATACTCTTCATCGTTGAGTAAAAATTTGTGAAAGATGAACCATGGAGGTAGATTTTTCCATTTAAATTCATGTTTCAAACAATTCATGCTTTCCTATAGTGACTAATTAATGCAAAAATCCTGTGCTAAACTCGGAAATAAAGTTTTATTTCATTTTGGCGTTTTAAACAAACGATTTTCATCCTTTCCGTTTGGATAAACCACGGAGTTGGAGAGTAGATCTCCTAAGAAAAAGTTCCGTTTTTCATTAATATCTCGACAACCCCTTGTCTTAGAAACTCGAAACTTGGACAAAATTTATGGGGGGCTATTTCAAGGCTATCCACAAAATTTCATTAAATTCGGTTCAGCCGTTTTTCCGTGATGATGAGACAAACGAAAATTTCGTTTTTTACTAATATCTCGAGAACCACTGGTCGTAAAAACTCAAAACACGGACTAAATTTTAAGTGGGGTTATTTCTAGGCCACCCACAAAATTTCATCAAATTCGGTTCAGCCGTTCTCCCGTGATGGTGGGACAAACAGACAGACAGACAGACAGACAGACAAATATTCATTTTTATTTATATAGATCTGGACCTTTTCGAGGGGATATATTGACGAAATCCCAGCCTTCCTTACCACAAGAACAAAGATTCATCAATGAACACATTTCTTCTAGGAGTGTATATAGATTTAAATTTTGAAACTAATGCATCTAACACGGGTTTCAATTTATCTAGTTTTGGGGCATTACTATCCCGAGTAAAATAAAGGTAACGTAATATTCCTATAAATCGATCGCGACTCATAACTGAATTGAAAAAAGGAGTATTGATAATTGGATTCTTAGAAAAATACATTTTAAGATTTGGTTTTCTGACAATACTCGTCAAAATGACTAGTGCGAGAAACACACGAAATTCGTTTCCTGTCACAGGTGTAAATACATTTGAAACAGGTGGAGTCTTCGATGTGGAAGGAGAGAGGAGATTTTTCTCCCATTTTTTCTTTGCAAACTCATTAGTTGCTTTTACGATAAGTTCTACTAGTTCATCATCAAAAAATATGCTAAAAAATCAAGTTCCTTATCTAAATTAGGCGGCATGATAATGTGATTTATTCCAGGTATGTTCAAAACCTCCAAAGAATTCAGATCTTTCAAATCACATGTCCAAACATCATTCGAAAAAGCAGCAACTGAAGCTGGCGGCGTTGTAATAATAGTACGCTCAGAATCTGAAGAATCAATTGCATTTTCAGATTCATCATCAGAAATAACACTGTTCCACGAATCTTCACTATCTGCTTTGCTTTCATTACTGTTTGGTTAGTTTACCATACGCGTATATACTTCCACAGAAAGGAAACGTCTCAAACCAGCCATACTTTTATCCGAAATAGCCTAATCATTTCACTGTCGCACATTCCTTTAACCCCCCTCCCCCACCCCCTAAAAAATACTCTCTTATATTCCTGTAATTCACCAACGAAATCATTAAAAGCTAAAATCAAAAGGAGACCCGGAACTCAATTATAAAATTGTTGATGCTGCGAGAAGTGCTCTGTCTGTTTACTTTACAGAATCATGTTTCACCGCTCCAAATGGAGAAATAATTCATTGGATTCTCCTTGTGCCAAGGTCAAGCATCTGCAAAATACATTCAAGTTGCTTCCACGGGCATTTAACGCCATCTAGTAGACAAATAAATTCATAGGGGACAAATAAAATAGTCCAAATAAATTCATGAAAACGTTTCACGTAGAAACACCGATACGTGCCACTCGCCGTTTAGGGTAAAGTTCTTTCCGGCACAAGTGCGTGCCGTACGTCCTTGAATGCAAGTTCACAGCCGGCACGCGGGCGTGCCAACCGTCGCGAAAGGGTTAATGTTTACATTTGTAACCTTAAACGTCCAGGGGAGGGTAAACGACCCCTTACACTCCCCT
This sequence comes from Amaurobius ferox, assembly GCA_951213105.1. Lineage (NCBI taxonomy): Eukaryota > Metazoa > Arthropoda > Arachnida > Araneae > Amaurobiidae > Amaurobius > Amaurobius ferox. Next base: position 186,799,317 of record OX578133.1, read on the forward strand.
ATGGGCGCCCATGGCAGTCCCTACGGGCTCCCATTCCATGAGCTCCCTGCTTAATACTATTGCCCTCAGGACAAAACCTAACGGAGCCGAAGTTTCGATTTCTTCAGGGATAGTAAACAGTCTTTCCAGACCCTCCAAAAATCTCTGTGATATAAGAGGCTGAAACATTGCACACTTGCCATGGGATGGGGCGCGACAGCCCAGTGGTTAGCGGCGGGAATTGCTATGGGAGTTCATGGCAAGAACGCCCATAGAACTAATTCCAGGGGTGACAAACTCAAGGATGAGGCGTTCCATATTAACTTGCTTGTAATCTACATTTATATCTTTAAATGTACACGGTATGGTAAGTTCAACCAAGCATTCTCTTATGGGCGCCCATAGCAAGGACACCCGTAGAACTAATTTAATCGGCGATAAACTCAAGGATGAGGCGTTCAATATCGACTAGATTGAGACTTACATGTCTAACCTTGAACGTCTATGGGACGACAAGTGTCATCCTTTCCCGCCACTATGGGCGCCCATGTAACATTTTCCAGGAGGGAACTTAAGGATGAAGCGTTCAATATCGCAAGCTTGCAACCTACATTTGTAACCTTGAATATCCAGTTCAGCTTAAGTGATCCCTTGCAGTCCTCTATGGGCTCCCATCGCATGGGATCCCAGCTTATATACTATTGCCCTCAGGACAGAACCTAACGGAACCAAAGTTTCGATTTCCTCAGGGGTAGTAAACAGTCTTTCCAGACCCTCCAAAAATCTCTGTGACGTAAAAGGCTGAAAAACTGCACACTTGCCATGGGGTGGGGCACGACAGCCCAGTGGTTAGCGCGCGGGAATTGATTGCACTCAGTAGGCCCGGGTTCGATTTCTGCCACTGCCAAAACTGCCGCCGTGTTCACGTGGAGTACGATCGCGTTAAACATGTGCGTCTGTAAGTCCTTCCGAGGGGTTGGTGGTAGGGGAAAGAGGGTACGGTCCCCGTGGATGCCTCCTCCACTGGGTTCCGGTTTAAATTGGGTGGCACTTCCCGGTCGTCCAAACAGATGCCTTACACCTTTCTGGTAGATCGGACGGTCTGGGTCTCAACAACAACACTTGCCATGGGCGCCCATAGAACGTCACGAATGTCAACCTAATGAATACTTACTGTACGTCTCGTCCGTGAGATTGTCTCCGCTGGAAAAAGTTCCATTGACGTTCTTGCCATGGTCGCCCATAGGGAAGCATAAGGGAGCACTTGCCTTCCCGTGAACATCAAGGTCCCAAATGTAGGTGTTAAGCTAGTAGATATTGTGCGTCTCATCCTTGTGTAAGGTCTTGGAAGAAACTCTATGGACGTCCTTGCCATGGGAGCCTATAAAAATTTTGAAAGCCACAAAACGTAGGCATCAAGGTAATCGATATTGTACGTTTCGTCCTTGAGTTCGCCCCGCTTTACTAAGTTCTATGATCACCTTTGCTATGGGTGCCCATAGCAAGAGCACCCATATAACTTTTACAGGCGGAAAACTGAAGGGTGAGTCATACAACATCGACTAGCTTGATATCTACATCTGTGAACTTGAATGTCGACGGAATAGCAAGTTCCCCCTCAAGATCCCTATGGGCGCCCATGGTAAGAGCGCTTGTAGAACTTATTCCAGCGGGGGCACATTCAAGGGCGACAATATCGACTAGCTTGACACCCTGTGGGCAACACCTTATTATCAACATCTCGTATGGGCGCCCATGGCAAAGGCGTCAATAGAAATTTTTCCAAGGAGGGTATACTGAATGATAAGTAGAACAATATCTAGTAATTTGATACCTACATTTGTGACCTTGAACGTTCACAGTAGGGCAAGTGGCCCCTTGCGCTCCTCTACGGGCGCCCATGGTGAGGGCGCCAATATAACTTTTACCAGCGGGATAAACACAAGGATGTGACGTACAGTATTGATTATATTGACGTACAGTATTGATATCTATATTCGAATATTGTTAATATTATTGTATTAATGTTGATAAATGTTATTGTTCCCTATGGGCGCCCATAGGGGAGCGTGAAGGGGAACTTGCCATCCCGTGGATGTTCAAATGTAGGTATTAAGCTAGTTGATATTGTACGTCTCACCCTTCAGTTTACCCCCTGAAAAAGTTCTATAGGCGATCTTGCCATGGGCGCCCATAGGTGAGCGCGAGGGGCACTTGTCCTCCCGTGGACGTTCAAGGTCTCAAATGTAGGTATCAAGATACTAGATAAATTTACCTCTCATCCTTGAATTTGGACATTCCAGGAAAAGTTTTATGAACGCTTTTGAATCCCACTCCTTTTGAACAAGATGGACCCCCTCCTGCAATTACAACACTATATTTTGACATTCTTTCTCTCATCCAAGTTCTAATCACGTTAATTACAAAATGTTCTACCTAATTCCATTTTTTTACAGAATGCATATGCATATAGAATTTCATGGCTGTACGTATTCTCTCTCTTAAAATATATAATTTCGAATTATTCGTGTTTTAATTAACTGTTTCTAATTTTCTACAGAATAGTAGAATCTTTTGAAATCAATGTGATTAAAACACAGATAATTCAAAATTAGAGATTTTACAAAAGAGAGAGAGAGTACGTATAGCCATGAAATTCTATATGTAGATGCATTCTGAAAAAAAAAAAACAGAATTAGGTATAACATTTTATAATTAACGTGATTAGAGCACGAATAAGAGAGAGGGTGTGTGTGTCAAAAATATAGTGCGATCAAAATATAGTGTTGTAACTGCAGAAAGGGGTCGACCTTGTTTCGAAGGAGTAGGATTCAAGGGCGAACATAAAACTTTTTCCTGGGATGGCTAAACTCAAGGATGAGACATAATTATGTACTAGCTTGATACCTACATTTGTGACCTTGACCGTCCACGGGAGAGCAAGTGCCCCTTCCGCTCCTCTGTGGACGCCCATGGTAAAGTGTCTATAATGTATCTAGTATGTTGACCCCGGCACAAACTGGTTCTCGAGCGAGATGAAATCAGAGTGAGGGCGCCACAATCGATTTGTGTCCGGGCTAGCAGATGATAATAAAGTGCATTATACTATAATGACAGCAGTTTCCTCGGGAGAGACTTGCTATTTAATAACATTGTTTGGAATAAAATTGTTAACTTGCGATAGGTTTCAGTTTTATACACCTATTTGTGTGAAAACTGATAAATTTTGGTAACTGTAGCAGTAAAAAAAAAGAAAAGAAATTGATAGCTAAAATGTCTTGATTTTCATTTTCTACTTCTTGACATCAGAAATTCCCCTATAAAAAAGCTTTATTACATGAGAAGGGATAATTAAAAAAAAAAGGTGTTCAAAATTAAATTGTATATATATATTTTTTTATTAAAAACTACAATAAACTAATATTTCCATAAAAAGTAGGTACATTTACATTCTTTAAATTAACAAACTATGTTGAATCCACTGGGGGGAAAACATGCATAATTTAGGAAAATACTGTATAAGTACAGTATAAATACAGGAAATACTGTATATAAACTTTGAATAAATTTCTTGTTTAAATAAATTTATTTTGCATTCATTTACATCTCACCACATCTTGTTAATCCAGGTACTTGTTCTTTTGATTGTTCATAACTTACGATTGGAAATTATTTTAGAAAATATGCAATTCAATTTTTTAACACTTTTGTATCACTAATTTTTTTTCGTGGTTTTTTCTAGGTTAGTGCCCCGCTGTCGGCACTTCCTTCTTTCTTTTTTTTTTCAACCATTTGAATACCGTTTTTACATTAAAAATTTATCAAATCGACGCTGATTAACATATATTGAATTATCATGTTTTTATTAAGTAGTTATATATTATACAAGTGAATTATATACCATACAAGTGAATTATATAGAAGTAAATTGTAATTTGCATAATTTTACATGGCAGCTGGATTATAACACGAACCAGGGTGATATCCATTGATAATAATTGGAGTAATTTACTCCATAAACTATCACCTGGTCCAACAATAAATTTTGGCTTCAGAGACACTTCACCGAATTCATCAATATTTCCAATACCTTACACAATCGACTTAAATTTAATTCATTACTAATAACTTGCAATTCATTTACTTCAGTTACAGTGGTACCTACCTGTTTTATTCCTCTTATAAAAACTGTACTAGTGATGGTGTTAGACTCTTGGAGAATAATTTTTCTGTCAGGTGTACTATTTTGCTCATTGTAAATGTCCCACTTAGCAAAACACACAACATTGGGAGTATGTTCGTAATCAATTTTTACCCAGTACTTTGGTAAAACTATTGCATCACAAAGCGTTTTAAAAAAATCCGATAATTTAGTAATCTCTAAAATAGCAGGTCAAACTTGAATTTCAACATTGTCCTCAGTTGTTTTAATCCTCTTTGGCAGGTTACCACTTTCGCAGCGTGCAAATCTCTTTTTAAGCAAAGGTTTATTTAAATATTTAGGGGCATTAGGGAAGATGGTTGGAATAGCATCTTTGGAAAGTAAAGGACGACCTCTTTCTGTTAGCACCTCATCAATCACAATCTATAATGTCTATCAATAAATTCTGGGACAAAATGTTTTTCACACAAAACACAATTAGAGTCCAAAACCCTGTCAGCTCGAGGCACAGCTTTTCTCCACGTTTCTAATCTGTTTAGATCCTTTGGGGCTTTAAAAATTGACACTGTTTCCTTGCAGGATGCATAACCACTATTACAACCTGGCGCAAAGCAACGAGTTTGCCTTGATTGTTTTTTCGTCGACTGTGCAGGGTCCATCATGTTAAAAAAGGGATTTAAACATGAAATAAAAAGCTAAACAATCACATTTAGCCCTGAAAAGGGCTGTTATTTTCTTTTAAATTGCAAAAATAAAAATCACTGTAAAATATCTTCGGACGCAAACAAATCTCTGATGAGTTTTAAATTAGCGCGAAGTGCGAGCGAGGCGAACAACCGGACAACAGTTGACTACAGCGCCCTCTCCCCATTTCATCCTCCTCGGAAACCAGTTTTGGAAAACTGCCAAGGCAGCACGTTACACTAGGTATATTATAGACTCTTTACCCATGGCAAGGGCACATATAGAATTTTTTCAAAGGGGAAAACTCAACCTCAAGGATGAGACGTATAATATCGACTAGCTTGATACTTACTTTGGGACCTTGAACTTCCAAGGGAGGGCAAGCGCTCCCTTGCTCTCTCCTATGAGCGCCCATGGCAAAGGTGACCATAGAACTTATTAAAGCGGAGGCAAACTCAGGGACAAGACGTACAATATCGATTAGCTTGATACCTACGTTTGTGGCTTTCAAAAATTTTATGGGGTCCCATGGCGAGGGTGTCCATAGCGCTTTTTCTAAGAAAAGCGTACTCAAAGATGAGACGTACAATATCTACTAGTTTGACACCTACATTTGTGATCTTGAATGTTTACGGGAAGACAAGTGCTCCCTTACGTTACCGTACGTCTATGGACGCTCCCTTACGTATGGATGCTTCCTTACGTCTATGGACGCCCATGGCAAGGACGTCAATAGAACTTTTTCCAGCGGGGACAATCTCAAGGACGAGACGTACAGTATTCATTAGTTTGATATTCGTGACTTTCAACATCCCCTATGGGCGCCCATGGCAAGTGTGCAATGTTTCAATATGTCACAGAGACATTTGGAGGGTCTGGAAAGACTGTTTACCACGCCTGAGGAAATCGAAACTTCGGCTTCGTTAGGTTCGGTCCTGAGGGCAATAGTATAAGCAGGGAGCCCACAGAGCACGGCAAGGGAGCACTTAATCTCAACAGAATATTGAAGGTTACAAATGTAGGTTACCAGCTAGTCGATATAGAATGCGTCATTCTTGAGTTCCCTCCTGCAAAATGTTACATGGACGCCCATAGTGGAAGGGAAGGATGACACTTGCCGTCCCATAGACGTTCAAGGTTAGGCATGCAAGTCTCAATTTAGTCGATGTGGAACGCCTCATCCTAGAGTTTGTCGCCGATGGAATTAGTTCTATGGGTGTCCTTGTCATGAGCGTCCATAAGGGAAAGCAATGTGAAACTTGCCCTACTGTGTACGTTTAAGGTTACAAATGTAGATTACAAGCAAGTCGATATGAACCACCTCATCCTTGAATTTGTCACCGATGGAATTAATTCTATGGGTGTCCTTGCCGTGGGCGCCTATAAGAGAATGCAAGGGAAAACTTGCCCTACTGTGCACGTTTAAGGTTGCAAATGTAGTCTTCAAGCTAGTAGATATTGAACTCCTCATCCTTGATTTTGCCCCATTGAAAAATGTTACATAGGCACCCATAGTGGAAGGATATGATGACACTTGCCGTCCCATAGACGTTCAAGGTTAGATATGGAAGTCTCAATTTAGTCGATGTGGAACGCCTCATCCTTGAGTTTGTCGCCGATGGAATTAGTTCTATGGGTGTCCTTGCCATGGGCGCCCATAAGGGAACGCAAGGTAAACTTGTCCTACTGTGTACGTTTAAGGTTACAAATGTAGATTACAAGCAAGTCAATATGAACCGCCTCATCCTTGAATTTGTCACCGATGGAATTGATTCTATGGGTGTCCTTGCCATGGGCGCTTATAAGGGAATGCAAGGGGAAACTTGCTCTACTGTGTACGTTTAAGGTTGTGTAGTCTTCAAGCTAGTAGATATTGAACTCCTCATCCTTGATTTTGCCCCATTGGAAAATGTTAGATGGGCGCCCATAATGAAAGGAAATGATGACACTTGCCGTCCCATAGACGTTCAAGGTTAGACATGCAAGTCTCAATTTAGTCGATGTGGAACGCCTCAACCTTGAGTTTGTCGCCGATGGAATTAGTTCTATGGGTGTCCTTGCCATGGGCGCCCATAAGGGAACGCAAGGTAAACTTGTCCTACTGTGTACGTTTAAGGTTACAAATGTAGATTACAAGCAAGTCGATATGAACCGTCTCATCCTTGATTTTGTCACCGATGGAATTAATTCTATGGGTGTCCTTGCCATGGGCGCCCATAAGGGAATGTAAGGGGAAACTTGCCCTACTGTGGACGTTTAAGGTTGCAAATGTAGTCTTCAAGCTAGTAGATATTGAACTCCTCATCCTTGATTTTGCCCCATTGGAAAATGTTACATGGGCGCCCATAGTGGAGGGCAAGTAGAGCACTTGCCATCCCATAGATGACTCATTAGACTTGTTAGCTAATCGATATTGAACGCCTCAACCTTCAGTTTGTCACCATGAAAACAGCTCTATGGGCGCCCATAGGAGAGGGCAAGGGGTGCACGTGTTCTCCCCTAGGACATTTAAGATCACAATTGTAGATTTCAAGCTAGTCGATATTGTACGTATCATCATATAGTTTGCACCCCTAGAAAAATTCTATTTGCGCTTTGCCATGGGCGTCCATAGGGGAGCGCAAGGGGGCGTTTACCCTTCCTTGGAAGCATAAAGGTCACAAATGTAAACATCAAGCTAGTCAATTTTTTACGTTTCATACTTTAGTTTGACCACCGCAGGAAAATTTTTTTAGTATTCTTTAATCCTACTTCTTTCAATCAAGGTCGACTCCCTCCTGCAACCACTCTATGTTTTTGATCGTACAATATTTTTGACATATATATTTTATGATATATATATTTTTGACATTATATATATATATTATAAATATTTTTTACATTAATATTTGACCTTATAAATATTTCTGACATATATATATATATATGTGTGTGTGTGTGTGTGTATTTTCAATATCAAAATCACACATAAACTAATTGAACTGTACATTTCCGCAAGAAGAAAACAAAGAACTCTATTCATTCATCGTCGGCCACATATCTACGGACGTCACACAAAAAGACAAAAAGAAAAGAAAAACAATCAATCGGAAGAGCTGAGTATGCTGGTCTGCTGAAATACGCGCCTGGTGTGGTTATCACGTGGTATTTTGCAGGGAGTGCGTTGCAGTGAATAGCTGCTCGTTTCATGGTTGTGATAAAGCCAAAACGCTTCTACAGTGTCTAGAAGGAATAGTGTGTCGACCGAGGCGAAAAACAGGTTCCCTAAAAACCGCCTCCGCCAGACGGCGATGATCTCGAATAAGCGGTTGTCCATAAAAACGGCGGAGGAGTTAACATTGAAACTGATGGAAATTTAATGCAAATGAAATGACCGATATCTTTGAAAATAATTGATGAATTTGTGTGAAATTTGGAGTAATTATTGCAAGTGGTATACACAAAAAGTCATTTGATTTTCAAAGAGATTGAGCTAGGGATATATTCGTATTTTTAAGTTTTATTTAACTTTATCTGTGGTCGTTCAAACATTTGAGATCCAAAATAATCAAGTTCATTCATCACAGCAACGGGAAATTCGGTATGTCGTTTTCTCTTGTGGTACATTTCAGTTCTTTCGATTTTGAAGCTTATCGGGCTAGCCCGTCCTGGGCCCGCCATAGGACATTACTTGTTTTTGGTATAACTCGAGAACAGGTGTATCTAAAAATTCGAAGTTTAGCATATTTTTGTCATTTGCTGTATGTTTTAACTCTTTGGATTAAAAATCGATTTAGCCCGTCCTGAGCCCAACAAGAGGAATATATCGTTTTTTCGAGAATAATTCAAAATTCAGAGCATCTAGAATGCCTAAATTTAATATATCAATGTCCTTTGTAGTATATTATATTTCATCGCTTTTCGAACCTTATCGGGCTAGCCCGTCTTGGCCCGCCATAGAAATTTACTCGCTTTTTGAATAACTCGATCAAACGGAGTAGCTAAAAAATGTAAATTTAGTATATTATTTCCTTTTGGATGGATTTTAATTTAGATTTTGAACCCCCTCTGTGTAGCCCGTCCTGAGCCCACCAAGAGGGATATATCGTTTTTTGAGAATAACTTAAAATTCGGAGCATCTAGAATGTTTAAATTTAATATATCATTGTCCTTTGTGGTATATTATATTTCATCGCATTTCGAACCTTATCGGGCTAGCCCGTCTTGGCCCGCCATAGAAATTTACTCACTTTTCAAGAATACCTCGATCATACGGAGTAATTAAAAAAGCAAATTTAGTATATCATTTCCTTTTGGATGGATTTTAACTTAGATTTTGAACCCCATCGGGCTAGCCCGTTTTGGGTCCGCTGAAGAATGCATTCGTTTTTTAAGAATAACTCGGGAACCGCAATAGCTAAAAATTCCAGTTTAACATGTCTTTGGCTTTTGTGGTATATGTAAGTTTCTTCGGATTTGAACTTTAACGGAGGTAACCCGTCCGGGCCCGACATAGGAATGGACCCGTTTTTTTAGAATAACTTAAAAATCGGGACAACTACAAAATATAAATTTAGTACATCTTTATCTTTTGGAGAATATTTTAATTCCTCCGATTTTGAACTTTATCGGGATAGCCCGTCATGGGCCCGACATAGGAATGGACCCGTTTTTTTAGAATAACTTAAAAATCGGGACAGCTAGAAAATATAAATTTAGTACATCCTTATCTTTTGGGGAATATTTTAATTCCTTCGATTTTGAACCGTATCGGGCGAACCCATTTTGGGCCCGCCTTAGAAATTCACTTTTTTGGGGGAAACTCTATAATCGGAGTATCTAAAATTCCAAGTTTAGAATGTCGTTTTCATTTGCGGTATATCATAGCTCATTGGATGTAAAACCTTAACGGGCTAGCCCGATCTGTGTAAACCCACTTGTGGGCGGGTGGGTTTCTAAGGCGGTACGGTTCAAAATTGAAAGAATTAAAATACACCCCAAAAGAAAACGATATATTAAATTTAGATGTCCAACGTTCTCTGATTTTCGAGTTATTTTCTAAAACCAGGTAATGTCCTATGGCGGATCCAGGACGGGCTAGCCCGATAAGCTTCAAAATCGAAAGAATTGAAATGTACCACAAGAGGAAACGTCAGAACGAATTTCACGTTACTGTGATAAATGAACCTGATTGTTTTGGACCTCAAAAGTTTGAACGAACACCAGATCAAGTTAAATAAAATTTTAAAAATACGAATATATCCCTAGCTCAATTTCTCTGAAAATCAAATTACTTTTTGTGTATACCACTTACAATAATCACACCAAATATCACACAAATTCTTCATTTATTTCGAAAGATATCGGTCAATTTATTTGCAATAAATTCCCATTAGTTTCAATGCTAACTCCTCCGCTTTAGACCGCTTATTCGAGACCAACGCCGTCTGGCGGAGGCGGCTTTTCAGGAACATCTCCCAGCATTGAGAGGTATAGGCGGTCGGCACACTATTAGTTCTAGACACGGTACCCTCACTAAGCATTTCTCCCTTTTTAGTAGTTGGTAGAAATCGTATTTACCTAAAATTTCAAGTTCTAACCTTAAAAAAACTGCGCTAGTTCTCCATTTCACGACGATGTATCGGTTATAAGTGTCATGAATGTCGCTCAGTAAGCGTTTCCGATCCTTTAAAAGCTTCAAAACATCACATTTAGTTAAGGAATTTAAATTCCCATCGTAAAAATATTTACCTAGTTCGGTACTTCATAACTATGTGTCGGTGATGGATTCACTCCATACTTCCTCTGCAGGTGATATTACCTTATAAAAGGTTAGTACATATTAAATTTAGCTAAAAACGTCAAAGTCTCATTCTTAGAAACTTAGCCTAGTTCCCCATTTTATTGCTATGTACTGATCATTCACATGTTAAATAACTCTAAACACTCCATTTATCGAAAAAAATTAAAACGTAGCCTAATATTCATCTCTATCCCTTTCCGTCGGTCGTGTGTATTACACATATCGTCTCATTAGGTATTTCCGCCTCATTTAGAAAGTACGTGCATTTATGTGTTGGATTTTACTCGATGCATAACGCCTTGTGTTAAATTTCACTAAGTACAAAATCGCATTTAGCATTTTTGAAACGCTGCAAATTGTATTTGTTAGTTTTTTGAAAGATAAAACTTGTATTTATTAAATTTAGCTTAAAAATTGCAGGCAGATAAAAATATATATTATTTTCCGTAAGAAAATTAACACGTATGTTGTTTTTTAAGCGTTGGAAATCACAAAACAATCTTTTTCAGCTCGTGAATATATGTGGAGATTCCCTCACACTTCGATAAAGCTACCCCTCATCAAGCAGTGTGACATGTGTAAACGCCTACTGTATTCACATTCTTCTAGCACCGCGGGTGCTTTAAACAGAGCCCCTCTGCCTGTAGAAAGGATTAGTAGGGGCGTTAACACTTATATTATTTTACGAGTCTTAAGCATTGAAGTCTCTAGGATGTACCATCATTTTTAAAGAGCTGCTTTTTAATAATAGTTTTTCTTTAATTAATATATGCTATGCATTAGCGTATTCATATTTTAAAAAGCCGTTATCTCACAGCAAGAATAAATTGCAAGCAGACTACGCTTGGTATAAACAGAGTGTATTCTACGGAGTTGTTTCTAATTTCGAGAGGGGTGGCCCAAGTCTTCTTATAAAATATAGTCATGTATTCAGGGAAGCACCTGTATTTGGGGGGAATTAGAGGGATTTAAAGGATATATTAGCTAAATTCAGGTAGTTCAAAACTAACATTCACTCGATACTCACATTCCCGAAATTCACTCAATTCGCCTGATTCACCCAATTCGCTCGATTCACTCAATTCACTAGATTCATTCGAAACACGTATTCCTAAAATTCCCGAAATTCAAGTAGTTCAAAACACGTTTTTGTCAGTTTTTTACAAATTGAAAACATGTTTTTGTGAAATTCAAATACTTCAAAACACATTTTTATTAATTTTTTCTTAAAATTTGCACAAGTGCGGAAACGTATGCCATTTCCCCCACCCTCACTCGATACACGTATCCCCGAAATTCCCGAGATTCTCGAGATTCCCGAGATTCAGCTAGTTTAAAACACGTTTTTGCAAGTAAAAACTAACATTTTTGCGAAATTTTGTGAAAAATTCGTACAAGTGCGAAAACGCATGTTATTTTCCGTAGAGAAATCCTGAAAATTTTGAAATTCCCGAAATTCCCTCAATTAAAAAAGCACACGTTTTTGTTCGTTTTTTGCAAATAAAAACACATTTTTGCAAAATTTTGTAAAAAATTCGTACAAGTGCGAAAATGTATATTATTTTCTATGGAGAAATCCAGAAATTCTCGAAATTCCCGAAATTCACTCAATTCATAAAACACACGTTTTTGTTAGTTTTTTACAAGTAATAAACACATTTTTGTGAAAAACGTTAAAAATTTGTACAAGTGTGAAAACACAGGTTAATTCCCATAGATAAATTAACACATGTGTGGTTTTTGAAAAGTTGAGAACTTAAATTTGCTAATTTAAGTGGTTTAAAACAAGTATCTGTGAAATTTTGTTAGTAAAAAACGTAGATTTGCAAAATTCAAACACTTCAAAACGTACATTTGGGAAATTCGAAACACTTTATAACTTGCATTTGTTAGTTTTGTTAGTAAAAAACACATATCTGTGAATTTAAATGGTTTAAAACTCTGATATATTCGCTGAATAACTTTTCATAACCATATTTTAAGAAATGCTTCGTACGGGATTCTCACAGTTAAATATTCATAACAGTCTTTAAAATGACAGCAGTAACCGTGATATAACCTTATCGCAAGGATATTCAATATTCAATACTTAACGACTTTTCCCACCACGATGTCGCGCTAGCGTTGCTGTATGCATATACAGCATCTTCTGGCACAGAAATCTCGATGTTACCATAGCAACCCGAATGCTAAACACAATAAATTCTCTCGTAACGCCTTTCAATATTCAATATTTAACCTAATATTCCTTTCATTACGATGATATTGGAAGATATTCCAAGTTTCACCCTGAATAGTTCCCCTTTCTACCGCTAGGTGGTGTTGGTTTTGCTCCGCCTCTGCAGGTGAACTGCAGCCGTTGCCATCCGCAAAAAAGTTTCTCCAAATCTTAGAAAACATTTCTATGTTCCATTCTAAATAGTTCCTATTTCTGCCGCTAGGTGGCGCTGGGGTACTACCCCGCCTCTGCAGGTAAACCTCAGCCGTTTCCATCCCCAAAAAAATTTCTCCAAATCTTAGAAAACATTTCTATGTTCCATACTGAATAGTTCCGCTTTCTGCCGCTAGGTGACGCTGGGGTACTGCTTCGCCTTTGTAGGTAAACCTCAACCGTTGTCACCCCAAAAAGTTTCTATACACCTCCCACTCAAAAACTCAGTACGCTCAAAAACAATACCCTCATAGAAAACTACAATACCGTTGCCACTGTAAAAAAGTTTATAAAAAATTAAAACCACCAAATTTTCCATTTCCCCCTTTTACCCCCCCCCCATGTCTAGAATTACGAAATTCCTTCCCGGATGCGATTTTACTCCTTGCTTCGCATTGCTCCGCCTCTGCAGGTGAACACCCACTTCTTGACTACTCATGTCTGCCAACTGTACAGGGCTCTCTCGACATTGGGGGGAGAGTCCCCCTGCCCCCCTTAGCGAGGGCCCTGATTTCACGGGGCATTCATTAAGAGTTATTGCATTTTTGATGAGGGTTTTGCACTTGAGTACCGATGAGTCATTTGTTTGATTTCATAAAATACTAAATGCACCCAATTTCAGTTGATGTGGTATTAATTCAATGCCAAAATCATTGTGAAGTGGATTTTGTACACCATTACTTCGCTGTGAAATAAATAAAGTCATTGCATTATGTAGGAAAATCATGTGCTGCCCACATTAAATTTTTTGCAATACCTTGAAATACCTTGTCTTGCAATACCTTAAAATGTTTCAACACTACCTTAAAATATTTTAACAATTGGTACGCACGTAGTAGTGCATACCGGTTCAAAATTACCCTTGGATACGATGGTATAAATATTATAATAGATTTTTAAAGATCAAAAGTTTATATTTAAACAGCTAAACTGGGAATTTTTTTTTTTTGCTTAATCGCAGACAAACATCAATGGTTATTTGCAGGACAAATAAATAAATAAATAAACTTTACCTTCAGTTATTAACAAAACAATTGTTTTTTTAACGTTGGAGTTTACACAAATACATCAGTGATTTCCATTAATAAATGTTGATACAAGCTTCAAACGGAGCTACAAAAAGAAACAATCAACAGATTGAGAAACACAAAAACCGATCTTCAAAGATGGAAATTACTCACGCATTCTGACATAGGATGTGAATATTATACATTTTGTCCAAGCCATTGGAAATCAATATATTCCTGAACAAAAGAGACGCGTGACCAAATGTTTAGTCAAGTCTTTTTCCCTTTTTAATTTTTTCCTAACAAACGTTTGGCGAAATGTCATGTATGTTTGGCGATCCAACGGTTTCTTGAATGAACGGAAGGAGGGAATACAGCGTCATAAACATTTTGAAACAGTTGGGACTGTGCCCGTTCGAAATTAGCTCAGTTTACAGTATGGTTTCAACGTGGAGTTCAGGATTAACTCTCCACAATTCTTACCGCGACGAGGAACAGCTAAATGAGCCACCAAGTAATGCCGGATTTACGTTTATGGATTTCTTACCAGAATGCCGCGATCCGGGAGGATTTTTTTCAACACCAACTTATGAAACTTTCAGGTAATTTAATATGTGCTAATAATTAAGCTTGCACCAAAACTCTTAAAAACAAAGGTTTCAACTTTTCAAAATACATTTTATTTTTTTAAAAAAAGAAAAGATGCTCAGTATTAAAAAGTAGTTGTTTTAATCGAATATTCGGTTCGGTCAGGTTTTGTCCCGTGGTCGTAAGTGTGCAAAGTTTTAACCTAAGTCGCCAGAGGCTTCTGGAGGGTCTAGATAAACTTTTTGATTCTTAGTTTTCACCGTCCTCAGAGGGAAATTGAAAATCTGCCTTCGTTATATTTTGTGTCGTGGTAGGCATATTAAGTGCACAAAGATTAGGCTTTTTAGATCGGTGGGAGCTTGTAGAGGATCTGGAAAGACTTGGGGGCATAACCTTAGAGTTTTAGAAAATATTGGGGATACTTTCCATTCTCCTTTAATGTAAAGTTTATAGAGTAAAGCCTTTTTAACGGACACTACTGAAAATCGAACATCTACATTCAGAGGACATTCCTCAATACCGAACACTTCCATTTAATGGACACGTTTCCATACAGGACACATCTATTTAATTTACTTCTTGGAAGACACATTAACTTAAAGAGCATTTTCAAATTATCCTATTAAATATAAATAGTTCTTTGACCGTAGAATAGCTTATTCTCTGGCCAACGGCAAATATTTATTTATGCCAAACAAATTTTTGAACTACCAACAATTTGTGGATAGCACACGACTTTCCATACATATGCAAATCCATTTTCTTATTTTTTATTTCATGATGCATTAAATTAAGTTTAATTTGCTGAAATAACATAGACACTTTTCTGATATTATATCCAATTTGCATTTCTAATGCATATTCGTTTTATTTGACAGCTTAACACACTTTAAAACGTCTTCAGCTCCTCAAAATTCCAAAAACTAAAATATCTCGAGAACAGTTCATCCTGGGATCAACCTTATTCGCTCTGTTGACAAAAATTACATATAGAACAAGTATATGATTAATATATTTCAGCAATTTTAGTCACTTGTTTTAGATTTTAACGATCTTTGTGGGCCATTTGCAAAATAGGGTCGGTTATATTTTATCTAATCATAACAAAATTTAATCAGCATCAACATAACCCTCAACTTCACTACGAAATTTCAAGAAATTTCATTAAAGTCTTCAGCTTCTCAAAATTAAAAATCTTAAATATCTTGAAAATGGTTCATCTTAGAGTAATGGGGTTGATCTTATTCTGTTCGGCGTCAAAAATTACGTATAAAACAAGCATTTAATTGATACATTTGAGTATATGTAGTCCTTTGTTTTAGATTTTGACAAATTTTGCGGGCTGTTTCACACAGAAAAAGCAAGTTATTTTTGCCGAATCGTAGAAAAATCTAATCAGCACTACAGTAACCCACAAGTGACTTATTTACTAAATTTTGTACAATTTTGTCAATTAGTTTTTCAGCTAGAGTGGATGCAGACCATTTTTACGGACTATTTCGCAGAAAAGGGTAGGTTCTTCTTTCCTGAATCGTACCCAAATCAACTCAACACCAGGGTAACCCTCAAGTCACTTACCTACCAAATTTTATAAAATTTGGTCAATTACTTTTTCAGTTAGAGTGAAAACCTATATTGCACAGAAAGATGCACCGATAGACACACACAGACGTCACGCTAAAAACAGTTTTTCAAACACTCTAAAAACGTGTAGATCCGTCGAAAACTTGAGTTGCGATTTTCGACATGATTCCAATACTTTTCCTATACATTAACATGCATTGCAGGGAAAGTAAATATCATGCATTAAAAAAAAAAAAAAAAAAAAAAAAGCGTTACTTGGTGTGTGTTATTTCGAATAGCACGAATTAAATACTTGTTCTTTATTCAATTTTTGACAGCAAAACGAATAAAATTGATCTCCATGACTCAAGGATGAACCGTTCGCTAGATAGTTTAATTTTTTTTTTAATTTTGAGAAGCTGAAAACGTTAAAGTGCATTAAGGGGGCTCAGGACTCTTAAAAGTGTCATAAACTGAGTGAATTTACATGTTTCACGTTTTATTTTATACCACTTCTCCTATACATCCATAATACCTAAAACTTTTACGTCTAATAAGTGAATTCCTGTAGCATATATGATAATTTTTTTAATAAGGTGAATCTTATAATAATATTTTTAAAAATTGTATAATATTTATATATTTATTAAAATTTTATATTGATATATGTTGCTCGTGCGCATGATTGTAACAAAATCATTACTTCCAGAAACAAAAATATTGCTGATTATGATGCAAAAGTATCCATTCAAGAAGACTTAGATCAAAATCAAACCACTTGCATAATTAAAGTTTAAAAAAAATAAATTACTAAAAATTAAAAATGTAATTTAATTTTAAATTTAATTTTAAAATACTTAAACTATACAAATGTTTTGATTTTTATCAAAACATTTGTATAGTTTAAGTATTTTAATAAGTTTTCTTAATACTTCTGCCTCATACTTTTGACTGGATACTTTTGCCTCATAATCAGTAATATTTTTGTTTCTGGAAGCAATGAATTTGTTGCAATCATGCGAGCAAGCAACATATATTAAGCTAACGTTTTAATAAATTCATGAACATTATACTATTTTTAAAAATATTATTATCAGATTGACCTTATTGAAAACATGATCATATATGCTACAGGTATTAACTTATTAGTCATAAAAATTGTAGGTATGATAGATGTATAGGAGAAGAGTTACAAAATAAAACATGAAACCCTTTTTATGGCACTTTTAAGTGTCCTGAGCCCCCTTTGCCAAATGAAACGAAGCTGCATTAAAAATACAAATTGAGTATAATATCAAAAAAGTATCCATGCTATTTTTTGCAATTAAATTCAATTTAAGGCATCATAAAATAAAAAATAAGAAAATGTATGAGTCAGTAGGGAAAGTCGTGTGCTGTCCACATAAGATTTCTTAAATTTGCAAGCATGCTCATCTTCTCAAAAAATTATTTGAAAATAAAACGTAAAAATGGAAACATTATCCTGGTATTTTAATGAATTAAAGTTTTGAAGAAATGATTTTCAGAGAACATTCACAGGACATCTTTGTTATTCAATTTAATGCTAAATATCTTGCATGTCCTTTATGCTTCCTTATACAATATTGAAAAATTGTTTTAAAGATTCAAATTTTGTTATTTTTATAGAAATTCATATTTTAATATAAAATTTGTTTTAATACTCATCAAAACATTTTGCCATCGTTTGAAAAAATAGCTGCATGTGTGTGTATGTATATCATTTGTACCTTGATAAAAATGACTGTACAACATTTAAAATTCCATGGCTAGAATTAAGTAGCTTTTCTAATAAGAAAATTAAATAAATAATAATGTAATTAAATTTTTCAATAAAGTTCACGTAAACTTTTAATGACATTTATCTTTAGATTAACCGTAACCTATATACCGTTAAAAATATGCGTGTTTTAAATTAAAATATGTTGCTTTAACATTAACCTGCTTGAATGTGTCAAATTTAGAAAGACTGTAAAATGTTAAGAGCGTCTTTATGCATAGGAAAATTCATATACAGATGCAATTTTCACCATTATCATGCTGATGAGAATATGAAGTGGTTGAGATTTAAACATAAAAGAAATTCGTAATTATTATCCTTTGCTAAGTAATGTACAACAGAAATACGGCAACAAAATAATGGGGAAATATTGCAATTCTGGGAACATATTGAATATTAGATGATTCATGCAACAAATAAGGTTTTGGAATATTAATGAAGTTTTTGAGACTGTTCACGTCTTTTAAAAAGTTCGTTCGCTCGTTACTAATTCCCCCGTGGTGAAGGAGCGCCTACGCACCACGTCCACAAGAGCCCCCAGGGTATCCCATGGCGAAGGGGAGGAGATTTGCAGCTTCACTTTTTTACAGAGGCTCCCCGAAGGGCGGAAGTCTGACTTGGCCTCAACATGACAACATGTATGCCCGCTGGCGGGATTCGAACCCGCAACCCGGCAATCCAGCGATCAGACGGAAACGCATGCCCCTGACCGCTCGACTACCGAATCGGCTTAAAAAGTAAATAATGCAATATCTGGAATACTTTATGGCGTAAAAGGCGGATGGTGGATTTTTTTCAATTTCATTAATCAATAGGTATATTATTTCGCTGATTGAAATTCTTCTACCAAATTTCCTAGAAATCGGTTGCTTTGTTCAAGATATATAGTCTCCATAAAATTAGACAGAAATGCAGAGATCTTTCAAAAACAATTTATTTGTGTTAAGGGATGCTCAAAACGTGGATCTATTCAAATTACGACAATTGAACTCTTGCTCTCATCACATTTTAATGAAGGAGCCTTCAAATGGTGTGTACATTTCATTTTTGAAGGACTTGTTAAGCATTTTTATGCTCGTCCGTATCTCTTCTTTTGCATACTTCTTCCCTAAAGTTGAATCAGACGATATATTAGGAAAACCCAGACGTGACATCTTCAAAACTAGAAGTAGAAATCATTCTTAAACTCCAACCAACACCACTGGAGTACTTTGGAGGTGCTGTTACCGCAACCCTCTCCGGTGTTTAATACTGAACCCATATCAGTTATTATCTAAGCTATGTAACCGATTCTGAAAAATAGATGTTTCAAAGTGAATTTTCGGTAAAAACATATATAAATCAAAGTTCGAAACATTAACAATACTTTTCTTTTACGTATATTAAGAATTAAAGGGAAACTAAAACATGAAAACATTGTAAATGGTCACGTTATCTTTCCAGTAGATGTTTATGGACCATTCTGATATCACATTATCTTTATAATTAGATACATTTCATGTGAGTCAGCACATGAAATTAACTTTATGATATTTTCAAAAATAATCATTGAAAACAAACAAGTATTTTACATTGCTGAAATCATATTATAGATATGCGGCAGCAAAGATATCTGATCAAAGATGCTTGGAACCTGTACCCGAATTATAAGAACGAACCAGAAGCTAGGTTTTGCTCTATGCTTATAATGTTGGTCTTGTAAGCACGAGGTCTCGAGTTTGGTCCTGGCTCGGGACAAGCGACGCTCTATTCCGCCACAATAATGACTGGACGTTTGAACAACGCAACTTTCTCACGCCAACGATCTCACCTCTCAACACGAGATGGCAGCACCACACGGAGTCAGAGGCCTTGCAACTCCCTTCCTGGTTGACCATGACTGACGTCACGCCCGAGGCGACACGCCTCCCGGCCTTCAACTTTCCTACTGATGATGAATTTAGAGTTTCGAAAGCATTTGTGATAAGAGACTTTCTCACCAGTTGTGGTGGAACAAATATTGCACCACTTCACAGTATCAGTGATTTCAATATCATGCATTCTTCTCGTGGCGAATCATTGATCCCTTAATGATAGTCCATTTTGATGACACAAAAATAGCAGGGCTGTTACTGAAGGCACATTTTACAACATCAAAGATAGGAAATAATTTAAAGTGCAAAAAGGAGAGCCATTAGCCCATGGGAAAAGGTCACTCATTGCATTGGCGCCAGGGATCGGAGCAGCAATGTCAAAACAAAGCGAGTTTGTAACATCTTCAATCACAGGGTGACGAACAGTCTGATGCGATAAGGTGTCAACAAAGTCTTCCAAACTGTCACTCTGCGTAACAATAGACTCGTCTGAAACGGGAGGAGGTATACAGGCAGTCCTGAAAGGACGGGCATCAGCAGGTTGAGGCAAGGTTGGAGACGTAGGGCAATTGTCATTAGAGCCTCTCATCTGCAGAGCATCAAGGGCACTCAATTGTATGTTGGAGGCAACAGCTTCAGCAGCAGGTCTCACTTCAGGACGAGAAGGAACAGGCAGTGGGTCACCAAAAACAAATGTCTTGGCGACATTTCTAAGACATTGATGCACAGTAACACCACCAATTATTCGGTCCTGGCAAGAAGAACACCAGAATTTTGTATCACTAATCCTAATCTGATGATATAGCATGAGATGTCGAATTATAGAATATTTAGTCTTATGCCATTTGTCAAAGGAGAAGTGTGTTTTACAGTTGGGTTCAGTACACTTCAAGGGTCTCGACAGAGGAAACAAAAGATTGAGAGAGTTCCTAAATCTAAACGTGTGAGGGGGGCATGAATCAAGTGCTTGCGTATCACGAGGAAGGGTAGGGTCACTCATTTGCTGAGTAACATGGGCACCCAATTGTACATTGGGGGTAATAACTTCAGTAGTTAGTCTTACCTCAGGATGACAAGGTATAGGTAGCGGACAGCCGATAAAAAAAGTCTTGGCAACATCTGTAAGACATCGATGTACAGCAATACCACCACTTATAAGTTTTTGGCAAAAAGAACACCAGTTTTTAGAATCAGTATCTTTGAAATGATGATACTCTCTAAGATGTCGAATCATGCTGTATTTAGTCGTGCTCCATCTGTCAGAAGAGAACTGCTTTTTACAGTTGAGTTCAGTACACTTCAAGGGTCTCGGTAAAGGAAATAGAAAATGTAAAGCCTTTCTAAATCTTAAAGTGTGAGAGGGGCACGAATCAGGCGGGACCGCATCATGAGAGAGCGTCCGAGGGCTCCTAGCTTCCTTAAGCCGACACCAATCTCTCAAGCAGGTAAGAAAGAGTATGGAGGTATCAACAATTTGCATACAGAAAAGGTAATAATCAGTAAATGATCCAATGGTGATGTTATGAACGTCAGCAAGGTGTTGTTGTTGTTGAAACCCAGACCGTCCGACCTACCAGAAAGGTGTAAGGTAACTGTTTGGACGGTCGGGAAGTACCACCCAATTTAGACCGGAACCCAGTGGGGGAGGCATCCACAGGGACCGTACCCTCCTTCCCCTACCACCAACCTCTCGGAAGGACTTTCGGACCCACATGTTTAACGTGATCGTACTCCGCATGAACACGGCGGCAGTTTTGGCAGTGGCTGGAATCGAACCCGGGCCTACCGAGTGCAACTCCAGCGCGCTAACCAATGGGCTACCGCGCCCCTCGTCAGCAAGGTGTGACTTAACAAAGTATTTACACACAGAGAGTCCAGGGGCGCGGTAGCCCATTGGTTAGCGCGCTGGAGTTGCACTCGGTAGGCCCGGGTTCGATTCCAGCCGCTGCCAAAACTGCCGCCGTGTTCACGCGGAGTACGATCACGTTAAACATGTGGGTCCGTAAGTCCTTCCGAGAGGTTGGTGGTAGGGGAAGGAGGGTACGGTCCCTGTGGATGCCTCCCCCACTGGGTTCCGGTCTAAATTGGGTGGCACATCCCGGCCGTCCAAACAGTTACCTTACACCTTTCTGGTAACCCGGCCGTCCAAATAGCTGCTCTTAGTCCTCTGGACGAGTCGGACGGTCTGGGTCTTCAACACCTTTCTGGTAGGTCGGACGGTCTGGGTCTCAGCAACAACAACAACACAGAGAGTCCAGAAGACGAGAAAAAACACCACAGCCCTCCTCAGGACAGTTGAAAGTGTCAGGAAGGGGAAAGTGCATAAGAAGGCAAGAACCATTTCGAATACATTTTGGTCTAACAGACTCATCAGGTAATTCATTCAAATGTCTAATCGGCTCCGCTGTTGGAGAATCATTGATGGTTCCTCTTGGAAAATTTAAAATTTGAAGATAGCAAAGCACGCACTGTCAGAGTCAATAAGTGTTGGCTGGGTCATGAAAGTACACAAGTCCAGTTTTAAAGAAAAACTTCGTTCACTTTATTTGGTGAAAAACACAACTCGGCATATTACACGTACCTGGTAATTTTCCATGCCGAAAAACATCAAAAATATACTATGTACAAAAGATTTTCAGTTGTAAATGACTAGACAGAGATTCCTTGAAGCATTTGGTAGTAAGTTACTATACTACCTCTATCACTTGCGTGTATTTCAGCCACCATCACTTGGCAAAGGGAAACCAAAGGATAGAACATCAGGAAAATATTTAAAGCGGCTTCCGAACGTTTGTAAGTAAATTTAACGTTCAATACATGCTGGTCCAAACTGACCACATCTGCATCCGTTTCGACTATTCACCGTCGTCAAAAGATATTCCGCAGTGCTTCTGTCAAAAACATTTCTGTCTGCCTGCATCAGACCATCAGTGTCTATCTCGTCTGACTCCTTCAGACGTCTGATCCGATCGATCTGTCTGATCTCGATCGACTCTCCTTTGCTTCAAGAAACCTCTGCCCTATATATCCGAGAATGGACAGTTCCGGAAACGCCCCCGGATATGCAAATCAGATGCGTACGCATTGAGAACTGATTTGCATGAAACCTCATGTTGAAAAACGTCACGATTCACGCCGGTGAACGGGAAGAGTCGTTCATATTAAATTTGCATAAACGCCCGTTCACGGGAACGTGAATCGCGATGTATTGATTATTTCCAACAGTTCCCAATTCAGAGTGGGTAGGTACACAAACAGAGGATCTAACAGAAACATTTGTGGTTTTAGGCTTATTTGAACTCGGGCAACTGGCACGAGAAAAGGTCGGCTAGAAATAGCCGCAGAAGAGGTAAAGTTCAGTCGGCCACTCCGCTGGCTCATAGCGACGTCATTAGTAAGGAGGTGAGAATTCCCTAGATCAAGAGATCTACCATTGCAATTAGAATTACCCTTCTTGGCATTTCGTGAGCAAGCAAATTTTTTTATTTCAGAAGTCATAATCTTCTTAACAGTAGTTATAGTAACGGTACGACTCTCATTAATATTATCAGTTTCAGGTGAGAGGGTAGGTCTAACAGGTGGAGACCAAGGAGAGCTCAAGTATTCCAGGATATCGTATTTTGAAGAATGTAAAGCCACCACATCATTTTCAATTATTGAGAATGGGTGCAAATTTGAACCCACGGGAGATTCCATTTCAGGCACATAATTTGCCTGGCTTGACACACAGACATTTGAGATTTGGTCTGCGTTGTACAAAGCACAAGGACCCACACCAAATCCATGGAAATCAGCACGCGAAACATTAGAATTAAAACTAGTGAGGTTATGAGAGCTCAAAACAGCCCTAGAGTCCAGAAGGTGAGATACAGCAGAACTATAAGGGTTATGCGTCCTACTACTCAGAGGTGGTGATTCACCTATGTAAAGAACATTATTTTTAGTCATGTCAATATAACATTCAGAGGTCTGACAGTTGAGAAGCGGGAAGATGTAATTAGACTGACCAGATTGTTCATGGTGGTTACGTTTGTCAAAGTGTTTACAAACGCTGTCATCAGTGGACAGTTCACAAGAAGTATGTAAGACAGAGTTCGACTCTAGTTGGAGTCTATCAGACCGCACATTAGCACAGTCAGGAGATGAACCGGAGCTGCCAGAAGAGCATAGGTCTTGGAACATCAGTAGATTGGCTTCAGGTAGGTCTCCAGTGTCCGGAATAAAAGTTAAGGGGGCATAGGACCTTTAAACCTTCAAAAAATCAACTTTTCAATTTTATTTTATTCTGAATGTTTGAACATTTCTGAACACTGTGCAAAAAACCGCATTCTAAAATTCGCATTATTTCTAAAGTTATGAGCTTTTATGCAACATACACTTTTGAAAATTTTCTCATGTCAGCCATCGCCGCCATTTTTAAAGGGACGTCACTATTTGTTTACGTTTGCAGTTTGCTGTTTTGTCATGTAAATCTAATACTTTTTCCACCACCATGTCTTAATTATTTATTTAATTATTTCTGCAGCAGCAGGAAGGCAACTACTCACCTCTACTGAACTGCTCAGCCCAGTTTGTTTATATTCTAGAGCCGTTAACTTGTTTATAACGTGGAGAATTTCTTCTGAGTTTTGCAATTTCTTTTCATTATATTTTCTTACTTTTTACGATTGATTTGCGGCATTTATGTTGTTTAAGCATAAGAACTTTGAACTAAAATACAGTTAATCTATTTTATAATTATGCATTACAAACTTCTTCACGTTTGCATATTTATTTGTGTAAACTTCAACGTACAAGACTGTTTGGTGCAATTTTTTAATATAAACTTTTTGCTTTTTGCATTCTAATAATGGATACACCGGCAACTAAATCTCGTTCTGGGAAAAGAAGACGTTTTCAATGAAATATGTATGTAATTAAAAACAAAAACAATCCGAAAGTGTTCGAATGAAAAATGTTGATTCTACGCCTAAGCTAAGTGCTTCAAGTAAAAAAACTGTTCAGCTCAAAAGATGAACTTTCACTTGATAAGTCACATATTTCATCTGAAGAACATTAATATAGAATAGTTCATATATCAGTACTTTTCAAGGAGCTTGCAGATGTTTTGTGCTGCAAAATATGTCATGGAACAATAAATATACGTGAAAAATCTTCAATGGGTTTAGCATCAACATTTCTTGTATATTGTGATAGCTGTGATGAACTAAAGTCTGTGAAAAATTCAAAACTGCTTGGTGTTAAGAAAAATATTCCAGAAATAAACAGAAGAGCTATATTTTCTATGCGATGTATAAGGCAGGGCTTATCGGCTTTATCTACTTTTTGTTCTACGATGGATCTTCCAGCGCCTGTTTCTCAGAAATCTATATAAATAAAATTGAAAATCTGTCTGTCTGTCTGTCTGTCTGTCTGTTTGTCCCATCATCACGGGAGAACGGCTGAACCGAATTTGATGAAATTTTGTGGGTAGCTTAGAAATAGCCCCACTTAAAATTTTGTCTATAGTTGGAATTTCTACGACCAGTTGTTCTCGAGATATTAGTAAAAAACGAAACTTTCGTTTGTCTGATCATCACGAGAGAACGGCTGAACCGAATTTAATGAAATTTTGTGGGAGGCCTTGAAATAGCCCCCCATAAATTTTGCCCAAGTTTCAAGTTTCTAAGACCAGGTGTTGTCGAGATATTAATGAAAAACGGAACTTTTTTTATAGGAGTTCTACTCTCCAACTCCGTGGTTTATCCAAACGGAAAGGATAAAAATCGTTTGTTTAAAGCGTCAAAGGGAATTAAAACTTTATTTTTGAGTTTGATGCAGGATTTTTGCATTAAATAGTCACTATCTGAAAGCATGAATTGTTTGAAACATGAATTTAAATGGAAAAATCTACCTCCATGTTTTTACATGTATTAACCTCCATGTATTTCACAAGCTTTTACTCAACGATTAGAAGTATAAAGAAATTAAAATGGTTATTTATTTTCGCATTTTATGAGGAAGATTCTATCTTATATCATGTTGCTCGGCAAAGGAATGGAATTAAATGTGTTTGTTAATGATTATTATTATTTTTTCTATTTGTATAATAAATAAATGGATGTAAAAATATATTTTATAAATGAACGGTTTGATCGTTCTTTTAATTACATATATTGCGGACTGCGTACATTACTTTTATTTATTTTAGCAAAGAGGTTTCAAGCTCATATATTGTGTTTAGCTAATAAACTCATAATAAATGAACGGTTTGATTGTTCTTTTAATTATATATATTGCGAACTGCGTACATCACACTTTTATTTATTTTAGCAAAGAGGTTTCAAAGCTCATATATTGTGTTTAGCTAATAAACTCATATATTGTGTTTACCCAATAAATTCATTTAGCCGATTGTTGAAGCAGAAAAAGAGTAGAACGGATGTATGTATCTTCTAATACAATTTTAGTGTTTTCATTTAGTATATATACAGACGGGATATGGATATTTTATTCTTCAGATCTGTAAATTTAGAGCTACGAATTTAGCGGAATATCTCTAAATAACTTGGCAACTTTTCTTAAACTTTACCAAATTAGAGGAAATATCTCCAAATTGATAAAAATGACCCAAATCAATGAAATTAAATTTGTTTTTTTAGAATAGAGTACTGAAATGATGTTTCTGTAGCATTTGTCGGTCAGTCC
Organism: Amaurobius ferox; assembly: GCA_951213105.1. Taxonomy (NCBI): domain Eukaryota; kingdom Metazoa; phylum Arthropoda; class Arachnida; order Araneae; family Amaurobiidae; genus Amaurobius; species Amaurobius ferox. The sequence continues at coordinate 186,825,851 of OX578133.1, forward strand.
ATCCATCCTACTTAGTAACGCATTTAACTAATTTTTTTAATTTCACTACATTGATAAAAATATTTGTAAATCCATAAAAATATCATGGAGACGAAAATGTCGCCAAACCACTTAGATGAAGATCACATTATTCAGGCTACATGATTTCCATCAATTTATTTGAAGCAGATGATATCATGTCGCTTAGCAACGGATCCAATGTGTTATGTATCATACGATTTTTATTAAATCTAATAAAAATATGTATATAAAATAAATTTCATTGACATTGCATTTTTGACTGGATAATATCAATTACGGTCTTCAGTTTTAAACATCATTATTATTGATATTTTCGGGGACTGTTGATTCAGGGATTACTGATATTTTCAAATTATTATGCCATTGTTTCATTATGACGAAAATTGTTGAAACTCATATATAGTACGTTGTACAAGTAATCTTCTACAAATGCACGGGTATATCTTCTAATCTACGAGAATATAAGTAGTACAGGTATATTGACAAAATTTTTATATATATTGGCATATATTGGAATCAATTACGACCTTCTGGTATTAAGATTACGGGGATTTTTGATACTTTCAATTTATTACGTCATCTTTTTTATTTAGATAAATATTTTTAAGACTCATATTACAATATGTTTAAGCTTCTACTAACACACTGGCATATTTTCTAATTTGCGACAATATAAGTAGTACGTGGTTGCATATATTGATTCAATTCTTTTTTGTGTGTGTGAATTTGTTTACAAAAGGGGCCAGGATATTTTATTCTTCAGATTTGCCCGTGAAGATAATTTTGCATAGTGAGAACAGATATTCCTAATCTTCTCTTTATGAGCAATAAATGTAATATTTTATCAGAATTTGCACATGATTGCGAATTATAAGTTTTTTTATATTATATACTCCGTACGAAGGACGGGTATGCTGCTAGTCAGATAATAAAATTAATCGCAGGACTTTAAATGCCACATCTGTTGTAGCTAAATCTTTAATGAAAACTGCTGTCCAGGACGAAAGAGAATTATCAAATGGATCGAAAGATATTACTGTAAGTGGAGATGGTAGTTGGAAAAATAGGGGGTATTCGCCACGTGTAGGTGTGTGTACACTAATCTGAGCAGAAAGCGGGAAGGTTATTGAAACCTAAGTAATGTCTTCTTCTTGTAAAGGCTGCAACAGCTACAGAAATAAGAAAAGTGGAAAAATAATCATAAAATAGTGTGTTCGAAAAACCATTCGGGTAGTGCGGGAAAAATGGAATGTGATGGAATTTCGAGTCTCTAGCACTACATATGAAGTTTGAAAAGCTCGTAAAAGGCAGAAAACATTTGATTTTCAAAGACAAGAGGAAGAGGAAGGAATTACTTATGCATCAGGTGCATTTTGATGCTAAATTAGATATAAAATAACACAGGATGTATAATAAACTACAGCCAAACATTAATTAGCCGAACTGCGATAACTCAAAATTTTCCATGTGCGAAAGTCATATTTGTTATATATTTTTGTAATTTTAAGCAATTTCAATACGTCAAATTTTCTGTAACTCATTCTTTTCTTGTCACTAGAGTTTCAGTTTATCAAAGTAGCACTGCAGCTGTTTTTCTCAGGTAGGTGATTTTACAACTTGCGCACAGCATATTTTAAAATATATTGTACCAATCACTTTCAAGTTTTTGCTCTTACTTGTTTCATCTATATATACAATTTATACAAAAGAGATTCCTCCTAAATAAGTAAAAATTTAGTAAATGTTTTTCATCTGACTGACAAGAAACTTCTTCACGAAGCTGATGTTCGAGCTTCCGAAGCAACATATAGAGCTCAAATACTTCTTAAAAGGCAGAAAAATTTTGATTTTTCAAACATAACAGAATTAGGAAGGTGCTATTTATGCACTGGAAGCATTCTAAGGTCAAAATACTATAATAAGTAACACTGAATATATTTTTAAACTTAAAAGCGGGTATCTCAGGTATGTGATTTTAGCCCTTGTGCGCAATATATTTTATAATATATGTAGCCAATCACTTTCAAATTTTTTGCTCTTACTTGTTTCATCTATATACATAATTTATAGATAAAAATTCCTCATAAATACGTAAAAATTTAGTAAACGTTCTTCATCTGACTAACAAGAAACGACTGCGCGAAACGTCTGTTCGAGTTTCCGAAGCAACATATAGAGCTCAAATAGCTCCTAAAAGGAAGAAAATTTTTGATTTTTCTTACATAACAGACATAGGAAGGTGCTAATTATGAACTAAAGGCATTTTAAGGTACAAAATAAGATAATAAGTAACATTGAAGCATTTTTAAATTATAAAGCTGTTTTTCTCAGATATGTGATTTTAACACTTGCGCGCAATATATTTTAAAATATATGTAACCAATCACTTTCAAATTTTTTGCTCTTACTTGTTTCATCTATATACATAATTTATAGATAAAAATTCCTCATAAATATGTAAAAATTTAGTAAACGTGCTTCATCTGACTAACAAGAAACGACTGCGCAAAACGTCTGTTCGAGTTTCCGAAGCAACATATAGAGCTCAAGTAGCCCCTAAAAGGAAGAAAATTTTTGATTTTTCTTACATAACAGACATAGGAAGGTGCTAATTATGAACTAAAGGCATTTTAAGGTACAAAATAAGATAATAAGTAACATTGAAGCATTTTTAAATTATAAAGCTGTTTTTCTCAGATATGTGATTTTAACACTTGCGCGCAATATATTTTAAAATATATGTAACCGATCACTTTCAAATTTTTTGCTCTTAATTGTTTCATCTATATACATAATTTATAGATAAAAATTCCTCATAAATAAGTAAAAATTTAGTAAACGTGCTTCATCTGACTAACAAGAAACGACTGCGCGAAACGTCTGTTCGAGTTTCTGAAGCAACATATAGAGCTCAAGTAGCCCCTAAAAGGCAGAAAATTTTTGATTCTTCTTACATAACAGACATAGGAAGGTGCTATTTATGAACTAAAGGCATTTTAAGGTGTAAAATAAGATAATAAGTAACACTGAATGTATATTTAAACTTTAAAGCTGTTTTTCTCAGATATGTGAAGCCCTTGCGCGCAACATATCTTAAAATATATTTAACCAATCACTTTCAAATTTTTTGGACTTACTTGTTTCATCCATATATATAATTTGTACTTCAAAAATTCACCATAAATAGTAAAAAAAGAATTGTGAAGAGGTTTATTTCATGTTTTTTAACACTGAAAATGAAAATTTCATTTTGTTTAGATTTTAAAAATATTAAATTTATTTCAAAATTTTAAAAAGTGTGTACAAATTAAAGATGTAATAGTTATAAATATATTATTATCAAATTGAAGTCCATAAGTATAATATTATTTGAAATATCCTGCGCGCGGCTGCTACATACACCATTATGTCTGTCAAAATTGTATAAATTTTAAAAAACAATATAAAATGTACATATAATTATATGACTTCAGTAAAATTTGTGTAGTAAGAAAGGTTTTCTATATGTTTAGAGAAAAAAATTTGAACATCTGGGATACACCTGGTTAAAATTAAAAAATTGTAAAGATAGCTCTATTTTCAATAAATTTCGACTGTTTAAAGGTCCTATGCCCCCTTAAAGAAACAGGAGAACCAAGATCAGTAGAGCATTGGGAAGGCATGTCACCAGTATTAGAGAGAGGTGACAAGCGATTCGAAAGATCAGCATGGACATGAAAACAATCTAGAACAGTCTCAGATTCCACAGGAATATCAATCGAAGAGTCACAAGTCCTCAGTCGGAGGTCAACAGGGTCCAGTTCCTCCTCACTGTCAGTAGACATGAGGACCAACCGGGGAAGGTTTGGACGAGGTAACATTTTGTGGACTCTAGAGAAGGCGTCTGCAGGAAGGGAGTCAGAAGTACAGCCAGGAGACTCAGGACAGTGAAGGGGAGTCTCATTCAGAACCATCGGAAAAACCTCAGGAACCAATCGAGGAGGCTCGAAGTCATCCCGAAAAGGCACTCCATGGATACCCAAAGAACCATTCTGTTTCTCAGTGCCCGATGCTTCATTACAAGGGTCACAAGGATCAGGTACAGTACCAGTCAGACCAATTTGTAGGAGATTAGGGCAGAGTGGTGATAAGATTACCCTGGGTATCATCGAACAGCAGTCTTTAAGATCTAAGCAAAGTCTGCCCATATCATACGGGTTAGCAGAAAAGTTCAAACAGGAAGAAAAGTGCAATTCAACTCGAGTAACAGGAGTTAGAGTTCTTTTCTGGGAAGGATATTCATAATTCGCACTTACAGCGCTATTTGGGGAACCAGTGATAGAGGTTCCAGGAGTATCATGGCCACATGCATCAGTTCCGTCACGTGCAGCGAGAAAAGAGGCCATTTCATTTGCTTTATGAGAGCAGGCAAGTAGCGTACGTCGGCAGACCGGTGAGTCAGTAGCTACTTCCACAGAGTTGGTAGAAGATTTAGAGTTCACACAGCGATCGAAGGCACTCGGACCAAGCTCATCAGGCAGCTGGTTCTAACAATCTCCTAGTAAAGGAGAACTACACGTGATCACAGAAGCCCCTCGACAGTTGAAGAGGGCACGAGGTTCAGGTAGAGGTATAAATTTCACTTTCGGAGTCACTTCTAAAGGATCAGATAGGTCAGAAGTCAATTGTTCCTTAATTACCACTAGTTCTTTAGAGTCATCCATTATAGAAGAAGAGTTCCATTTAAAATCACTAAAATTATCAATTAACTCCACAGAGCAGCAGGACACCAAGGCAGGCCAGAGCCAGACAGTTTAGGTGGCAACGGAAATGAATTTAAAAAGTCATAAATTAGAACTTAAGTAATTTTAGAAAAGGGCCAGTAAAAAAAAATAAAAATGCTGGCAAGTTCGAGTAGCAAAGTGGACTCTAGGGCAGGACCAGTTTTGAGACGATCCATGACAAAATATTTTAAAACACACAGAAACAGTACAAAGCACATATAAGGAACAATTTAAGAATAACTTGTCAGATTAATAAGGATGGTTAAACAAGGTAACTAACCAGTGGTCAATCAATTTAAAACAAAGGGATATGACCAGTGGTCAAGAAGGTCAAGTAATGCAAACTGACCAGAGGTCAAGCACGGTAAAAAGTATTTATATATATAACTATATGAAACTGACCAGTGGTCAAACAAGGTCATAACAATGGGGATGACCAGTGGTCAAAAGGGACAAATACAAGTTAATTAGAGAAGACAGTGGTCAACCAGAGCAACTATCCAGTTGAAGAACGTGACAAAGTAGGTTGAACTGACCAGTGGTCAAACAGGGCCAGAAGTTGGTGGTCACGTGAAGAAAAGTGACCAGTGGTCAAACATGGTCATCCAGTGGGAACAATCAAACATGGTCATCGAGAGTGCAAGGTCAGCAGGCCACATATATCACACAAACTCAAGTAAACAGTAATACATATTAAACTAGGCAGGTCAAGAAAAATAAATTCAAAACATACAAAATATGACGACATTGAAATATTTCACTTGCATGAGGACAATATTGTGAAACCGCTTCTCGGCAAGAAGGTCACGGATAATAAATTTTTAGCACAAATCAAAAATAACATTTTTCCGGTAAAGGTGAAATAAATACACATGGCACTAGAGCCAACAGAGAACAAACACATCGAGCATTGACATTTCCCCCCCTCCCTCACAGCATTCAAAATAGTAAGAAATAATAAAACTTGGCGAGAAAAAGGCCGTTGGCGAAGTACCACATTCTGATCTTTAGCCAGAATGTGGAAAGAGAAATACAAAACAGGAAGGAATTAAATTAAAACTGATTATTTAAAATTGAAAAACTTATTAATTTAAACATGAAAAAGTCATTAAATGCAACCTTTATATATATTTTAAAAATTAAAAATTCTGAAATAGCAAAAAAGGATGCTGCAGCGAGTGGCCCATACCATCCGATAGCCGGAGATTCTCAGAACTCTGGACTGGTAGAGTGGCTTTTAGATCATGTGACGAGTACGCTATGTTGGATAGCATTGCTTCAATACAGTAACAGAAGAAAGCCCCACTCCATAGCTTGTCTAGTATATAAGGTCTATGATGTAGGTGGAGGGAGCTATCTCGTTCCCTTTTCGAGATGAAGGAAAAAGTCTATTACAAATTTGTAGAGAGTTGCCAAATTAGTATAAAAATGTGTTTGACCGGCAGAAAAACTGAAAATAATTCTGAAAACTAGGGAATAGATTCCCATATTAAACAACATTAACGCACTTAGACGATTGAAATGCCTTGCATTGGGAAACGCTATGCGCTATGCTAATGGTTCGGATGCACTAGCATTCCGCTTATATTTTATAAAAATAAGGATCAATTCGCAATATTCTTCATTATTTTCAATACTCTTCATTAGTAAATATAATAAACATGGCTCATGAAATTGTAATAAAAGTAGGACGAAGTGACAAATACGTAGCATCTCATATAGGCACTCTAGATTCTTTCTTCCAGATGGCGAGTCGGAGAGGATTTTGTAATTTGTGCCCCAATTCGTCAGCGACCGCAGTCTTTGCTTGGCAGGCAATCTTCGGTTCCTATTCGGTGAATGGCAGTGGCGTAACGTCGATAGAGATTAAAACGCTGACATCTAATTTAAAGAAATACTTAATCACATGTTTATTTTTAAATAATTTTTCGAGTATATATGTATTTTGAGAAAATTGTTATATTTTACTTCCTTACGTTTCAAAGTGCTTTTCCCATTAAAAATCAATTTCCCCCTTAAAACACATTTTTCCCATTACAATCTGAATTGGAAGCTAATCGTGTCTAACTTTTGCTGTGCATTACGAATAATATGGTATTAAAACCTCCCACCTCGTAAGCTCGTCCTTCGGTGAGAGCGGGGCGCTGGAGGCTAGCCTTAAAAAAGGTGTAGCTATTGATCTTAAGGTAATGATTGGATGTTGATCGTGACGTTTCCCTAATGACGGGGATAGTGGGGAGTAGAGCTCCTATACTACAGGCTGACTTATCAAGCAGAAGCCCAGTAAGGTTTCTTCAAATACATGGGTTACCATATTTGGCGGTTTAACACGTCCTCCAAATATTGATTTTTACAGGTATTTGATAATGTTAATTATATAATAATAACATTTACAATTGAGTTATATTTTTATAAATATGAATTAGATTGGAGTAACATTTGTAATTACGCGACACTTATTAACAAGAATAAAAAATATAATTTTCACTCTATAAGCAGATTAACAAATAGTTGGACATTTTTTTTTCTTATTATTTTTTTGCAAAAATCCGGTCTTATTAAAATTTATGAAATACTTTGATGTATATTTCTACTTTTTCCCGTCTAGGGGTATGATGTAGAATAACCCTTCCAGTCCCCTGTGCCCTGTGTTTCGTAGAAGGCGAAAAATGGGGACCCAGTGCCTGGGGGGATAGCCAGGTACCGTACCCCTGGGTATTATATCAGGGGACTGGTCCTCCAGGTTGGAGGTTGGGCGTGGGGCTAACAACTCCACCCCGGAAAAAAATTCCTGTTACGAAACCTTTGAGAAAGATAAACCGGACTGATCTTTGGAAACGACCGCGGAAAGGAAAAGGGGAAAATGATTTTTGGATTGCGAGTTGGAATGTATTGAGTCTAAATCGAGCGGGAGCACTAAGATCCCGAGGAAGACCTAGGGCCAGATGGAAGGAGCAGGTAGAGGAGGATTTGAAATTGCTTGGTATTAGCAATTATAAGAGGAAAGCGACCAATAGAAAGGAATGGTCAAAAATCTTAAAGGAGGTCAAGACCCTACAAGGGCTGTAGTACCATGATGATGATGATGATGATATTTCTACTTTACATCTGTTACAGTTCTAACACTATATAGAATAAAATATGGTCTTATTATGAGCTCAGAAAGACCTTGAATTATTTGAAATACTTATACTGAATAATGAAAAGTTGTTTTTGAAATATATATTCATGATGATACATAGTAGTGTTACGTTGTTAATATGTAACATCGCAAGGTTTGGATAGATCTCAACCTATAAAGATGGTCCCTATATTTCTTTTAAAATAAATAAATGTTTCCAAGGGAGGACACCAGGAAAGGAAATAAGAACAACGCTTCTTCGACTCCGTCAACAGGTGCGTCTCAATTTCAGAGGGTCACGGGCGGGCGACCATGGGAGAAGGCGACCTCTTGACCGCTACTGGGAGACAGCCGTGAGGACCTGATCCGCCTCTCGGCCCGCAGGTTTTATTTCCCCACGACTGAAGGTCGTCTGCAGACGACCAGGCTGAGCTCCAGGAAAGGAGCGTGAGCAAGTAAGCTTTGTAGAACGCTATGAATAGACTCAAAGCCAAAGACGGGCAAATATAGGACGGGACCCTTAACCACACACCCCCCACCCCAGAGAACAGCAGCGATGAGATAAGGCAATCGGGCATCCCCAGGGAACTTCCCTGAGTTGAGGATGCCCGAGCACAAAAAATGACGAGACCCCAGCTCCACACGGGAGCTGGGGTACCAAGGCGACGAAGCAAGGACGGACGCTTCTTATGTCAGTTGCAGTGGCTGATCTAAATGAGAAAGGGCCAAAAGGGCCGGGAAGGATAATAGAGAAGGGAGGCGCGCGTTGAACGAGCTGCAGAGAGCAGAAAATGCGTCTCAGCCGAGAGAAAGGCTACGGGAGGAGAAGTTAGAAACAAGGGAAGATAACTGGCTACGGGAGGAATATAGTACACAGGTTAGAGTAGCTCTAACGGATGAAGACAACTTACAGGAGTAAAGAGGCCGAGACCTACTAAGATGTAGGGCCAAGGGGAGGAGAAGAACATAGCGCAAAGGGGAAAGAAAGACTAAGCCTAGTTACGCTAGAGAATTCTTAACTACCCTAAGCTAAACAAGGAGACTAAAGCTAGCTAAGACTAAATAAAAATACTAAACTAGTGGAGACTAAAGCTAGTTAAACACTAATAGAATACTAAACTAAGAAAAACACTAGAAGAGAGAACAAAGACCGGGGAGAGACAGAGGCGAAGAGTCTTAAACTAAAATACTAGCTAAGGCGCGCGCATATGCAGGCACTTACCACGGGGGAGAATCTAAAAAAGAACGGAATTAAACGAAATAATAAAAAGTGGGACGAGGCGCGGCTGCTGCCTAAAAACGTCCCATTTACCTAACAGAAGAGGCTTGCTGCTACAGGGGTCCTGGTGCTGGGGAGCTACAAAATGAACCTAGAAAGAAGGGAATAGAACACATCGCATGGGAGTTAAGAACAGACTAGTAATTAAAGAAAAGGAAGTTATTCACCATTCCAGATATTTATGATGACTGGCGCTGAAAAGGAATTTATAATTTTAGCAGCTGAAAGGGAAAATTTATATTAGATGCTAGCGGTGCCTCCAATCGGAGGGACACGACGGCTTAGACAAGATCTCAGCGACGCGAGGAACACAAACTGCGGCGATACCAGCAGCGCGGAAAAAGGCGGCCAAGACAGTACCTCAGCAACGCGAAAAGCGTCTTACGACGCAAACACAGAGAGCAAAGCTGAGACAATACCCCAGAAGAGAAAGACTAGTAGAACCTGGAAAACCTGAAAAGAAGTGCCACTCTGCGGTGGACAAACACCCATGGAACAAGCTGGGACAATCCCCCAGATACCTGCAAAGAAAAAACAGAAAGGAGAAGACCCTAACTGGCAAAGGTCAGAAAGAAAGGACCAGCAGGAGAGAGAGAGAGAGAAGAGAGGAAAAGGAAATCCTACATAGTAGGGAACCACTGAGGTGAAAGGTCCATCAGTGGCGGAGTGCTGGGCCAGGGTAGAGGTTCTCTCCGAAACCAGGTGGGAACTACCTTCCACAGTTTCCCGTCCTCATCCTCCCTCTCTTCACCGCTACTGGTCACACGTGCGCCTGAGATCGTGGGAACTTTGGGTCAGCTGACACATATTAATTCTTGAGCCCTAACAAAATCTCCGAGATGGCAGCACCCAATAACAGATATGTAACCTTATGCTGCCCAATGGAAATAGCGTAGGGGGCGTAGCTTTGTAGGAGGCAACAATTTTCAGATGTTCGAGAGAGGGATTTTCACTTGATTTTGCAATTTTTGAGAAGGAAAGGTTTCCCAGAGAACTGCGGTGATGCCGAGCACCCGACGTCTTCCGACTAGATGACGGGACAAAAAACGGGGTCTCGAGGTATGCCATACATGTCTTTTACATACATTTTGGTAGCAAAATTCTCTCGCTCTCTCTTGACATTTTATAAGTCTTCGTAGTTGAGATAATAGATCCTTATGCAAATTATTCTAATTGTATTTTAAGGGAGTGTATAATTATATGAGTGGTACGAATTAACATTAATTTTGAGGTGATGATGATTTTGAGGTGATTCATTCCATTGCCGAACAACATGATATAAGATAGAATCTTCCTCATAAAATGTGAAATTAAATAACCATTTTGATTTCTTTATACTCTTCATCGTTGAGTAAAAATTTGTGAAAGATGAACCATGGAGGTAGATTTTTCCATTTAAATTCATGTTTCAAACAATTCATGCTTTCCTATAGTGACTAATTAATGCAAAAATCCTGTGCTAAACTCGGAAATAAAGTTTTATTTCATTTTGGCGTTTTAAACAAACGATTTTCATCCTTTCCGTTTGGATAAACCACGGAGTTGGAGAGTAGATCTCCTAAGAAAAAGTTCCGTTTTTCATTAATATCTCGACAACCCCTTGTCTTAGAAACTCGAAACTTGGACAAAATTTATGGGGGGCTATTTCAAGGCTATCCACAAAATTTCATTAAATTCGGTTCAGCCGTTTTTCCGTGATGATGAGACAAACGAAAATTTCGTTTTTTACTAATATCTCGAGAACCACTGGTCGTAAAAACTCAAAACACGGACTAAATTTTAAGTGGGGTTATTTCTAGGCCACCCACAAAATTTCATCAAATTCGGTTCAGCCGTTCTCCCGTGATGGTGGGACAAACAGACAGACAGACAGACAGACAGACAAATATTCATTTTTATTTATATAGATCTGGACCTTTTCGAGGGGATATATTGACGAAATCCCAGCCTTCCTTACCACAAGAACAAAGATTCATCAATGAACACATTTCTTCTAGGAGTGTATATAGATTTAAATTTTGAAACTAATGCATCTAACACGGGTTTCAATTTATCTAGTTTTGGGGCATTACTATCCCGAGTAAAATAAAGGTAACGTAATATTCCTATAAATCGATCGCGACTCATAACTGAATTGAAAAAAGGAGTATTGATAATTGGATTCTTAGAAAAATACATTTTAAGATTTGGTTTTCTGACAATACTCGTCAAAATGACTAGTGCGAGAAACACACGAAATTCGTTTCCTGTCACAGGTGTAAATACATTTGAAACAGGTGGAGTCTTCGATGTGGAAGGAGAGAGGAGATTTTTCTCCCATTTTTTCTTTGCAAACTCATTAGTTGCTTTTACGATAAGTTCTACTAGTTCATCATCAAAAAATATGCTAAAAAATCAAGTTCCTTATCTAAATTAGGCGGCATGATAATGTGATTTATTCCAGGTATGTTCAAAACCTCCAAAGAATTCAGATCTTTCAAATCACATGTCCAAACATCATTCGAAAAAGCAGCAACTGAAGCTGGCGGCGTTGTAATAATAGTACGCTCAGAATCTGAAGAATCAATTGCATTTTCAGATTCATCATCAGAAATAACACTGTTCCACGAATCTTCACTATCTGCTTTGCTTTCATTACTGTTTGGTTAGTTTACCATACGCGTATATACTTCCACAGAAAGGAAACGTCTCAAACCAGCCATACTTTTATCCGAAATAGCCTAATCATTTCACTGTCGCACATTCCTTTAACCCCCCTCCCCCACCCCCTAAAAAATACTCTCTTATATTCCTGTAATTCACCAACGAAATCATTAAAAGCTAAAATCAAAAGGAGACCCGGAACTCAATTATAAAATTGTTGATGCTGCGAGAAGTGCTCTGTCTGTTTACTTTACAGAATCATGTTTCACCGCTCCAAATGGAGAAATAATTCATTGGATTCTCCTTGTGCCAAGGTCAAGCATCTGCAAAATACATTCAAGTTGCTTCCACGGGCATTTAACGCCATCTAGTAGACAAATAAATTCATAGGGGACAAATAAAATAGTCCAAATAAATTCATGAAAACGTTTCACGTAGAAACACCGATACGTGCCACTCGCCGTTTAGGGTAAAGTTCTTTCCGGCACAAGTGCGTGCCGTACGTCCTTGAATGCAAGTTCACAGCCGGCACGCGGGCGTGCCAACCGTCGCGAAAGGGTTAATGTTTACATTTGTAACCTTAAACGTCCAGGGGAGGGTAAACGACCCCTTACACTCCCCTATGGGCGCCCATGGCAGTCCCTACGGGCTCCCATTCCATGAGCTCCCTGCTTAATACTATTGCCCTCAGGACAAAACCTAACGGAGCCGAAGTTTCGATTTCTTCAGGGATAGTAAACAGTCTTTCCAGACCCTCCAAAAATCTCTGTGATATAAGAGGCTGAAACATTGCACACTTGCCATGGGATGGGGCGCGACAGCCCAGTGGTTAGCGGCGGGAATTGCTATGGGAGTTCATGGCAAGAACGCCCATAGAACTAATTCCAGGGGTGACAAACTCAAGGATGAGGCGTTCCATATTAACTTGCTTGTAATCTACATTTATATCTTTAAATGTACACGGTATGGTAAGTTCAACCAAGCATTCTCTTATGGGCGCCCATAGCAAGGACACCCGTAGAACTAATTTAATCGGCGATAAACTCAAGGATGAGGCGTTCAATATCGACTAGATTGAGACTTACATGTCTAACCTTGAACGTCTATGGGACGACAAGTGTCATCCTTTCCCGCCACTATGGGCGCCCATGTAACATTTTCCAGGAGGGAACTTAAGGATGAAGCGTTCAATATCGCAAGCTTGCAACCTACATTTGTAACCTTGAATATCCAGTTCAGCTTAAGTGATCCCTTGCAGTCCTCTATGGGCTCCCATCGCATGGGATCCCAGCTTATATACTATTGCCCTCAGGACAGAACCTAACGGAACCAAAGTTTCGATTTCCTCAGGGGTAGTAAACAGTCTTTCCAGACCCTCCAAAAATCTCTGTGACGTAAAAGGCTGAAAAACTGCACACTTGCCATGGGGTGGGGCACGACAGCCCAGTGGTTAGCGCGCGGGAATTGATTGCACTCAGTAGGCCCGGGTTCGATTTCTGCCACTGCCAAAACTGCCGCCGTGTTCACGTGGAGTACGATCGCGTTAAACATGTGCGTCTGTAAGTCCTTCCGAGGGGTTGGTGGTAGGGGAAAGAGGGTACGGTCCCCGTGGATGCCTCCTCCACTGGGTTCCGGTTTAAATTGGGTGGCACTTCCCGGTCGTCCAAACAGATGCCTTACACCTTTCTGGTAGATCGGACGGTCTGGGTCTCAACAACAACACTTGCCATGGGCGCCCATAGAACGTCACGAATGTCAACCTAATGAATACTTACTGTACGTCTCGTCCGTGAGATTGTCTCCGCTGGAAAAAGTTCCATTGACGTTCTTGCCATGGTCGCCCATAGGGAAGCATAAGGGAGCACTTGCCTTCCCGTGAACATCAAGGTCCCAAATGTAGGTGTTAAGCTAGTAGATATTGTGCGTCTCATCCTTGTGTAAGGTCTTGGAAGAAACTCTATGGACGTCCTTGCCATGGGAGCCTATAAAAATTTTGAAAGCCACAAAACGTAGGCATCAAGGTAATCGATATTGTACGTTTCGTCCTTGAGTTCGCCCCGCTTTACTAAGTTCTATGATCACCTTTGCTATGGGTGCCCATAGCAAGAGCACCCATATAACTTTTACAGGCGGAAAACTGAAGGGTGAGTCATACAACATCGACTAGCTTGATATCTACATCTGTGAACTTGAATGTCGACGGAATAGCAAGTTCCCCCTCAAGATCCCTATGGGCGCCCATGGTAAGAGCGCTTGTAGAACTTATTCCAGCGGGGGCACATTCAAGGGCGACAATATCGACTAGCTTGACACCCTGTGGGCAACACCTTATTATCAACATCTCGTATGGGCGCCCATGGCAAAGGCGTCAATAGAAATTTTTCCAAGGAGGGTATACTGAATGATAAGTAGAACAATATCTAGTAATTTGATACCTACATTTGTGACCTTGAACGTTCACAGTAGGGCAAGTGGCCCCTTGCGCTCCTCTACGGGCGCCCATGGTGAGGGCGCCAATATAACTTTTACCAGCGGGATAAACACAAGGATGTGACGTACAGTATTGATTATATTGACGTACAGTATTGATATCTATATTCGAATATTGTTAATATTATTGTATTAATGTTGATAAATGTTATTGTTCCCTATGGGCGCCCATAGGGGAGCGTGAAGGGGAACTTGCCATCCCGTGGATGTTCAAATGTAGGTATTAAGCTAGTTGATATTGTACGTCTCACCCTTCAGTTTACCCCCTGAAAAAGTTCTATAGGCGATCTTGCCATGGGCGCCCATAGGTGAGCGCGAGGGGCACTTGTCCTCCCGTGGACGTTCAAGGTCTCAAATGTAGGTATCAAGATACTAGATAAATTTACCTCTCATCCTTGAATTTGGACATTCCAGGAAAAGTTTTATGAACGCTTTTGAATCCCACTCCTTTTGAACAAGATGGACCCCCTCCTGCAATTACAACACTATATTTTGACATTCTTTCTCTCATCCAAGTTCTAATCACGTTAATTACAAAATGTTCTACCTAATTCCATTTTTTTACAGAATGCATATGCATATAGAATTTCATGGCTGTACGTATTCTCTCTCTTAAAATATATAATTTCGAATTATTCGTGTTTTAATTAACTGTTTCTAATTTTCTACAGAATAGTAGAATCTTTTGAAATCAATGTGATTAAAACACAGATAATTCAAAATTAGAGATTTTACAAAAGAGAGAGAGAGTACGTATAGCCATGAAATTCTATATGTAGATGCATTCTGAAAAAAAAAAAACAGAATTAGGTATAACATTTTATAATTAACGTGATTAGAGCACGAATAAGAGAGAGGGTGTGTGTGTCAAAAATATAGTGCGATCAAAATATAGTGTTGTAACTGCAGAAAGGGGTCGACCTTGTTTCGAAGGAGTAGGATTCAAGGGCGAACATAAAACTTTTTCCTGGGATGGCTAAACTCAAGGATGAGACATAATTATGTACTAGCTTGATACCTACATTTGTGACCTTGACCGTCCACGGGAGAGCAAGTGCCCCTTCCGCTCCTCTGTGGACGCCCATGGTAAAGTGTCTATAATGTATCTAGTATGTTGACCCCGGCACAAACTGGTTCTCGAGCGAGATGAAATCAGAGTGAGGGCGCCACAATCGATTTGTGTCCGGGCTAGCAGATGATAATAAAGTGCATTATACTATAATGACAGCAGTTTCCTCGGGAGAGACTTGCTATTTAATAACATTGTTTGGAATAAAATTGTTAACTTGCGATAGGTTTCAGTTTTATACACCTATTTGTGTGAAAACTGATAAATTTTGGTAACTGTAGCAGTAAAAAAAAAGAAAAGAAATTGATAGCTAAAATGTCTTGATTTTCATTTTCTACTTCTTGACATCAGAAATTCCCCTATAAAAAAGCTTTATTACATGAGAAGGGATAATTAAAAAAAAAAGGTGTTCAAAATTAAATTGTATATATATATTTTTTTATTAAAAACTACAATAAACTAATATTTCCATAAAAAGTAGGTACATTTACATTCTTTAAATTAACAAACTATGTTGAATCCACTGGGGGGAAAACATGCATAATTTAGGAAAATACTGTATAAGTACAGTATAAATACAGGAAATACTGTATATAAACTTTGAATAAATTTCTTGTTTAAATAAATTTATTTTGCATTCATTTACATCTCACCACATCTTGTTAATCCAGGTACTTGTTCTTTTGATTGTTCATAACTTACGATTGGAAATTATTTTAGAAAATATGCAATTCAATTTTTTAACACTTTTGTATCACTAATTTTTTTTCGTGGTTTTTTCTAGGTTAGTGCCCCGCTGTCGGCACTTCCTTCTTTCTTTTTTTTTTCAACCATTTGAATACCGTTTTTACATTAAAAATTTATCAAATCGACGCTGATTAACATATATTGAATTATCATGTTTTTATTAAGTAGTTATATATTATACAAGTGAATTATATACCATACAAGTGAATTATATAGAAGTAAATTGTAATTTGCATAATTTTACATGGCAGCTGGATTATAACACGAACCAGGGTGATATCCATTGATAATAATTGGAGTAATTTACTCCATAAACTATCACCTGGTCCAACAATAAATTTTGGCTTCAGAGACACTTCACCGAATTCATCAATATTTCCAATACCTTACACAATCGACTTAAATTTAATTCATTACTAATAACTTGCAATTCATTTACTTCAGTTACAGTGGTACCTACCTGTTTTATTCCTCTTATAAAAACTGTACTAGTGATGGTGTTAGACTCTTGGAGAATAATTTTTCTGTCAGGTGTACTATTTTGCTCATTGTAAATGTCCCACTTAGCAAAACACACAACATTGGGAGTATGTTCGTAATCAATTTTTACCCAGTACTTTGGTAAAACTATTGCATCACAAAGCGTTTTAAAAAAATCCGATAATTTAGTAATCTCTAAAATAGCAGGTCAAACTTGAATTTCAACATTGTCCTCAGTTGTTTTAATCCTCTTTGGCAGGTTACCACTTTCGCAGCGTGCAAATCTCTTTTTAAGCAAAGGTTTATTTAAATATTTAGGGGCATTAGGGAAGATGGTTGGAATAGCATCTTTGGAAAGTAAAGGACGACCTCTTTCTGTTAGCACCTCATCAATCACAATCTATAATGTCTATCAATAAATTCTGGGACAAAATGTTTTTCACACAAAACACAATTAGAGTCCAAAACCCTGTCAGCTCGAGGCACAGCTTTTCTCCACGTTTCTAATCTGTTTAGATCCTTTGGGGCTTTAAAAATTGACACTGTTTCCTTGCAGGATGCATAACCACTATTACAACCTGGCGCAAAGCAACGAGTTTGCCTTGATTGTTTTTTCGTCGACTGTGCAGGGTCCATCATGTTAAAAAAGGGATTTAAACATGAAATAAAAAGCTAAACAATCACATTTAGCCCTGAAAAGGGCTGTTATTTTCTTTTAAATTGCAAAAATAAAAATCACTGTAAAATATCTTCGGACGCAAACAAATCTCTGATGAGTTTTAAATTAGCGCGAAGTGCGAGCGAGGCGAACAACCGGACAACAGTTGACTACAGCGCCCTCTCCCCATTTCATCCTCCTCGGAAACCAGTTTTGGAAAACTGCCAAGGCAGCACGTTACACTAGGTATATTATAGACTCTTTACCCATGGCAAGGGCACATATAGAATTTTTTCAAAGGGGAAAACTCAACCTCAAGGATGAGACGTATAATATCGACTAGCTTGATACTTACTTTGGGACCTTGAACTTCCAAGGGAGGGCAAGCGCTCCCTTGCTCTCTCCTATGAGCGCCCATGGCAAAGGTGACCATAGAACTTATTAAAGCGGAGGCAAACTCAGGGACAAGACGTACAATATCGATTAGCTTGATACCTACGTTTGTGGCTTTCAAAAATTTTATGGGGTCCCATGGCGAGGGTGTCCATAGCGCTTTTTCTAAGAAAAGCGTACTCAAAGATGAGACGTACAATATCTACTAGTTTGACACCTACATTTGTGATCTTGAATGTTTACGGGAAGACAAGTGCTCCCTTACGTTACCGTACGTCTATGGACGCTCCCTTACGTATGGATGCTTCCTTACGTCTATGGACGCCCATGGCAAGGACGTCAATAGAACTTTTTCCAGCGGGGACAATCTCAAGGACGAGACGTACAGTATTCATTAGTTTGATATTCGTGACTTTCAACATCCCCTATGGGCGCCCATGGCAAGTGTGCAATGTTTCAATATGTCACAGAGACATTTGGAGGGTCTGGAAAGACTGTTTACCACGCCTGAGGAAATCGAAACTTCGGCTTCGTTAGGTTCGGTCCTGAGGGCAATAGTATAAGCAGGGAGCCCACAGAGCACGGCAAGGGAGCACTTAATCTCAACAGAATATTGAAGGTTACAAATGTAGGTTACCAGCTAGTCGATATAGAATGCGTCATTCTTGAGTTCCCTCCTGCAAAATGTTACATGGACGCCCATAGTGGAAGGGAAGGATGACACTTGCCGTCCCATAGACGTTCAAGGTTAGGCATGCAAGTCTCAATTTAGTCGATGTGGAACGCCTCATCCTAGAGTTTGTCGCCGATGGAATTAGTTCTATGGGTGTCCTTGTCATGAGCGTCCATAAGGGAAAGCAATGTGAAACTTGCCCTACTGTGTACGTTTAAGGTTACAAATGTAGATTACAAGCAAGTCGATATGAACCACCTCATCCTTGAATTTGTCACCGATGGAATTAATTCTATGGGTGTCCTTGCCGTGGGCGCCTATAAGAGAATGCAAGGGAAAACTTGCCCTACTGTGCACGTTTAAGGTTGCAAATGTAGTCTTCAAGCTAGTAGATATTGAACTCCTCATCCTTGATTTTGCCCCATTGAAAAATGTTACATAGGCACCCATAGTGGAAGGATATGATGACACTTGCCGTCCCATAGACGTTCAAGGTTAGATATGGAAGTCTCAATTTAGTCGATGTGGAACGCCTCATCCTTGAGTTTGTCGCCGATGGAATTAGTTCTATGGGTGTCCTTGCCATGGGCGCCCATAAGGGAACGCAAGGTAAACTTGTCCTACTGTGTACGTTTAAGGTTACAAATGTAGATTACAAGCAAGTCAATATGAACCGCCTCATCCTTGAATTTGTCACCGATGGAATTGATTCTATGGGTGTCCTTGCCATGGGCGCTTATAAGGGAATGCAAGGGGAAACTTGCTCTACTGTGTACGTTTAAGGTTGTGTAGTCTTCAAGCTAGTAGATATTGAACTCCTCATCCTTGATTTTGCCCCATTGGAAAATGTTAGATGGGCGCCCATAATGAAAGGAAATGATGACACTTGCCGTCCCATAGACGTTCAAGGTTAGACATGCAAGTCTCAATTTAGTCGATGTGGAACGCCTCAACCTTGAGTTTGTCGCCGATGGAATTAGTTCTATGGGTGTCCTTGCCATGGGCGCCCATAAGGGAACGCAAGGTAAACTTGTCCTACTGTGTACGTTTAAGGTTACAAATGTAGATTACAAGCAAGTCGATATGAACCGTCTCATCCTTGATTTTGTCACCGATGGAATTAATTCTATGGGTGTCCTTGCCATGGGCGCCCATAAGGGAATGTAAGGGGAAACTTGCCCTACTGTGGACGTTTAAGGTTGCAAATGTAGTCTTCAAGCTAGTAGATATTGAACTCCTCATCCTTGATTTTGCCCCATTGGAAAATGTTACATGGGCGCCCATAGTGGAGGGCAAGTAGAGCACTTGCCATCCCATAGATGACTCATTAGACTTGTTAGCTAATCGATATTGAACGCCTCAACCTTCAGTTTGTCACCATGAAAACAGCTCTATGGGCGCCCATAGGAGAGGGCAAGGGGTGCACGTGTTCTCCCCTAGGACATTTAAGATCACAATTGTAGATTTCAAGCTAGTCGATATTGTACGTATCATCATATAGTTTGCACCCCTAGAAAAATTCTATTTGCGCTTTGCCATGGGCGTCCATAGGGGAGCGCAAGGGGGCGTTTACCCTTCCTTGGAAGCATAAAGGTCACAAATGTAAACATCAAGCTAGTCAATTTTTTACGTTTCATACTTTAGTTTGACCACCGCAGGAAAATTTTTTTAGTATTCTTTAATCCTACTTCTTTCAATCAAGGTCGACTCCCTCCTGCAACCACTCTATGTTTTTGATCGTACAATATTTTTGACATATATATTTTATGATATATATATTTTTGACATTATATATATATATTATAAATATTTTTTACATTAATATTTGACCTTATAAATATTTCTGACATATATATATATATATGTGTGTGTGTGTGTGTGTATTTTCAATATCAAAATCACACATAAACTAATTGAACTGTACATTTCCGCAAGAAGAAAACAAAGAACTCTATTCATTCATCGTCGGCCACATATCTACGGACGTCACACAAAAAGACAAAAAGAAAAGAAAAACAATCAATCGGAAGAGCTGAGTATGCTGGTCTGCTGAAATACGCGCCTGGTGTGGTTATCACGTGGTATTTTGCAGGGAGTGCGTTGCAGTGAATAGCTGCTCGTTTCATGGTTGTGATAAAGCCAAAACGCTTCTACAGTGTCTAGAAGGAATAGTGTGTCGACCGAGGCGAAAAACAGGTTCCCTAAAAACCGCCTCCGCCAGACGGCGATGATCTCGAATAAGCGGTTGTCCATAAAAACGGCGGAGGAGTTAACATTGAAACTGATGGAAATTTAATGCAAATGAAATGACCGATATCTTTGAAAATAATTGATGAATTTGTGTGAAATTTGGAGTAATTATTGCAAGTGGTATACACAAAAAGTCATTTGATTTTCAAAGAGATTGAGCTAGGGATATATTCGTATTTTTAAGTTTTATTTAACTTTATCTGTGGTCGTTCAAACATTTGAGATCCAAAATAATCAAGTTCATTCATCACAGCAACGGGAAATTCGGTATGTCGTTTTCTCTTGTGGTACATTTCAGTTCTTTCGATTTTGAAGCTTATCGGGCTAGCCCGTCCTGGGCCCGCCATAGGACATTACTTGTTTTTGGTATAACTCGAGAACAGGTGTATCTAAAAATTCGAAGTTTAGCATATTTTTGTCATTTGCTGTATGTTTTAACTCTTTGGATTAAAAATCGATTTAGCCCGTCCTGAGCCCAACAAGAGGAATATATCGTTTTTTCGAGAATAATTCAAAATTCAGAGCATCTAGAATGCCTAAATTTAATATATCAATGTCCTTTGTAGTATATTATATTTCATCGCTTTTCGAACCTTATCGGGCTAGCCCGTCTTGGCCCGCCATAGAAATTTACTCGCTTTTTGAATAACTCGATCAAACGGAGTAGCTAAAAAATGTAAATTTAGTATATTATTTCCTTTTGGATGGATTTTAATTTAGATTTTGAACCCCCTCTGTGTAGCCCGTCCTGAGCCCACCAAGAGGGATATATCGTTTTTTGAGAATAACTTAAAATTCGGAGCATCTAGAATGTTTAAATTTAATATATCATTGTCCTTTGTGGTATATTATATTTCATCGCATTTCGAACCTTATCGGGCTAGCCCGTCTTGGCCCGCCATAGAAATTTACTCACTTTTCAAGAATACCTCGATCATACGGAGTAATTAAAAAAGCAAATTTAGTATATCATTTCCTTTTGGATGGATTTTAACTTAGATTTTGAACCCCATCGGGCTAGCCCGTTTTGGGTCCGCTGAAGAATGCATTCGTTTTTTAAGAATAACTCGGGAACCGCAATAGCTAAAAATTCCAGTTTAACATGTCTTTGGCTTTTGTGGTATATGTAAGTTTCTTCGGATTTGAACTTTAACGGAGGTAACCCGTCCGGGCCCGACATAGGAATGGACCCGTTTTTTTAGAATAACTTAAAAATCGGGACAACTACAAAATATAAATTTAGTACATCTTTATCTTTTGGAGAATATTTTAATTCCTCCGATTTTGAACTTTATCGGGATAGCCCGTCATGGGCCCGACATAGGAATGGACCCGTTTTTTTAGAATAACTTAAAAATCGGGACAGCTAGAAAATATAAATTTAGTACATCCTTATCTTTTGGGGAATATTTTAATTCCTTCGATTTTGAACCGTATCGGGCGAACCCATTTTGGGCCCGCCTTAGAAATTCACTTTTTTGGGGGAAACTCTATAATCGGAGTATCTAAAATTCCA
Organism: Amaurobius ferox; assembly: GCA_951213105.1. Classification (NCBI taxonomy): domain Eukaryota; kingdom Metazoa; phylum Arthropoda; class Arachnida; order Araneae; family Amaurobiidae; genus Amaurobius; species Amaurobius ferox. The sequence goes on from OX578133.1 coordinate 186,847,954, forward strand.
AGTTTAGAATGTCGTTTTCATTTGCGGTATATCATAGCTCATTGGATGTAAAACCTTAACGGGCTAGCCCGATCTGTGTAAACCCACTTGTGGGCGGGTGGGTTTCTAAGGCGGTACGGTTCAAAATTGAAAGAATTAAAATACACCCCAAAAGAAAACGATATATTAAATTTAGATGTCCAACGTTCTCTGATTTTCGAGTTATTTTCTAAAACCAGGTAATGTCCTATGGCGGATCCAGGACGGGCTAGCCCGATAAGCTTCAAAATCGAAAGAATTGAAATGTACCACAAGAGGAAACGTCAGAACGAATTTCACGTTACTGTGATAAATGAACCTGATTGTTTTGGACCTCAAAAGTTTGAACGAACACCAGATCAAGTTAAATAAAATTTTAAAAATACGAATATATCCCTAGCTCAATTTCTCTGAAAATCAAATTACTTTTTGTGTATACCACTTACAATAATCACACCAAATATCACACAAATTCTTCATTTATTTCGAAAGATATCGGTCAATTTATTTGCAATAAATTCCCATTAGTTTCAATGCTAACTCCTCCGCTTTAGACCGCTTATTCGAGACCAACGCCGTCTGGCGGAGGCGGCTTTTCAGGAACATCTCCCAGCATTGAGAGGTATAGGCGGTCGGCACACTATTAGTTCTAGACACGGTACCCTCACTAAGCATTTCTCCCTTTTTAGTAGTTGGTAGAAATCGTATTTACCTAAAATTTCAAGTTCTAACCTTAAAAAAACTGCGCTAGTTCTCCATTTCACGACGATGTATCGGTTATAAGTGTCATGAATGTCGCTCAGTAAGCGTTTCCGATCCTTTAAAAGCTTCAAAACATCACATTTAGTTAAGGAATTTAAATTCCCATCGTAAAAATATTTACCTAGTTCGGTACTTCATAACTATGTGTCGGTGATGGATTCACTCCATACTTCCTCTGCAGGTGATATTACCTTATAAAAGGTTAGTACATATTAAATTTAGCTAAAAACGTCAAAGTCTCATTCTTAGAAACTTAGCCTAGTTCCCCATTTTATTGCTATGTACTGATCATTCACATGTTAATTCCTCCTCAAAATTCCAAAAACTAAAATATCTCGAGAACAGTTCATCCTGGGATCAACCTTATTCGCTCTGTTGACAAAAATTACATATAGAACAAGTATATGATTAATATATTTCAGCAATTTTAGTCACTTGTTTTAGATTTTAACGATCTTTGTGGGCCATTTGCAAAATAGGGTCGGTTATATTTTATCTAATCATAACAAAATTTAATCAGCATCAACATAACCCTCAACTTCACTACGAAATTTCAAGAAATTTCATTAAAGTCTTCAGCTTCTCAAAATTAAAAATCTTAAATATCTTGAAAATGGTTCATCTTAGAGTAATGGGGTTGATCTTATTCTGTTCGGCGTCAAAAATTACGTATAAAACAAGCATTTAATTGATACATTTGAGTATATGTAGTCCTTTGTTTTAGATTTTGACAAATTTTGCGGGCTGTTTCACACAGAAAAAGCAAGTTATTTTTGCCGAATCGTAGAAAAATCTAATCAGCACTACAGTAACCCACAAGTGACTTATTTACTAAATTTTGTACAATTTTGTCAATTAGTTTTTCAGCTAGAGTGGATGCAGACCATTTTTACGGACTATTTCGCAGAAAAGGGTAGGTTCTTCTTTCCTGAATCGTACCCAAATCAACTCAACACCAGGGTAACCCTCAAGTCACTTACCTACCAAATTTTATAAAATTTGGTCAATTACTTTTTCAGTTAGAGTGAAAACCTATATTGCACAGAAAGATGCACCGATAGACACACACAGACGTCACGCTAAAAACAGTTTTTCAAACACTCTAAAAACGTGTAGATCCGTCGAAAACTTGAGTTGCGATTTTCGACATGATTCCAATACTTTTCCTATACATTAACATGCATTGCAGGGAAAGTAAATATCATGCATTAAAAAAAAAAAAAAAAAAAAAAAAGCGTTACTTGGTGTGTGTTATTTCGAATAGCACGAATTAAATACTTGTTCTTTATTCAATTTTTGACAGCAAAACGAATAAAATTGATCTCCATGACTCAAGGATGAACCGTTCGCTAGATAGTTTAATTTTTTTTTTAATTTTGAGAAGCTGAAAACGTTAAAGTGCATTAAGGGGGCTCAGGACTCTTAAAAGTGTCATAAACTGAGTGAATTTACATGTTTCACGTTTTATTTTATACCACTTCTCCTATACATCCATAATACCTAAAACTTTTACGTCTAATAAGTGAATTCCTGTAGCATATATGATAATTTTTTTAATAAGGTGAATCTTATAATAATATTTTTAAAAATTGTATAATATTTATATATTTATTAAAATTTTATATTGATATATGTTGCTCGTGCGCATGATTGTAACAAAATCATTACTTCCAGAAACAAAAATATTGCTGATTATGATGCAAAAGTATCCATTCAAGAAGACTTAGATCAAAATCAAACCACTTGCATAATTAAAGTTTAAAAAAAATAAATTACTAAAAATTAAAAATGTAATTTAATTTTAAATTTAATTTTAAAATACTTAAACTATACAAATGTTTTGATTTTTATCAAAACATTTGTATAGTTTAAGTATTTTAATAAGTTTTCTTAATACTTCTGCCTCATACTTTTGACTGGATACTTTTGCCTCATAATCAGTAATATTTTTGTTTCTGGAAGCAATGAATTTGTTGCAATCATGCGAGCAAGCAACATATATTAAGCTAACGTTTTAATAAATTCATGAACATTATACTATTTTTAAAAATATTATTATCAGATTGACCTTATTGAAAACATGATCATATATGCTACAGGTATTAACTTATTAGTCATAAAAATTGTAGGTATGATAGATGTATAGGAGAAGAGTTACAAAATAAAACATGAAACCCTTTTTATGGCACTTTTAAGTGTCCTGAGCCCCCTTTGCCAAATGAAACGAAGCTGCATTAAAAATACAAATTGAGTATAATATCAAAAAAGTATCCATGCTATTTTTTGCAATTAAATTCAATTTAAGGCATCATAAAATAAAAAATAAGAAAATGTATGAGTCAGTAGGGAAAGTCGTGTGCTGTCCACATAAGATTTCTTAAATTTGCAAGCATGCTCATCTTCTCAAAAAATTATTTGAAAATAAAACGTAAAAATGGAAACATTATCCTGGTATTTTAATGAATTAAAGTTTTGAAGAAATGATTTTCAGAGAACATTCACAGGACATCTTTGTTATTCAATTTAATGCTAAATATCTTGCATGTCCTTTATGCTTCCTTATACAATATTGAAAAATTGTTTTAAAGATTCAAATTTTGTTATTTTTATAGAAATTCATATTTTAATATAAAATTTGTTTTAATACTCATCAAAACATTTTGCCATCGTTTGAAAAAATAGCTGCATGTGTGTGTATGTATATCATTTGTACCTTGATAAAAATGACTGTACAACATTTAAAATTCCATGGCTAGAATTAAGTAGCTTTTCTAATAAGAAAATTAAATAAATAATAATGTAATTAAATTTTTCAATAAAGTTCACGTAAACTTTTAATGACATTTATCTTTAGATTAACCGTAACCTATATACCGTTAAAAATATGCGTGTTTTAAATTAAAATATGTTGCTTTAACATTAACCTGCTTGAATGTGTCAAATTTAGAAAGACTGTAAAATGTTAAGAGCGTCTTTATGCATAGGAAAATTCATATACAGATGCAATTTTCACCATTATCATGCTGATGAGAATATGAAGTGGTTGAGATTTAAACATAAAAGAAATTCGTAATTATTATCCTTTGCTAAGTAATGTACAACAGAAATACGGCAACAAAATAATGGGGAAATATTGCAATTCTGGGAACATATTGAATATTAGATGATTCATGCAACAAATAAGGTTTTGGAATATTAATGAAGTTTTTGAGACTGTTCACGTCTTTTAAAAAGTTCGTTCGCTCGTTACTAATTCCCCCGTGGTGAAGGAGCGCCTACGCACCACGTCCACAAGAGCCCCCAGGGTATCCCATGGCGAAGGGGAGGAGATTTGCAGCTTCACTTTTTTACAGAGGCTCCCCGAAGGGCGGAAGTCTGACTTGGCCTCAACATGACAACATGTATGCCCGCTGGCGGGATTCGAACCCGCAACCCGGCAATCCAGCGATCAGACGGAAACGCATGCCCCTGACCGCTCGACTACCGAATCGGCTTAAAAAGTAAATAATGCAATATCTGGAATACTTTATGGCGTAAAAGGCGGATGGTGGATTTTTTTCAATTTCATTAATCAATAGGTATATTATTTCGCTGATTGAAATTCTTCTACCAAATTTCCTAGAAATCGGTTGCTTTGTTCAAGATATATAGTCTCCATAAAATTAGACAGAAATGCAGAGATCTTTCAAAAACAATTTATTTGTGTTAAGGGATGCTCAAAACGTGGATCTATTCAAATTACGACAATTGAACTCTTGCTCTCATCACATTTTAATGAAGGAGCCTTCAAATGGTGTGTACATTTCATTTTTGAAGGACTTGTTAAGCATTTTTATGCTCGTCCGTATCTCTTCTTTTGCATACTTCTTCCCTAAAGTTGAATCAGACGATATATTAGGAAAACCCAGACGTGACATCTTCAAAACTAGAAGTAGAAATCATTCTTAAACTCCAACCAACACCACTGGAGTACTTTGGAGGTGCTGTTACCGCAACCCTCTCCGGTGTTTAATACTGAACCCATATCAGTTATTATCTAAGCTATGTAACCGATTCTGAAAAATAGATGTTTCAAAGTGAATTTTCGGTAAAAACATATATAAATCAAAGTTCGAAACATTAACAATACTTTTCTTTTACGTATATTAAGAATTAAAGGGAAACTAAAACATGAAAACATTGTAAATGGTCACGTTATCTTTCCAGTAGATGTTTATGGACCATTCTGATATCACATTATCTTTATAATTAGATACATTTCATGTGAGTCAGCACATGAAATTAACTTTATGATATTTTCAAAAATAATCATTGAAAACAAACAAGTATTTTACATTGCTGAAATCATATTATAGATATGCGGCAGCAAAGATATCTGATCAAAGATGCTTGGAACCTGTACCCGAATTATAAGAACGAACCAGAAGCTAGGTTTTGCTCTATGCTTATAATGTTGGTCTTGTAAGCACGAGGTCTCGAGTTTGGTCCTGGCTCGGGACAAGCGACGCTCTATTCCGCCACAATAATGACTGGACGTTTGAACAACGCAACTTTCTCACGCCAACGATCTCACCTCTCAACACGAGATGGCAGCACCACACGGAGTCAGAGGCCTTGCAACTCCCTTCCTGGTTGACCATGACTGACGTCACGCCCGAGGCGACACGCCTCCCGGCCTTCAACTTTCCTACTGATGATGAATTTAGAGTTTCGAAAGCATTTGTGATAAGAGACTTTCTCACCAGTTGTGGTGGAACAAATATTGCACCACTTCACAGTATCAGTGATTTCAATATCATGCATTCTTCTCGTGGCGAATCATTGATCCCTTAATGATAGTCCATTTTGATGACACAAAAATAGCAGGGCTGTTACTGAAGGCACATTTTACAACATCAAAGATAGGAAATAATTTAAAGTGCAAAAAGGAGAGCCATTAGCCCATGGGAAAAGGTCACTCATTGCATTGGCGCCAGGGATCGGAGCAGCAATGTCAAAACAAAGCGAGTTTGTAACATCTTCAATCACAGGGTGACGAACAGTCTGATGCGATAAGGTGTCAACAAAGTCTTCCAAACTGTCACTCTGCGTAACAATAGACTCGTCTGAAACGGGAGGAGGTATACAGGCAGTCCTGAAAGGACGGGCATCAGCAGGTTGAGGCAAGGTTGGAGACGTAGGGCAATTGTCATTAGAGCCTCTCATCTGCAGAGCATCAAGGGCACTCAATTGTATGTTGGAGGCAACAGCTTCAGCAGCAGGTCTCACTTCAGGACGAGAAGGAACAGGCAGTGGGTCACCAAAAACAAATGTCTTGGCGACATTTCTAAGACATTGATGCACAGTAACACCACCAATTATTCGGTCCTGGCAAGAAGAACACCAGAATTTTGTATCACTAATCCTAATCTGATGATATAGCATGAGATGTCGAATTATAGAATATTTAGTCTTATGCCATTTGTCAAAGGAGAAGTGTGTTTTACAGTTGGGTTCAGTACACTTCAAGGGTCTCGACAGAGGAAACAAAAGATTGAGAGAGTTCCTAAATCTAAACGTGTGAGGGGGGCATGAATCAAGTGCTTGCGTATCACGAGGAAGGGTAGGGTCACTCATTTGCTGAGTAACATGGGCACCCAATTGTACATTGGGGGTAATAACTTCAGTAGTTAGTCTTACCTCAGGATGACAAGGTATAGGTAGCGGACAGCCGATAAAAAAAGTCTTGGCAACATCTGTAAGACATCGATGTACAGCAATACCACCACTTATAAGTTTTTGGCAAAAAGAACACCAGTTTTTAGAATCAGTATCTTTGAAATGATGATACTCTCTAAGATGTCGAATCATGCTGTATTTAGTCGTGCTCCATCTGTCAGAAGAGAACTGCTTTTTACAGTTGAGTTCAGTACACTTCAAGGGTCTCGGTAAAGGAAATAGAAAATGTAAAGCCTTTCTAAATCTTAAAGTGTGAGAGGGGCACGAATCAGGCGGGACCGCATCATGAGAGAGCGTCCGAGGGCTCCTAGCTTCCTTAAGCCGACACCAATCTCTCAAGCAGGTAAGAAAGAGTATGGAGGTATCAACAATTTGCATACAGAAAAGGTAATAATCAGTAAATGATCCAATGGTGATGTTATGAACGTCAGCAAGGTGTTGTTGTTGTTGAAACCCAGACCGTCCGACCTACCAGAAAGGTGTAAGGTAACTGTTTGGACGGTCGGGAAGTACCACCCAATTTAGACCGGAACCCAGTGGGGGAGGCATCCACAGGGACCGTACCCTCCTTCCCCTACCACCAACCTCTCGGAAGGACTTTCGGACCCACATGTTTAACGTGATCGTACTCCGCATGAACACGGCGGCAGTTTTGGCAGTGGCTGGAATCGAACCCGGGCCTACCGAGTGCAACTCCAGCGCGCTAACCAATGGGCTACCGCGCCCCTCGTCAGCAAGGTGTGACTTAACAAAGTATTTACACACAGAGAGTCCAGGGGCGCGGTAGCCCATTGGTTAGCGCGCTGGAGTTGCACTCGGTAGGCCCGGGTTCGATTCCAGCCGCTGCCAAAACTGCCGCCGTGTTCACGCGGAGTACGATCACGTTAAACATGTGGGTCCGTAAGTCCTTCCGAGAGGTTGGTGGTAGGGGAAGGAGGGTACGGTCCCTGTGGATGCCTCCCCCACTGGGTTCCGGTCTAAATTGGGTGGCACATCCCGGCCGTCCAAACAGTTACCTTACACCTTTCTGGTAACCCGGCCGTCCAAATAGCTGCTCTTAGTCCTCTGGACGAGTCGGACGGTCTGGGTCTTCAACACCTTTCTGGTAGGTCGGACGGTCTGGGTCTCAGCAACAACAACAACACAGAGAGTCCAGAAGACGAGAAAAAACACCACAGCCCTCCTCAGGACAGTTGAAAGTGTCAGGAAGGGGAAAGTGCATAAGAAGGCAAGAACCATTTCGAATACATTTTGGTCTAACAGACTCATCAGGTAATTCATTCAAATGTCTAATCGGCTCCGCTGTTGGAGAATCATTGATGGTTCCTCTTGGAAAATTTAAAATTTGAAGATAGCAAAGCACGCACTGTCAGAGTCAATAAGTGTTGGCTGGGTCATGAAAGTACACAAGTCCAGTTTTAAAGAAAAACTTCGTTCACTTTATTTGGTGAAAAACACAACTCGGCATATTACACGTACCTGGTAATTTTCCATGCCGAAAAACATCAAAAATATACTATGTACAAAAGATTTTCAGTTGTAAATGACTAGACAGAGATTCCTTGAAGCATTTGGTAGTAAGTTACTATACTACCTCTATCACTTGCGTGTATTTCAGCCACCATCACTTGGCAAAGGGAAACCAAAGGATAGAACATCAGGAAAATATTTAAAGCGGCTTCCGAACGTTTGTAAGTAAATTTAACGTTCAATACATGCTGGTCCAAACTGACCACATCTGCATCCGTTTCGACTATTCACCGTCGTCAAAAGATATTCCGCAGTGCTTCTGTCAAAAACATTTCTGTCTGCCTGCATCAGACCATCAGTGTCTATCTCGTCTGACTCCTTCAGACGTCTGATCCGATCGATCTGTCTGATCTCGATCGACTCTCCTTTGCTTCAAGAAACCTCTGCCCTATATATCCGAGAATGGACAGTTCCGGAAACGCCCCCGGATATGCAAATCAGATGCGTACGCATTGAGAACTGATTTGCATGAAACCTCATGTTGAAAAACGTCACGATTCACGCCGGTGAACGGGAAGAGTCGTTCATATTAAATTTGCATAAACGCCCGTTCACGGGAACGTGAATCGCGATGTATTGATTATTTCCAACAGTTCCCAATTCAGAGTGGGTAGGTACACAAACAGAGGATCTAACAGAAACATTTGTGGTTTTAGGCTTATTTGAACTCGGGCAACTGGCACGAGAAAAGGTCGGCTAGAAATAGCCGCAGAAGAGGTAAAGTTCAGTCGGCCACTCCGCTGGCTCATAGCGACGTCATTAGTAAGGAGGTGAGAATTCCCTAGATCAAGAGATCTACCATTGCAATTAGAATTACCCTTCTTGGCATTTCGTGAGCAAGCAAATTTTTTTATTTCAGAAGTCATAATCTTCTTAACAGTAGTTATAGTAACGGTACGACTCTCATTAATATTATCAGTTTCAGGTGAGAGGGTAGGTCTAACAGGTGGAGACCAAGGAGAGCTCAAGTATTCCAGGATATCGTATTTTGAAGAATGTAAAGCCACCACATCATTTTCAATTATTGAGAATGGGTGCAAATTTGAACCCACGGGAGATTCCATTTCAGGCACATAATTTGCCTGGCTTGACACACAGACATTTGAGATTTGGTCTGCGTTGTACAAAGCACAAGGACCCACACCAAATCCATGGAAATCAGCACGCGAAACATTAGAATTAAAACTAGTGAGGTTATGAGAGCTCAAAACAGCCCTAGAGTCCAGAAGGTGAGATACAGCAGAACTATAAGGGTTATGCGTCCTACTACTCAGAGGTGGTGATTCACCTATGTAAAGAACATTATTTTTAGTCATGTCAATATAACATTCAGAGGTCTGACAGTTGAGAAGCGGGAAGATGTAATTAGACTGACCAGATTGTTCATGGTGGTTACGTTTGTCAAAGTGTTTACAAACGCTGTCATCAGTGGACAGTTCACAAGAAGTATGTAAGACAGAGTTCGACTCTAGTTGGAGTCTATCAGACCGCACATTAGCACAGTCAGGAGATGAACCGGAGCTGCCAGAAGAGCATAGGTCTTGGAACATCAGTAGATTGGCTTCAGGTAGGTCTCCAGTGTCCGGAATAAAAGTTAAGGGGGCATAGGACCTTTAAACCTTCAAAAAATCAACTTTTCAATTTTATTTTATTCTGAATGTTTGAACATTTCTGAACACTGTGCAAAAAACCGCATTCTAAAATTCGCATTATTTCTAAAGTTATGAGCTTTTATGCAACATACACTTTTGAAAATTTTCTCATGTCAGCCATCGCCGCCATTTTTAAAGGGACGTCACTATTTGTTTACGTTTGCAGTTTGCTGTTTTGTCATGTAAATCTAATACTTTTTCCACCACCATGTCTTAATTATTTATTTAATTATTTCTGCAGCAGCAGGAAGGCAACTACTCACCTCTACTGAACTGCTCAGCCCAGTTTGTTTATATTCTAGAGCCGTTAACTTGTTTATAACGTGGAGAATTTCTTCTGAGTTTTGCAATTTCTTTTCATTATATTTTCTTACTTTTTACGATTGATTTGCGGCATTTATGTTGTTTAAGCATAAGAACTTTGAACTAAAATACAGTTAATCTATTTTATAATTATGCATTACAAACTTCTTCACGTTTGCATATTTATTTGTGTAAACTTCAACGTACAAGACTGTTTGGTGCAATTTTTTAATATAAACTTTTTGCTTTTTGCATTCTAATAATGGATACACCGGCAACTAAATCTCGTTCTGGGAAAAGAAGACGTTTTCAATGAAATATGTATGTAATTAAAAACAAAAACAATCCGAAAGTGTTCGAATGAAAAATGTTGATTCTACGCCTAAGCTAAGTGCTTCAAGTAAAAAAACTGTTCAGCTCAAAAGATGAACTTTCACTTGATAAGTCACATATTTCATCTGAAGAACATTAATATAGAATAGTTCATATATCAGTACTTTTCAAGGAGCTTGCAGATGTTTTGTGCTGCAAAATATGTCATGGAACAATAAATATACGTGAAAAATCTTCAATGGGTTTAGCATCAACATTTCTTGTATATTGTGATAGCTGTGATGAACTAAAGTCTGTGAAAAATTCAAAACTGCTTGGTGTTAAGAAAAATATTCCAGAAATAAACAGAAGAGCTATATTTTCTATGCGATGTATAAGGCAGGGCTTATCGGCTTTATCTACTTTTTGTTCTACGATGGATCTTCCAGCGCCTGTTTCTCAGAAATCTATATAAATAAAATTGAAAATCTGTCTGTCTGTCTGTCTGTCTGTCTGTTTGTCCCATCATCACGGGAGAACGGCTGAACCGAATTTGATGAAATTTTGTGGGTAGCTTAGAAATAGCCCCACTTAAAATTTTGTCTATAGTTGGAATTTCTACGACCAGTTGTTCTCGAGATATTAGTAAAAAACGAAACTTTCGTTTGTCTGATCATCACGAGAGAACGGCTGAACCGAATTTAATGAAATTTTGTGGGAGGCCTTGAAATAGCCCCCCATAAATTTTGCCCAAGTTTCAAGTTTCTAAGACCAGGTGTTGTCGAGATATTAATGAAAAACGGAACTTTTTTTATAGGAGTTCTACTCTCCAACTCCGTGGTTTATCCAAACGGAAAGGATAAAAATCGTTTGTTTAAAGCGTCAAAGGGAATTAAAACTTTATTTTTGAGTTTGATGCAGGATTTTTGCATTAAATAGTCACTATCTGAAAGCATGAATTGTTTGAAACATGAATTTAAATGGAAAAATCTACCTCCATGTTTTTACATGTATTAACCTCCATGTATTTCACAAGCTTTTACTCAACGATTAGAAGTATAAAGAAATTAAAATGGTTATTTATTTTCGCATTTTATGAGGAAGATTCTATCTTATATCATGTTGCTCGGCAAAGGAATGGAATTAAATGTGTTTGTTAATGATTATTATTATTTTTTCTATTTGTATAATAAATAAATGGATGTAAAAATATATTTTATAAATGAACGGTTTGATCGTTCTTTTAATTACATATATTGCGGACTGCGTACATTACTTTTATTTATTTTAGCAAAGAGGTTTCAAGCTCATATATTGTGTTTAGCTAATAAACTCATAATAAATGAACGGTTTGATTGTTCTTTTAATTATATATATTGCGAACTGCGTACATCACACTTTTATTTATTTTAGCAAAGAGGTTTCAAAGCTCATATATTGTGTTTAGCTAATAAACTCATATATTGTGTTTACCCAATAAATTCATTTAGCCGATTGTTGAAGCAGAAAAAGAGTAGAACGGATGTATGTATCTTCTAATACAATTTTAGTGTTTTCATTTAGTATATATACAGACGGGATATGGATATTTTATTCTTCAGATCTGTAAATTTAGAGCTACGAATTTAGCGGAATATCTCTAAATAACTTGGCAACTTTTCTTAAACTTTACCAAATTAGAGGAAATATCTCCAAATTGATAAAAATGACCCAAATCAATGAAATTAAATTTGTTTTTTTAGAATAGAGTACTGAAATGATGTTTCTGTAGCATTTGTCGGTCAGTCCATCCATCCTACTTAGTAACGCATTTAACTAATTTTTTTAATTTCACTACATTGATAAAAATATTTGTAAATCCATAAAAATATCATGGAGACGAAAATGTCGCCAAACCACTTAGATGAAGATCACATTATTCAGGCTACATGATTTCCATCAATTTATTTGAAGCAGATGATATCATGTCGCTTAGCAACGGATCCAATGTGTTATGTATCATACGATTTTTATTAAATCTAATAAAAATATGTATATAAAATAAATTTCATTGACATTGCATTTTTGACTGGATAATATCAATTACGGTCTTCAGTTTTAAACATCATTATTATTGATATTTTCGGGGACTGTTGATTCAGGGATTACTGATATTTTCAAATTATTATGCCATTGTTTCATTATGACGAAAATTGTTGAAACTCATATATAGTACGTTGTACAAGTAATCTTCTACAAATGCACGGGTATATCTTCTAATCTACGAGAATATAAGTAGTACAGGTATATTGACAAAATTTTTATATATATTGGCATATATTGGAATCAATTACGACCTTCTGGTATTAAGATTACGGGGATTTTTGATACTTTCAATTTATTACGTCATCTTTTTTATTTAGATAAATATTTTTAAGACTCATATTACAATATGTTTAAGCTTCTACTAACACACTGGCATATTTTCTAATTTGCGACAATATAAGTAGTACGTGGTTGCATATATTGATTCAATTCTTTTTTGTGTGTGTGAATTTGTTTACAAAAGGGGCCAGGATATTTTATTCTTCAGATTTGCCCGTGAAGATAATTTTGCATAGTGAGAACAGATATTCCTAATCTTCTCTTTATGAGCAATAAATGTAATATTTTATCAGAATTTGCACATGATTGCGAATTATAAGTTTTTTTATATTATATACTCCGTACGAAGGACGGGTATGCTGCTAGTCAGATAATAAAATTAATCGCAGGACTTTAAATGCCACATCTGTTGTAGCTAAATCTTTAATGAAAACTGCTGTCCAGGACGAAAGAGAATTATCAAATGGATCGAAAGATATTACTGTAAGTGGAGATGGTAGTTGGAAAAATAGGGGGTATTCGCCACGTGTAGGTGTGTGTACACTAATCTGAGCAGAAAGCGGGAAGGTTATTGAAACCTAAGTAATGTCTTCTTCTTGTAAAGGCTGCAACAGCTACAGAAATAAGAAAAGTGGAAAAATAATCATAAAATAGTGTGTTCGAAAAACCATTCGGGTAGTGCGGGAAAAATGGAATGTGATGGAATTTCGAGTCTCTAGCACTACATATGAAGTTTGAAAAGCTCGTAAAAGGCAGAAAACATTTGATTTTCAAAGACAAGAGGAAGAGGAAGGAATTACTTATGCATCAGGTGCATTTTGATGCTAAATTAGATATAAAATAACACAGGATGTATAATAAACTACAGCCAAACATTAATTAGCCGAACTGCGATAACTCAAAATTTTCCATGTGCGAAAGTCATATTTGTTATATATTTTTGTAATTTTAAGCAATTTCAATACGTCAAATTTTCTGTAACTCATTCTTTTCTTGTCACTAGAGTTTCAGTTTATCAAAGTAGCACTGCAGCTGTTTTTCTCAGGTAGGTGATTTTACAACTTGCGCACAGCATATTTTAAAATATATTGTACCAATCACTTTCAAGTTTTTGCTCTTACTTGTTTCATCTATATATACAATTTATACAAAAGAGATTCCTCCTAAATAAGTAAAAATTTAGTAAATGTTTTTCATCTGACTGACAAGAAACTTCTTCACGAAGCTGATGTTCGAGCTTCCGAAGCAACATATAGAGCTCAAATACTTCTTAAAAGGCAGAAAAATTTTGATTTTTCAAACATAACAGAATTAGGAAGGTGCTATTTATGCACTGGAAGCATTCTAAGGTCAAAATACTATAATAAGTAACACTGAATATATTTTTAAACTTAAAAGCGGGTATCTCAGGTATGTGATTTTAGCCCTTGTGCGCAATATATTTTATAATATATGTAGCCAATCACTTTCAAATTTTTTGCTCTTACTTGTTTCATCTATATACATAATTTATAGATAAAAATTCCTCATAAATACGTAAAAATTTAGTAAACGTTCTTCATCTGACTAACAAGAAACGACTGCGCGAAACGTCTGTTCGAGTTTCCGAAGCAACATATAGAGCTCAAATAGCTCCTAAAAGGAAGAAAATTTTTGATTTTTCTTACATAACAGACATAGGAAGGTGCTAATTATGAACTAAAGGCATTTTAAGGTACAAAATAAGATAATAAGTAACATTGAAGCATTTTTAAATTATAAAGCTGTTTTTCTCAGATATGTGATTTTAACACTTGCGCGCAATATATTTTAAAATATATGTAACCAATCACTTTCAAATTTTTTGCTCTTACTTGTTTCATCTATATACATAATTTATAGATAAAAATTCCTCATAAATATGTAAAAATTTAGTAAACGTGCTTCATCTGACTAACAAGAAACGACTGCGCAAAACGTCTGTTCGAGTTTCCGAAGCAACATATAGAGCTCAAGTAGCCCCTAAAAGGAAGAAAATTTTTGATTTTTCTTACATAACAGACATAGGAAGGTGCTAATTATGAACTAAAGGCATTTTAAGGTACAAAATAAGATAATAAGTAACATTGAAGCATTTTTAAATTATAAAGCTGTTTTTCTCAGATATGTGATTTTAACACTTGCGCGCAATATATTTTAAAATATATGTAACCGATCACTTTCAAATTTTTTGCTCTTAATTGTTTCATCTATATACATAATTTATAGATAAAAATTCCTCATAAATAAGTAAAAATTTAGTAAACGTGCTTCATCTGACTAACAAGAAACGACTGCGCGAAACGTCTGTTCGAGTTTCTGAAGCAACATATAGAGCTCAAGTAGCCCCTAAAAGGCAGAAAATTTTTGATTCTTCTTACATAACAGACATAGGAAGGTGCTATTTATGAACTAAAGGCATTTTAAGGTGTAAAATAAGATAATAAGTAACACTGAATGTATATTTAAACTTTAAAGCTGTTTTTCTCAGATATGTGAAGCCCTTGCGCGCAACATATCTTAAAATATATTTAACCAATCACTTTCAAATTTTTTGGACTTACTTGTTTCATCCATATATATAATTTGTACTTCAAAAATTCACCATAAATAGTAAAAAAAGAATTGTGAAGAGGTTTATTTCATGTTTTTTAACACTGAAAATGAAAATTTCATTTTGTTTAGATTTTAAAAATATTAAATTTATTTCAAAATTTTAAAAAGTGTGTACAAATTAAAGATGTAATAGTTATAAATATATTATTATCAAATTGAAGTCCATAAGTATAATATTATTTGAAATATCCTGCGCGCGGCTGCTACATACACCATTATGTCTGTCAAAATTGTATAAATTTTAAAAAACAATATAAAATGTACATATAATTATATGACTTCAGTAAAATTTGTGTAGTAAGAAAGGTTTTCTATATGTTTAGAGAAAAAAATTTGAACATCTGGGATACACCTGGTTAAAATTAAAAAATTGTAAAGATAGCTCTATTTTCAATAAATTTCGACTGTTTAAAGGTCCTATGCCCCCTTAAAGAAACAGGAGAACCAAGATCAGTAGAGCATTGGGAAGGCATGTCACCAGTATTAGAGAGAGGTGACAAGCGATTCGAAAGATCAGCATGGACATGAAAACAATCTAGAACAGTCTCAGATTCCACAGGAATATCAATCGAAGAGTCACAAGTCCTCAGTCGGAGGTCAACAGGGTCCAGTTCCTCCTCACTGTCAGTAGACATGAGGACCAACCGGGGAAGGTTTGGACGAGGTAACATTTTGTGGACTCTAGAGAAGGCGTCTGCAGGAAGGGAGTCAGAAGTACAGCCAGGAGACTCAGGACAGTGAAGGGGAGTCTCATTCAGAACCATCGGAAAAACCTCAGGAACCAATCGAGGAGGCTCGAAGTCATCCCGAAAAGGCACTCCATGGATACCCAAAGAACCATTCTGTTTCTCAGTGCCCGATGCTTCATTACAAGGGTCACAAGGATCAGGTACAGTACCAGTCAGACCAATTTGTAGGAGATTAGGGCAGAGTGGTGATAAGATTACCCTGGGTATCATCGAACAGCAGTCTTTAAGATCTAAGCAAAGTCTGCCCATATCATACGGGTTAGCAGAAAAGTTCAAACAGGAAGAAAAGTGCAATTCAACTCGAGTAACAGGAGTTAGAGTTCTTTTCTGGGAAGGATATTCATAATTCGCACTTACAGCGCTATTTGGGGAACCAGTGATAGAGGTTCCAGGAGTATCATGGCCACATGCATCAGTTCCGTCACGTGCAGCGAGAAAAGAGGCCATTTCATTTGCTTTATGAGAGCAGGCAAGTAGCGTACGTCGGCAGACCGGTGAGTCAGTAGCTACTTCCACAGAGTTGGTAGAAGATTTAGAGTTCACACAGCGATCGAAGGCACTCGGACCAAGCTCATCAGGCAGCTGGTTCTAACAATCTCCTAGTAAAGGAGAACTACACGTGATCACAGAAGCCCCTCGACAGTTGAAGAGGGCACGAGGTTCAGGTAGAGGTATAAATTTCACTTTCGGAGTCACTTCTAAAGGATCAGATAGGTCAGAAGTCAATTGTTCCTTAATTACCACTAGTTCTTTAGAGTCATCCATTATAGAAGAAGAGTTCCATTTAAAATCACTAAAATTATCAATTAACTCCACAGAGCAGCAGGACACCAAGGCAGGCCAGAGCCAGACAGTTTAGGTGGCAACGGAAATGAATTTAAAAAGTCATAAATTAGAACTTAAGTAATTTTAGAAAAGGGCCAGTAAAAAAAAATAAAAATGCTGGCAAGTTCGAGTAGCAAAGTGGACTCTAGGGCAGGACCAGTTTTGAGACGATCCATGACAAAATATTTTAAAACACACAGAAACAGTACAAAGCACATATAAGGAACAATTTAAGAATAACTTGTCAGATTAATAAGGATGGTTAAACAAGGTAACTAACCAGTGGTCAATCAATTTAAAACAAAGGGATATGACCAGTGGTCAAGAAGGTCAAGTAATGCAAACTGACCAGAGGTCAAGCACGGTAAAAAGTATTTATATATATAACTATATGAAACTGACCAGTGGTCAAACAAGGTCATAACAATGGGGATGACCAGTGGTCAAAAGGGACAAATACAAGTTAATTAGAGAAGACAGTGGTCAACCAGAGCAACTATCCAGTTGAAGAACGTGACAAAGTAGGTTGAACTGACCAGTGGTCAAACAGGGCCAGAAGTTGGTGGTCACGTGAAGAAAAGTGACCAGTGGTCAAACATGGTCATCCAGTGGGAACAATCAAACATGGTCATCGAGAGTGCAAGGTCAGCAGGCCACATATATCACACAAACTCAAGTAAACAGTAATACATATTAAACTAGGCAGGTCAAGAAAAATAAATTCAAAACATACAAAATATGACGACATTGAAATATTTCACTTGCATGAGGACAATATTGTGAAACCGCTTCTCGGCAAGAAGGTCACGGATAATAAATTTTTAGCACAAATCAAAAATAACATTTTTCCGGTAAAGGTGAAATAAATACACATGGCACTAGAGCCAACAGAGAACAAACACATCGAGCATTGACATTTCCCCCCCTCCCTCACAGCATTCAAAATAGTAAGAAATAATAAAACTTGGCGAGAAAAAGGCCGTTGGCGAAGTACCACATTCTGATCTTTAGCCAGAATGTGGAAAGAGAAATACAAAACAGGAAGGAATTAAATTAAAACTGATTATTTAAAATTGAAAAACTTATTAATTTAAACATGAAAAAGTCATTAAATGCAACCTTTATATATATTTTAAAAATTAAAAATTCTGAAATAGCAAAAAAGGATGCTGCAGCGAGTGGCCCATACCATCCGATAGCCGGAGATTCTCAGAACTCTGGACTGGTAGAGTGGCTTTTAGATCATGTGACGAGTACGCTATGTTGGATAGCATTGCTTCAATACAGTAACAGAAGAAAGCCCCACTCCATAGCTTGTCTAGTATATAAGGTCTATGATGTAGGTGGAGGGAGCTATCTCGTTCCCTTTTCGAGATGAAGGAAAAAGTCTATTACAAATTTGTAGAGAGTTGCCAAATTAGTATAAAAATGTGTTTGACCGGCAGAAAAACTGAAAATAATTCTGAAAACTAGGGAATAGATTCCCATATTAAACAACATTAACGCACTTAGACGATTGAAATGCCTTGCATTGGGAAACGCTATGCGCTATGCTAATGGTTCGGATGCACTAGCATTCCGCTTATATTTTATAAAAATAAGGATCAATTCGCAATATTCTTCATTATTTTCAATACTCTTCATTAGTAAATATAATAAACATGGCTCATGAAATTGTAATAAAAGTAGGACGAAGTGACAAATACGTAGCATCTCATATAGGCACTCTAGATTCTTTCTTCCAGATGGCGAGTCGGAGAGGATTTTGTAATTTGTGCCCCAATTCGTCAGCGACCGCAGTCTTTGCTTGGCAGGCAATCTTCGGTTCCTATTCGGTGAATGGCAGTGGCGTAACGTCGATAGAGATTAAAACGCTGACATCTAATTTAAAGAAATACTTAATCACATGTTTATTTTTAAATAATTTTTCGAGTATATATGTATTTTGAGAAAATTGTTATATTTTACTTCCTTACGTTTCAAAGTGCTTTTCCCATTAAAAATCAATTTCCCCCTTAAAACACATTTTTCCCATTACAATCTGAATTGGAAGCTAATCGTGTCTAACTTTTGCTGTGCATTACGAATAATATGGTATTAAAACCTCCCACCTCGTAAGCTCGTCCTTCGGTGAGAGCGGGGCGCTGGAGGCTAGCCTTAAAAAAGGTGTAGCTATTGATCTTAAGGTAATGATTGGATGTTGATCGTGACGTTTCCCTAATGACGGGGATAGTGGGGAGTAGAGCTCCTATACTACAGGCTGACTTATCAAGCAGAAGCCCAGTAAGGTTTCTTCAAATACATGGGTTACCATATTTGGCGGTTTAACACGTCCTCCAAATATTGATTTTTACAGGTATTTGATAATGTTAATTATATAATAATAACATTTACAATTGAGTTATATTTTTATAAATATGAATTAGATTGGAGTAACATTTGTAATTACGCGACACTTATTAACAAGAATAAAAAATATAATTTTCACTCTATAAGCAGATTAACAAATAGTTGGACATTTTTTTTTCTTATTATTTTTTTGCAAAAATCCGGTCTTATTAAAATTTATGAAATACTTTGATGTATATTTCTACTTTTTCCCGTCTAGGGGTATGATGTAGAATAACCCTTCCAGTCCCCTGTGCCCTGTGTTTCGTAGAAGGCGAAAAATGGGGACCCAGTGCCTGGGGGGATAGCCAGGTACCGTACCCCTGGGTATTATATCAGGGGACTGGTCCTCCAGGTTGGAGGTTGGGCGTGGGGCTAACAACTCCACCCCGGAAAAAAATTCCTGTTACGAAACCTTTGAGAAAGATAAACCGGACTGATCTTTGGAAACGACCGCGGAAAGGAAAAGGGGAAAATGATTTTTGGATTGCGAGTTGGAATGTATTGAGTCTAAATCGAGCGGGAGCACTAAGATCCCGAGGAAGACCTAGGGCCAGATGGAAGGAGCAGGTAGAGGAGGATTTGAAATTGCTTGGTATTAGCAATTATAAGAGGAAAGCGACCAATAGAAAGGAATGGTCAAAAATCTTAAAGGAGGTCAAGACCCTACAAGGGCTGTAGTACCATGATGATGATGATGATGATATTTCTACTTTACATCTGTTACAGTTCTAACACTATATAGAATAAAATATGGTCTTATTATGAGCTCAGAAAGACCTTGAATTATTTGAAATACTTATACTGAATAATGAAAAGTTGTTTTTGAAATATATATTCATGATGATACATAGTAGTGTTACGTTGTTAATATGTAACATCGCAAGGTTTGGATAGATCTCAACCTATAAAGATGGTCCCTATATTTCTTTTAAAATAAATAAATGTTTCCAAGGGAGGACACCAGGAAAGGAAATAAGAACAACGCTTCTTCGACTCCGTCAACAGGTGCGTCTCAATTTCAGAGGGTCACGGGCGGGCGACCATGGGAGAAGGCGACCTCTTGACCGCTACTGGGAGACAGCCGTGAGGACCTGATCCGCCTCTCGGCCCGCAGGTTTTATTTCCCCACGACTGAAGGTCGTCTGCAGACGACCAGGCTGAGCTCCAGGAAAGGAGCGTGAGCAAGTAAGCTTTGTAGAACGCTATGAATAGACTCAAAGCCAAAGACGGGCAAATATAGGACGGGACCCTTAACCACACACCCCCCACCCCAGAGAACAGCAGCGATGAGATAAGGCAATCGGGCATCCCCAGGGAACTTCCCTGAGTTGAGGATGCCCGAGCACAAAAAATGACGAGACCCCAGCTCCACACGGGAGCTGGGGTACCAAGGCGACGAAGCAAGGACGGACGCTTCTTATGTCAGTTGCAGTGGCTGATCTAAATGAGAAAGGGCCAAAAGGGCCGGGAAGGATAATAGAGAAGGGAGGCGCGCGTTGAACGAGCTGCAGAGAGCAGAAAATGCGTCTCAGCCGAGAGAAAGGCTACGGGAGGAGAAGTTAGAAACAAGGGAAGATAACTGGCTACGGGAGGAATATAGTACACAGGTTAGAGTAGCTCTAACGGATGAAGACAACTTACAGGAGTAAAGAGGCCGAGACCTACTAAGATGTAGGGCCAAGGGGAGGAGAAGAACATAGCGCAAAGGGGAAAGAAAGACTAAGCCTAGTTACGCTAGAGAATTCTTAACTACCCTAAGCTAAACAAGGAGACTAAAGCTAGCTAAGACTAAATAAAAATACTAAACTAGTGGAGACTAAAGCTAGTTAAACACTAATAGAATACTAAACTAAGAAAAACACTAGAAGAGAGAACAAAGACCGGGGAGAGACAGAGGCGAAGAGTCTTAAACTAAAATACTAGCTAAGGCGCGCGCATATGCAGGCACTTACCACGGGGGAGAATCTAAAAAAGAACGGAATTAAACGAAATAATAAAAAGTGGGACGAGGCGCGGCTGCTGCCTAAAAACGTCCCATTTACCTAACAGAAGAGGCTTGCTGCTACAGGGGTCCTGGTGCTGGGGAGCTACAAAATGAACCTAGAAAGAAGGGAATAGAACACATCGCATGGGAGTTAAGAACAGACTAGTAATTAAAGAAAAGGAAGTTATTCACCATTCCAGATATTTATGATGACTGGCGCTGAAAAGGAATTTATAATTTTAGCAGCTGAAAGGGAAAATTTATATTAGATGCTAGCGGTGCCTCCAATCGGAGGGACACGACGGCTTAGACAAGATCTCAGCGACGCGAGGAACACAAACTGCGGCGATACCAGCAGCGCGGAAAAAGGCGGCCAAGACAGTACCTCAGCAACGCGAAAAGCGTCTTACGACGCAAACACAGAGAGCAAAGCTGAGACAATACCCCAGAAGAGAAAGACTAGTAGAACCTGGAAAACCTGAAAAGAAGTGCCACTCTGCGGTGGACAAACACCCATGGAACAAGCTGGGACAATCCCCCAGATACCTGCAAAGAAAAAACAGAAAGGAGAAGACCCTAACTGGCAAAGGTCAGAAAGAAAGGACCAGCAGGAGAGAGAGAGAGAGAAGAGAGGAAAAGGAAATCCTACATAGTAGGGAACCACTGAGGTGAAAGGTCCATCAGTGGCGGAGTGCTGGGCCAGGGTAGAGGTTCTCTCCGAAACCAGGTGGGAACTACCTTCCACAGTTTCCCGTCCTCATCCTCCCTCTCTTCACCGCTACTGGTCACACGTGCGCCTGAGATCGTGGGAACTTTGGGTCAGCTGACACATATTAATTCTTGAGCCCTAACAAAATCTCCGAGATGGCAGCACCCAATAACAGATATGTAACCTTATGCTGCCCAATGGAAATAGCGTAGGGGGCGTAGCTTTGTAGGAGGCAACAATTTTCAGATGTTCGAGAGAGGGATTTTCACTTGATTTTGCAATTTTTGAGAAGGAAAGGTTTCCCAGAGAACTGCGGTGATGCCGAGCACCCGACGTCTTCCGACTAGATGACGGGACAAAAAACGGGGTCTCGAGGTATGCCATACATGTCTTTTACATACATTTTGGTAGCAAAATTCTCTCGCTCTCTCTTGACATTTTATAAGTCTTCGTAGTTGAGATAATAGATCCTTATGCAAATTATTCTAATTGTATTTTAAGGGAGTGTATAATTATATGAGTGGTACGAATTAACATTAATTTTGAGGTGATGAAATTGAATTATATGATTAATTATGAGTAGGATCCCCGAATTACGTTTTTGTTAGGAGAACGTAGCGTCCAGGACAAGAACGAAACTGAAATGTTTTTCGAACAATTTAAGCGAATTAGGAAATTGGAGCGACATGAAGAAATTAACGATTGTGAAATCCCAACTACGCGGGAACGCAAAAAATTCTACATCGGGTCAAAGGACCTGCGAAGCGAAATTTCCTTCGAGATCTTTAGACAGAAATTTATGGATTTTTTTACAACAGAACCAAACGTTGCAACTAACCAAATCTTTTTTACGACGATCAAACAAACCAAAGGAGAAACGATGAAGTAGTTAGCACACCGGATTACAACGCTAACCTTAAATTACGTGGGGGAAACGCAGCTAAATGGCCACACACAGGTAATTATTGATAACCTCAGCTTGAGAAAATTTCTCGAGGCAGTAGAACCAGAATAACAGAAAGAGATTATAAAAAATAATCCTAAAAGCTTCAGGGACGCGGTTGCTATTGCTCAAAATTTGGAATCGGCGAAACTTGCAACGATGGCCGTGAGTCTAAATAATATCACCCAGTTCAGCGACATCCAAGTGTTGAGGAAAGAACAACAAAAGTTTGATTCTAATTTACTAGAATTAATAACGAAGGAAATGAACAACATCAAAATTAAAGAGAAGATAAACGCGGAACAAAAAAAAAATCATTTTCTTGTCATTTTTGCAGAAGGCAAGGTCACTGCGTTGAGAGAGAGATCAGAGACTGCGTTGATTATGCAAAAGAGAAATCCCGTCAAAGAGGCGCGGAACAACGATTCTGGTATAATGCGAAGGGAAATCCATCCCAAGAGTCGGGCAATGGCAAGGTATTTAGAAAGAAGGTAGGTCAGACAGCGCAGGAGAAAGCGATTAGTTTCCGCTCCTTGACGTCATATCGAGACTGAAGGGAATTTCTTCAGTAGTTTCTATGTGTTTTTGAGTTCTGGTCCGCTTTTCAAATGATTGCATATTTCAATTATTATTGAGCTTTTAGAAAATGATGTTATATTATAACAGATTTATGAATAATTTTAGCCTATGCTAGGATTTCAGCAACAGGAATGGAAACAAAAGGGAAGGGGCTTACTTCTTTCCCCCGCGCGGGTACTCGGAAAATAGAGAAACGGACCCGAGGGATACGATTATCAGTGAGAACGAGAATATGCGAGCCAGCCACCTTACAAGAAAGTGGTAGACAGAGAGGAAATTATAATTTCTGGAAGCCGAAATTTTATACTCAGATATACCAAAATGATTATAATAGGAGGGGCAATGAAAGGTACCAAAGAAAAGAATGATCGGAGGAACATAGGGTAGCGGGGAGACGGCATAATTCTCAAAGGCAATACTTTCTACAGATCTTTAAACTAAAAGAGGAGGTCGCTGAGGAAGATATTCATGAACGAAAAAGCGGGACGCGATCTCCTAAAATACAAATCAATAAAATTCCTGTTAGAGAGAATATTACAGAAAATATTAGAGAGTAGTGCAGAGAATAAGACACAAAATATGAGAGGAAGTGAGAAAATTAAAGATAACATAGAGCTAATTACGTCAGTGGAGGACGAGAGTATTACAAAATTACCCACAATACATTTAAAATTCAATGAGACAAATACAGACATTTTACTAGATTCAGGCGCGT
The DNA here is from genome assembly GCA_951213105.1 of Amaurobius ferox. NCBI lineage: Eukaryota > Metazoa > Arthropoda > Arachnida > Araneae > Amaurobiidae > Amaurobius > Amaurobius ferox. The sequence continues at coordinate 186,872,142 of OX578133.1, forward strand.
CAATTTCTGTCTTAGCAAATAACATTTTTGAGAAAATAAAGGACAAAGTTCCACTAAAATATGTTTCACCGGCTGTTACAATTACCAAGTTATCGGGTCATAACATTGATTATTCGAAAACGGTCGAAATTATTTTCAAAATTAACAACCAAAAGTTTAAACACATTTTTTTATTACCAGGTCACACTTCCCCCAAACATACCAGGGCATTCTGGAGGTGCGAAATCATACAGAAAAACAAGGAAATTTCTGATATAGACAACAACATCTTGAAAATTGGGAATTTGGAAATTCCACTTAACTCGCAAAAGCAAACATTACGGGATAGACAAATATATAACATTGTGGAGAAACCTAACGTCACAAAAACAAAAAGAAAGGTACACTTAATGCAGAATCAAACAAAAGCTCTTTTAGTTGTCTCAGAGAATAAAATACAAAAGGGCACAGATATATTATTTGAACCAGTGGAGAAGTCATATTTGAATATGGGATTTACAGAATGATACAGAATGGAATATGGATTAATGTACAAAATACCACTAAATCGGATATTAAAATAAATAAAAATATGATTTTAGGTATGGTATCTAAGGATTTTGAAATAGACCAGGGGCAAACTACACCAAATAATGAGAATACACAGAAATATAGAGAGATGGTTAATTTGATTCAGGCGACACCGGATATGTTAGAACAGAGGAGGCAAGATATTAAACCAGACGATTTTAAACTGGAACATATGGACAGAGATATAAAACGAGACTGAGAATTTCGTAATAAAATATGGGGACATTTTTTCCAAAAAAATTTCAACCATAGGAGCTACGGACTTGAATTGACACATAACCACGCAACCAAACATTGAATTGACCAACCAAACATTGAATTGACACCTAACCACGCAACAAAATCAAGACCATATGACATCCCTTATTCACTACAAAACACAGCAAAAGCTCAATTAAAAGACTTAGAACAGGCGGGAATTACATCGAGGACTCAATCTAAATACGCGTGACCAATGATTTTAGTAAAAAAACAAAACGGAGACCACAGATTATGCCTCGATTTGAGATTAATTAATAATATTTCCACAAATTTTCCTTATAACATTCCTAAAATTAACGATATTATTACTAAATTAGCAGGTTTTAAATATTTTTCAAAATTGTATTTTAATAGAGCGTTTAATCAGGTAGTACTCAACTCCAACGCACAAGATATTTTTCTTTCACAACAGCTTGTGGAAATTTTAAATACAACAGAATGGTATTTGGCCACGTAAGTTCGGCATCCATTTTTCAGAATTTAATGGACATTGTGTTGGCAGAATTACAAGAAGAAAACGTCCTCGCTTACATAGATGATATTATAATACGAGCGGATTCATACGAGGAAATGAAGAGAAAGTTAGTTTTTAGAAAGCTTGAAGACCATAATCTAACGTTGTCGCCGAATAAATGTGATTTCTTTTTACCAAACATTAATTATCGAGGTTGGGAAATAACACATAAGGAGATAATCCGGCCGCCCACCTTGCTGCTCTATGTCTTCGGATGAGCCAGTCGGTCTGGGCTTTCGACATAAGGAGATAAATCCAACGGACAGTAATATCACTAAAATTACATACTTTCTGGTTCCTAAAACCCTAAGAAAATTGAAAAGATTCCTAGGAGTATGTAAAATTTACAGAAATTCTATTCAGGATTATGCCCAAATTACAGCAGTTTTATCGGACTTAACACAGAAAGATAGAAAATTTCATTGGAATTCGAATTGCGAAAACGCGTTTCAAAAATTACAGGAGTGTTTTTTCAAAAAACCCATTTTAATCCAGCTTAATTTTAATCAGGAGTTCTTCCTTAACACCGATGCCAGTTTAATATCTTTTTCAGCAATTTTGCTTCAGAAGAGGGATGGTATTTTAAAACCAATAGCGTATTACAGTCGAAAATTAAGTTCACAAGAACAAAAATATCCGGCGGTAAAAACCGAACTACTTGCATTCTACGAACATACATCAAGACATTCAATTTTTTAGGAATTCCCTATACGAGAATTTTTCATCCTATCGGATCACAAATCACTGGGAGATCATTTAAAAATGCAAAATCTGCCATCAGTGATGTAAAGATGGGCGCTAGAAATAGCAGAGTACAAATTTAAATTTATACATCTTCCAGGTAAAGAAAATGTTTTGACCGATTATTTAAGCAGAGAGGACTTTACGGTACACCAAGAGAGAAAAATAAATTATAATACTTCAGCCCAGAGAAATAGCGTAATGCAAAACATAAATATTGGGCATATCGCCAACCGGAACACGGGAGAAAAGGGAATCAATGACAGCAGGCAGGACAGGTTTGAAAAGGTAAACAATGACTGCGAGCAAGACTGGTCTTCAAAAGAAAACATTGGGCAGGGAGAGAAGGATGAGCCCGGAAGAATTTTAAAGGGACAACGGATGAGCAGGCAGTTTGTAAATAATATGGAACAGCTGACACAAAATGAAGGGAATGAATATGTGAGTGCAGAAGGAGTGTACATAAAAAATGTAAATAAAAGAACGAATATTCCAAGTATACAGGATATTTTGAGAGAATAAATTAAGGATCTAAAAATAAAGGAAATTAAGGGAAATTCGAGGAATTACAAAAATAAAAATAGCAAGAATTATGAACCGTTTTATATCGATGAGGAAGCGGGGATAGTCATGCATGTAGGACGATAGAAAGATCCCCCTTGGCGTGAGAATTTAAGAAAACAATTGTGATACCGCTCGATTTACAGAGGAATGTTTTAGCCAAGGCCAACGTCACATAGCCAAGGCCAACGTCGATAAAACTTTTAGAAGATAGATATTTTTGTGGAGGTATGTACGGGGACACACGCAATTACGTACTGTTCTATGAGATATGACGTGCCAGAAAAGGAATCACCAGGTGACACCCATGGGGAGAAATCCCATACCAGAAGGTCCTTTACATAAAGTATCGATCGATATATGCGGTTCTTTTAAAACTAGTGTTAATAACAACAAATATATGCTTACTATTATTTGTCAGTTCACAAAACATTTAACAATGTTTCCAATCCCGGATATACGCGCAAAAACGGTAGCGGATAAGCTTTTACAGTCTTTTTTAGTGACAGGTGTTCCCTTTTCAATTAAAAATGACAGAGGTTCGCAATTTACGTCGAACGTGTACAAAATTATGACAGAAAGACTCCAAATTGTGTCAAAATTAACATCCATACGCTCACCGCGGTTCAATGGTCAAATAGAGAAAACCCATCAATTGCTTAAAACACGATCTCTTACAGAAAACTCGCCTTATTGGGACATAGCGGCCCAAATTCATGTCATTACTTACAACGCGACTGTACATTCATCGACAGAGGAAACACCCAACTTTCTTTTCTACGGGCGGGACATACCGACATTATTTGAAACTCAAGTTACAGAAAAACAAGATACATCATACTCGGGTTATATTTCAAACAAAATTTCAGCAATGCAAAACGCGTTTAAGGCGACGACTCAAATTTAGATCAAGCAAAAACTAAGCAAGAGGAACAACAATTAACTAAAACCAAAGTCCAAAATCTGAAAGTAGGCAGTAGGTTTTTCTTGGAAGGACAAAACACTTTTGGGGCAGCAAAATTTTCGGGGCCATTTCGGATAATAAATAAAATTAACAGATTTATTTATGTTAGTTGTGCGGGAAACCGTTTGCTAAGACCCAGAGAGCGCACGTAAACCGCCTGAGAACGATATTCGAGAGGAAAGAACATTTGAAGCATCCGGAAGACAAAATACAGGCTACAAAATATAAATCTCCTCTTTTACCCACACCGAATACGATTCTATCCAAAGCCCACAAACAGAAAGTAGCATTCCTTTCCCGTTTATCATTTTTGATGAACAGACCCGTTGTCAACAAGCGCCCCAAAATGTAAACACGGCCATTGATAGCGAGTGGGAGCAAACCCATGCCATTGCACCCCCTCCACAAATTTCCGCGACAGGAGCCCTATCACCAACACATCGTAAATCTACCCGGGTTCGAAATAACCGGTTATTCCGCACGCCAATCAAATTTTACGAAATGCGGTACCACGAAGCCTTATTAGGGTGCCTAAAGTTGTACGAAGGTACGTTCGTAAAAACCCCTTGATAATTTTACCATCTAAGGAGACCGTGAAACCTGAAGTACGTAATACCAGTATTCAAAATGACGATCTTGTATTTGCGAGTGATCGTTTTTTAATGGAAGAAAAATTCAACCATAGAGGATAAATTAATTATGCAAATTGACAATGAATTTGTTTCACTGTTCAGGTTAAATTAACACCAAGCTGCCGACCAAATTGGTATCAAATGCTTCAATAATAATTTCCTTGAAATATGTAAAACGACGATCTTGAGAAATTTTACAAGCACAAATTTTCCATCAAATCTGAACATTTCATTCCACATATATTAAAATACAAGTTCATTTGTTTACTTCAAAGGATCTACTCTATCAATTTTCAAAATATTTCTTTTCTTTTTTTCTATTTGGAAGTTAGAATAATTATTTTAGCGTTATATTATGTTTCAGCTATGTTAACGTTCGCGAACTCAACTATCTCTGATTCACGAATCGTTAAATAAACGTCTGACAGAATTTTAAAAATAAAACCTGTATTTTCTCTATACAATTTTTTTCCCTGAAACAATATTAAAACAACTTCAAAATGTATTCTACTTTTAAAAGAACATCCTGAAATAGTACGGTAAGTTTTAGAGCATGTAATTTCTTATTTCACTCAACATGGCATAGCACTCTTTTTTAGGCGGTAGGAGAGACGCTCAGCCATCGAGAGGTCTCCAGTTCGAATCAAAGCGGGTTTTATTTTTAAAACTTCTGCTGCCATCTGTTACTGAAATATTCAGGTGAAATGTTTTGTAATAACATGCAGAGCTTTCTGTTTAAAGTTTTATCCTCAACTTACCTAACATGAATAAATTATTAAGTTTACGTTTTTATAAAAATTTATTTTGAAATTAATTTGAAAATTTTTATACTTTAGTATACTTTATAACAACTTTATACCAACTATAAGTATACTTTATACCAACCAAAGATGAAATATACATTTTCTACTATTTTAATTTAAAATTAGATGTTAATTTAAAATTAATTTTCCTGTACTCCGTAGCTCATCATCGATACACGCAGATGTGAAATTTCGTTCAGGTTCAATTATTTAAGAAAAAAATAACATTTTGATAAATATATTTCATTTTTAATATTATAATTTTACTTATCCGTGTTTTACTTTTGTAAATGATTCTCGTTTCTTTTTGTTGTTTATACTTGAGAAAAAACTAGAAGATTTTCCCTAAGCATTTTACATGAATTTCATCATATTTTATGAAGGAACCTCCCCCCCCCCCCAATACTTCTCAAGTACTAAAAGCAAGTACAAGATATATATTTTACTACTCATCACATTTTCAGAAAAATTTTGTATTTTTTTAAATTTGTAAAAGTAAATACAACACAAATAAAAAAATATATACAGTAAAAACTCTGACATTTAAAATGTATTTCTTAAATGTGAAAGAATTTCAACAGCTTAACAAAAACTGTTAAAACATTCTTAATTTGCTTTTCTGTGGCACTGACATCAAAACCAAGCCATAATATATTAATCCTAGTTTTATCTTTTAGATGCGCAAACTATGAATAACTTTAGGTAATATACTCCTTTGGTGTATTTCCTTTTTCGGGGCTTGGAAAACAAGTATATTATAGTTTTCTCGAAAATTGATATCAAAAGCATTTAGTACAATTAATATTTAGTAATTCATTTAAAAAAAGTGTTTCTTTTCCAACTTTTTGCTTATTTATAATAAAGGCAATTATGGTTAATATTATTGTCAATCGAAATCACACAGTTCCATTAATCAAAATGTTCTTCATCTGCGAAAAGATAATCGGTGAAAAAAAAGTGTTTATAAAGCACTGTGTTAACTTCCTTCGTATTAACTATTGACTTCGATTGGTCCAGTGAGGTTCTGCCTTAACTCCACCCCCCTGTCTATCGAAGTATAACGAAACCGAATTCCGACGACTTCATAGTACGGTTATCGCAGTCTTCTGTAAATGACAAGGTGGAATAATTTGGATTTCCGAATGGTGAGAAAATAATTCCGGGCAGTTGGTGGTAGGGCCCCAGGAGCGGAAATCTAAGGCTCCTATGTATACAGGCTGGCGCAACTGCCATTGAAGCTCCTACCGTAACCATCAGTTGCCGACTGCCTATGCTATTTCAATGGTCAGCGCACGATATTTGCCTGATGTTTGATACACCATTTATCAGTAAATGGGTGGCTGTTGTATAATAAATTTTACTAATCATTGGAAGAAGACGTCGGAAATGTTTAAATTTCCTCAAGATCCCGAAAAAAGGAAAATATAGCTAATAAACTGCCGAAGAAATGGATAGATTCCTGAACATTCACCTGAATTGAGCAGTGTAAGTAGTTTTATATTTTATGTTTCCTTTTGTCTTTTTAAAAGTAAATGCATGTTGAAATCTTGAAAAGAAGGTTTGAAAATTGGTTTCTTAAAGCTGAACTTTCAAGAAATTATTTTTTTATAATAGTTAAATATGATTTTTTTCTTGCAATGCAATTGTAGGGTTGCTATCGCATTTTGGCGTGAGTTTATCGATGACCTGTCGCCAAGATAGCAAGATTTCACTTTGAAATTTGTGTTTTATATAATTATTGTACTTAAAGACTGTTTCTTATTTCAATTATAAAATATGTGCATTGATATAAAATTTTAACAATTGTTTGTAGAAATATGTTGAAGTTGCATTTTTTAAAGAATAAAAACATACTATTTTGATTGTTCCAAAGCGTTTATAAAATAAATTATTTTTATAACTATTCAGTTAGTGTATACTAGAACATTACAAGCAAATATACTTTTGATTGCCTATGTTTAATTTTAAGTTAGCATAGACTTATAAAAATGTCAGAGATTTTTAAAGTTTTCGCACTTGCTATATTTTGTTTGTAGTAATATAAATTGTATGCATTCTTTTTTTACACATTGATTTTCCTATTTATTTGATTTTCCTATGTTATTTATATTATTGATATCTTATCTTGAATATATCAAGAATAGTTCAACATAAGCCTTAAAATATTATGGTATTTGTGTAAGATTAAAAATCGCATACCTGATATAGCTTGAAATAATTTCTCAAAGAACTGAATACTAGAAAGTCAATTCTCTCTTAACCTTTTGCTTGCGGGTGGGACAACGTGAAACCCAAAAGAAGCAACTCTCCAAAAGACAGGTATCCATATAAGACAGGTATCCATATAAGACAGGTAGGGCGATCGAACTGTTTGGGATAGGGTATGTCAAATACCTGTCTTTTTCGGAGATTTTTCGTTTGGGATTGACACTGTCCCACCCGTAAGCAAAAGGTCAAGATGAATATAAGTTGTCTATATTAAAAGATTTCTACATGTAAAGGCTAAATTTGAAGTCCATGTAGAAGATCAATAATTTACCTATACAAATTCACCCACAAAGGTGGATTGGACAATAGTTTTTTTTTAACTTAATTCTGCACCGATAATGAATGGCAATATGATATGTATGTTGAAAAAATATTCCAAACTTTTCCATTTAATTTGCCACTGTTTAACTCAAGTATGTTGTACCTTTGATAGTAATTTTTATTAAAACTATTTCTGTTTACAACTTTTCCCGAAAATCATTTTTTTACAATTTTTACATAAAATTTTAAGTTCTAAAATTTTGTAGGTTTTTAAATACAGTCTAATTTAAATTATATGGAATTATATTCATTTTATGGAAATTTGAATTTAGAGATATATTTTCTATTTATCAGTATACGCGCACATTTTTATATCAACTTTATGTTGAATTTAGCATAAAAATATGTTTTTTGATAAGAAATTTGTAAATGAAGTTTAATTATCGTGAGATTTAGCCGTAGATAGTATGCATATATTTGCACAGTTTAAATTTTTGTTCTATTTGCGAAGTGTGCTATACTTTGAGTATTGTTCTGTGGTAAATTTGAAAATGTTAAATTGCATCAAACATGTTTAAGTTTTAAAAATTATGTTTCTTGTTAAACTATAGTTTGAAATAATGTTCAAATGAGTCATAAATACTTATTAAATGTAGTAGTAACATGAAATAATTGCTCATGAAGTAAATGCATATATTGATGAGCTGCTCTCCTCCCCCCCAAAATGCCCCTCCCCTCATTTTCTTTTTCAGAAGCAGAAGGTAAGCAAGGTTTATCAACGAAAGTCCCCCACCACCATATCGTAAACATTTTACGCGAAACACCGTTGGAAGTTTCCTGTTTTTGTTAAATTTAGACAAATATACCCCCTCGTCTTCACTCCCAAATAAATAAAGTGAAATAAATCATGTTGGTTTAAAATACACTATCGAGTGGAATTGTTACTATTTTTAAACATATTAATTCTTGAAAATTGTTACAAAAATACTCAAAATTAAAACGTATTATATACAAAATTTTATTACTAACACTTTTCATTCTAATCGAAATAAGAAGTATAATATTTTACGTAAAATATTACATTCAAAATGCGCGTTTTAAAAGCATAAAATATTTCGAGACTCTCAGATAAAATCCGAGTTTGACAGTCGATAGCTTAAAAAAAGACATACAGAAATGCGCCATTATAGCGATAAATGGCAAGAGAAAGTAAACCCGCTTTTCGCCAAGCACCGCCAATGCCACCTAGAATAAGGTAGGTAGTTTTGTAGTACTACTGTTTTAGGTAGCCTTGGCACAGCCGTCGCTCCCACAGGAGCTTCAATGGCCGCTCTTGCGCCAGCCTGTATATACTTAGTCGGGATATACTTGCCTTAGTCGGGAGTGAGTAACAAAATTTCTGGGGACAGGCTAATGGATTCGCCATTTTGTGTCAAACGAGGTTCTATTAATTAATCTTCGAAGTACATAACTTTTAGTAATTCTAAACTCTAAAGAATACGAGGCATTTTCCACGAATAACTATACAATCATCTAATTTATAAAGAAGATCAGGACGAAGTAATGCACTAATGACAACTATTAAACTTAAGTAGTTTGCTAAGTAGACGCCATTTCTAGGCATCAATATGTCGAAGCATCCGTTTGCGCATTTGGGAGTTTTAGAAAGAATAAATCTGGTTTCGTGAATGAAATCACATGTTACGCGAGAACTTCAGACAAAAGCGATTGATAATTTTTCTAGCGGATTTTCAGCACATGGTAATTATAATATAAGATATTTTTTTCACAGTGCAGTATTTGTAAATAATTAATATACAAATTTGTTTAAATAGACTGTTCAGTGCAGTGATTTTCAACTAAGTTTGCTATGTTCAAGATTTATTTCTCACCCTCTTTCAGTGCTTTTTAAAGAATTGTTTAATTTTATTAGTTCCATTTATATTTACCAAACTGATTTTTTCACTCTCTAATAATACTCTAATGTATTTCTACTTTCTATTTAATAAAATGGTTGTGAAAGTCCATATAACTTAGAAATAAGAAAATATTTAAAATAGTACTATATCTATTCTGTTCAAAATGTTATATCTGTATGTACTCATCTTACTTAGGTAACAAACATATTTTAAAATCTCTTGCATTTTATGTACTCTGCATTTTATGCAAAATTATTTTATTTTACTCACCAAGGACATCAAAGTTATTGAAAGAATGAATGCCAATAGGAATATCATTTTTTATCTCCCCAGCTAAAGATCTCACGCTACGGTTCTGGCGAATAGTTCCGTTGATCCTGTCCAAGGTTCCGTTGATCATGTCCATGTTATTATATCACGGCTGGTGACTCACTGGGATGGAGATATGAATACCAAGGAAATCAAAGTTATTGAAAAAAAGAATGCCAATAGGAATATCATTTGTCATACCTTTCCAGCCAAAGATCTCCCGCTACGCTTCTGGCGAATGGATCCGTTGATCATGTCCAAGATTTTTATATCACGGCTGGTGACTCGCTGGGATGGAGATATGAATACCAAGGAAATCAAAGTTATTGTAAGAATGAATTCCAATAGGAATATCATTTGTCATACCTCCCCAGCCAAAGATCACACGCTATGCTTCTGGCGAATGGTTCCGAGGATCATGGCCAAGGTTTTTATATCACGGCTGGTGACACGCTGGAATGGAGATATGTATATCAAGGAAATCAAAGCTATTGAGTGAATGAATGCCAATAGGAATATCATTTGTCATACCTTCCCAGCTAATGATCTCACGCTACGTTTCTGGCAAATAGTCCCGTTGTGGATCCTGTCCAAGGTTCCGTTGATCATGTCCATGTTTTTATATCACGGCTGGTGACTCACTGGGATGGAGATATGAATACCAAGGAAATCAAAGTTATTGAAAGAATGAATTCCAATAGTAATATCATTTGTCATACCTGCCCAGCCAAATATCTCACTCTACGCTTCTGACGAATGGTGCCGTTGATCATGTCCAAGGTATTTATATCACGGCTGGTGACTCGCTGGAATGGAGATTGGAATAGCAAGGAAATCAAAGTTATTAAAATAATGAATTCCAATAGGTATATCATTTGTCATACCTCCCCAGCCAAAGATCTCACGCTACGCTTCTGGCGAATGGTCCCGTTGATCATGTCCAAGGTTTTTATATCACGGCTTGTGACTCGCTGGGATGGAGATAAGAATAACAAGGATATCAAAGTTATTGAAAGAATGAGTTCCAATAGGAATATCATTTGTCATACCTCCCCAGCCAAAGATCTCAAGCTACGCTTCTGGCGAATGGTTCCGTGGGTTTTTATATCACGGCTGGTGACTCGCTGGGATGGCGATATGAATGCGAGGCCTTTAATATCAGCATATAGCTCCAGTTTGCCATGGAGAATTATCTTTTTTAACCTGTCATTGCAGATTATCGGGCATTGTACGCTAACGAGCTCATAAAATGTTTGAAATCAAGACATGGATGATGTTATTTGTAATGGAATTGACTTTGGGAATGCCCCCTGCAGTCGAAATCTATAAGTATCTACTTGTATCATGTTCATTTCTGCAGTATGCAGTAGCGTAATACGAGCACTAGAAATATGTTTCATTCATAACATCCTGCTTTGTTATTTCGATATAACAGCTCTACCTATTCAGTTATTCGATTCATGAGAAAACCTCTTAACTACTCTTCGATATTTTTTTTATTGAAAACTCCATAAATTTGGGATTTTTCATTTTTTAGAGATTTTTTTAGAATAGTGCCTGGCTATAATCAATCTGGATATATAAAAATAGTGTCAATCGCCAAGGGGAGGAATTCGGGGGGTCATCACCTCTCTCCAGGAACGCATTAAAATACACTGAAGTTCGTAGAAATGATATTCGGAGAAAGGGGAAATAATATATTTTGTTACCCCTATCCCCCATTTTGTTCTGACGAAGCTACTGTATGAAAAGACTGATTTTCACAAACTAATTTAATTACAGAACACTTATCGATCGAGCAAATGATTGGTTGACAGCCAATCGCAAATGGAAGATCGCAACCTGCGAAAGCGTAGAGTTCAAAGCTAAAGGGCAGCAGGTAGATTCCAGCAGAATGACATACTTGGAGTACGGAGAAGATGCAACTTGGTATATCAGAGGACTAAGGTAAGTTTTTCTTCTATTTTCAATATATTTGTGGTTATTTAACATAATACATTGAAATTGACCTCTATTGTATAAAATATATGTTAATGGGTGTTTCGTGGTCTGTGGGCCAGACCCGGTGTTCAAAGCTTCAATATGTATCCACGTGCAGATCTTGAATTTAATTCATTAAAAAATAATCGAACCATTATTTGAATAAAAACTTGAATAACTGTCTAAAACACATTTTCTGCAAGTTTGAGTTTCCCGCGGTTTATATGTTTGTGATGTGTAGTAAACTTAACTAAACTGTGCAGTAAACTTAATTTGACACAAGAAATTTATGAAATAACATTCATATGGTGGCAAGTGGTGTGTATTTTCGACGAAACTATTAATACTTTTTATACTTTTTTTGCTCAATTTTTACGTACAATCAAGGGAATTTTCAGATAAGCAGTCAAGTGACCTCTCTAGAATCGGAAATCCTTAGTGAATACTCATAACCATTTTGAAATTCAATGATGAATCCATATCAATCATCATCAAAGTTTTATCTATAGCTAATCCTAAGAAATAGATGTTGCAATGAAAATGTATATTTTCAATCGGATATTTCATCTCTAGAACCGAAAGTAGTAGTTGTTACTATTTCCTCATGGTCTGGCGATAGCGAGACCAAGTCCTTGAGAAAATAAGTCCCCTTCAAGTCTCGTAGATATCCTAATAAAAAGATGGCTAACAGAGGCCTGTAAAATGGTCCAACGATGCTTCTGATGTGGGTTGGGCATAAACAGTAGGTGTTATATTTTTATATTTTTTTTAATTTCTTAATTACTTCTACGAAGTAATTAAGAAAGGGTATCGGCACTTATGATCATCAGGAGTGGTCGACATTCAAATCCCATTAGCGTAAGCAGGCCTGTTGATAAGGAGGGGGGAGACGGAGTGATACCCCCCGGGCCCGGAGTTTTCATGGAGGGCCCGGATTTTTTACCTTTTTGCATTTTAGAAATTACAATATTCATAGATATATTTTCTATCTCCAGATAAAAAGTGTGGTACTGTTTCAAAAGCAAAAAAGCTCTTCTGTCATAATTTATTGAAAAAATTAGTTAAAATCAACCTTTTTTCAATAATGATTTATTGAAGAAAAAATGAATAGTCATAAATTGAAAAAATATTTATATTTATTATTTTGTCTCTTCTACTTTATTTCTTATAACCTGACCAACCTTAAATTTTCTTTAAAATAAGCAATTACTTTAAAACTAAGCTCTCTGGGAAGGAAAATTGAAAATAAGGCCAAAGCAAAATAGGGGTCGCTGAGTTGCTCTCCCCCCCACACGGGCCCGGATTATCTCTCAAAGACTCTGAGCGTAGGAAAATAAGACGTGGATATAAAGTGATTAACAGTTGGCGTGCAGAATGTCAAGAAAAGAAGCCCCCTGCAGAAGATTTTTGACACGTTCTCATCAAAGCCGAGGGTCAAAATGAGAGTTCAGAGTGAGTTGCTATCCCAGGAGTTTTAGTATTGTGAAAGATAGGAACACTCCAACTACTCTGTAGGTTATCTACGGTCTTACCATGCTGCCTCACTTTGACGTGAGCCGTCCCTGGGTGGAATAGTCGAAGTACGTCGAGAGGTTTCGTTTGGTAGGAACATCCTAGGCGTGAAGGCCATTCTATTGTGCCCAGCTAAAGCCTGAGGTACGGGGCAAGGCTAGTCTTCTACCATTGTATGTTCTGGGGGTCTTGTTCCAGGCCCTGCCAGGGAAATAGCCATGGGCGTAGAGTTTTAGAAAATATTGGGGCGGGAGGGGCTTGGAGCTGCCCATTTTTCTTTAATGTGAGGCATATAAAGACTGTCTAACTTACATCTTCATTCAACGGACACTACTCAATGGCAGACATTATTTAACACATTCATTTAAAGGGCATTTTCAAATTGTCCCACAAAATATATAGAGTTCTTTAACCGTAGAATAGCTTACTCTCCGGCCAACAACAAATAATAATTTATGTCAAACACATTTAAATATCATGGATTCAAATAAAAAAAATGATATAGCTTCCAGTTGCACTCAAAATTCAGAACATAAAAACAAAGCAGCAGAAAATGATCAACAATTCCATAATTATTTCTCAATGCTTATTTATCTGAATTTAATGTTTATATTTCTGAATACTAATATGGAGTTTATGCAATAATGTACTAACACTGTCGGATAATAGTTCTTTGCAGTCAAGTATTAAAGAAAATCAAAGTTCTGAAATTTACTTTTTGAAAGAACATAAGCAAATCAAACTTTTGGAAGTTTTCACATATATTGAATATAGCTTCGTTACTTTAACTTTTCAGTGGACATTTTTAAAATTCATTATTTAAATCTGCAAGCATGTTCATATTTTTGAAAAATTATTCGAAAATAAAAAAAAAATAGGGAAGCAATATCTTGATAAAATAAATCTAAATGTAAGAGAAAAGATTTTCAGAGAAGAACATTCACGGAACATGTAGCATCTTTGTTATTAAACCCAATACTAAATATATTTTTATAATTCCTCATACAGTAGGGAAACTGTTTTAAAAATTCAAATTAATTTTGTAGCTATTCCTACTTTAATACATCCTCTGTTTTAATACTCATTAAAACATTTTGTTGACGTTTGGGGCTGCATGTATTTTATTTGTACCTCGTTAAAAATGTCCTTGCAAAATTTATATGTTTTTATATAGAAATCCAAGACTACAATTAAGTAGCGTCTCTAAGCTACATAAAAGAATTAAATAAATAACAATATATTTAAATAAACCACACTTAATTAAATATCTAGATAAAGTATATGTACTTACAAATATTTAAACTTTTAATGACATTTAGCTTCAAATTAACAGTAACCTGTACCGTTAAAAAAAATCTGTGTATTTTAAATAGTTTATCATGCTGACTAGAATATGAAGTGGTTGACATAGCATAAAAGGAATTCGCACTAATTATTAGTTGTTAGGTAACGCACAACAGAAATGGAGCAACAAAATAGTGTATAAATATTGCAATTGTGGGGGCATATTTAATGTGAAACAAGTCATACTACAAAATAGGAGATTTTGGAATATTAGTGAAGTTTACATCGTTTTAAAATATATAATGCAATACTGAAATTCTATAAGAACTCATAAAATAATACAGCAATATAATTATAAATTAATAGTGCAATAAACTATTTAATACTAAATAAAAAAATGAATTTAAACGTTGAGGAGATCTTTAGATAAAAATGTTCATCAAGTTGGATATATCCAATTTATCCACTTTCTCTTGATAAGAGTTCAAAGCAACAACATGATTTAACCTATGTTGAGTCAACGTTCTATTTTTCCAAATCGTACTAAAATCTAATCAGCACCAGGGTAACTTAGAAATGACTTGCCTATCAAATTTTGCGAAATTTTGTCAAATAGTGTTTGAGCTAGATTGGATTCTTACATTGCACAGACACACACAGACGCCATGTTAAAAATTTCTTTCGAGTTATTTTTCGTTTGAAATGTGTAGATCCGCCGAAAACTCTGGTTCTGATTTTCGACAAGATTTCAATAGTACACTTCCCCTACACATTAC
This sequence comes from Amaurobius ferox, assembly GCA_951213105.1. Lineage (NCBI taxonomy): Eukaryota > Metazoa > Arthropoda > Arachnida > Araneae > Amaurobiidae > Amaurobius > Amaurobius ferox. The sequence continues at coordinate 186,887,497 of OX578133.1, forward strand.
AATGTATTGCAGGGAAAGTAAAATTTATGTATTATTTTTCCACTATTTTGATCAATTTTATAAGATTCTTCATCCTCTATTTAATATCAGATATTAATTTCATCAGTTGTTTTATTTCTTTTTTATAGTGGCAGCTCTAGTGGTCACAGGGCCGTGACGAGGGGTTAAGCGGCGAGGCGACTGCCTTGGTTACCTCCACAGAGGCGCCGAAATTGAAGTTTTTATTACTTTTATATATTAAAAAATTAACTGACGCCACCGCCTCTACTGTTTGAAAAATTTCTCGTTTCTTGAGTTTCTCTTCTTCGCACCGCAGAAAATATAGCATATAAAAACATAAAATTGGGTACACTTGTAGAAAAATGTCTGGAGAATAAACTGAAATAAACCGTTTTTTCGAGTTACATTTTAGTTTAAGAAATATTTAATGTCAAATTCAAAGAAAAAATATTTGAGCTGTGAGTACGCGCCCTGAAAAAACTAACAATAGCAAGACCACGAATTTTTGTAAGCATGGACCTACATATAACTGAATTTTCATATGAATTTTTTTTATATATATTATTTTTTTAATTCCGATGTAGTTTACGAGTTATTCTACTTTTTATGCATTTCGGAAGTGAAAAATGTTCTTCTGTATCGACACGTCCATCGAGTTTCTCTGTTTCGTACCGCAAAAACTACAACATATAAAAATGTGATATTTGGTACATTTGTAGAGAAATAATATGGAAACACAGTAAAATAAATCGTTTTAAGATTTGAAATAGCTCACGAAGTGAACTCTGCGAGCACTAGTGAGTAGGAGACGAAGCCTCCCGACTCGCAAAGCAAGTTACGGATATTCGGGGAGCTTAGCGAGCACGGAGCCCCCTAGTAGTTAAAAAAACTAAAAATTGTTTTAAAACAAAACACTGTACTTTTCTCAAAAATTTGTTTCAGAACCTGGGCGTTAAAAAAAATGCGCAGCTTTAGTAATCAGATAATATAAACATAATAATGTATCATCTCACAACTGGAAATCAACTTGAATTAAGCAATAAAATAATTTTAAAAGAAATTCGAATTTGTTAAACTGCTTCCTTCCTCGATTCAAGACGACACCCAAATTGAGAGCAGCTTTAAGGAAACATATTAACTTAAATAACACCATATTCCTCTTTAACTTTAAACATTAAAGAAACATGTTCATTTTGATGTATTGGACAATAGGAGCTTACAATTCCGTCGCAGCTCAAGATCCGTGGTTCGAATCCCTGTTAGGGCAGCAAGGTTCTTTTCACATTGAAATTTAAATTACGGTGGTAGAAAAAAAAACTTGGAAAATAATACTTTTGTTGGGAATTTATCATTTTTATTAATTTCATCACAATTTTATACTATAAGAGATTACTTAAAAGATTAAAATGTCCATTTTGGGGGGAGGAGAAGAAGCAGATCTCACAAGGCAAGGATAATTAAGAGAAGGATACCTTTTGTGAAGTAATTTATAATAAAAATTTATATGAAAGAAACTGTACCTTATTTGTTTCAATGACCAAATAAAGCCAGTACCCGAAGTCTGTCAAGTCTGCCTGAGCTTCTATAACACTGACTTTTGATTTTCTACAGTATTACAATATTTACTCATGCTTTTACTAATACATATTACCATGCATTTGATGTATAGGAAAGAAGTAGAAATATATTTTTATTCCAACGCGGAACATATAAAATTTCATACAAACGACGGTTGCATTTACATAATTGTAAATACTTCAAATTCCTTAATAATAAACAATTTAAAATACATAATTATATTCTATAAGGAACGCGTTCTCATTGCAAATTCTTGCATCCATGGACCGATTTTGCACTTTTTAGCGCTCTACACATGTGCAAGGGCAACACAAGAACTTGCTATTCCGCAAATTTGTGAAGCTCTATACAGACAGACAAATTCAGTCTTACTACGCAGTCGGCAATAAATTTCACAAAGATTGAGGTCAGACTGCACAATTTGTCTATGGACCAAACCAAACATTAATCTTTTCAGAACCCGCCTAAAGAATACGTTCCCTAAGCTAGGATAACGCTAGTATCGATGCTGGTATCTGCAATGTGGGTGTTATTCTATCTTTTGGAATGCCCCCCCCCCCCCCCCCATTGGGTGGGTTTCTATGCGTATATATTTTCTAACTTAAAAATTTACTGCAGTTCGAGTCACTTTATTTAAGTTATAAAATTAATGAAATTTTCACTTAATCAGACTTCCAAAGTTCAATTTTTGCAATACATACCGTGCAATGATAAGTTAAACACAACGTTTTTAAATTCTTATAATGGTAGAATTTGTTTGCTGTCATTATCCCTAAAATTTTGCCTCCCGAGATCTGCGCTTTATGCATTCGCAGTATCTTTCAGGGATTATTAGGATTTCTTATTTAATAAATTGCAGTAAATAACTAGTTTCAAATATGAATTAATATTAAAACTTTTTTTACACTGCATATTTTTAGACTACTTTTTCGTTAATTCAAGAAATAAAACGCATTTTGTTTTTCTCATCAATGTAATATATAGCATTTTCCCCCAAAAATATTCACAATATGAAATCCAAGCATTGCTTAGATTTTGATGTCAATAGCATCTATAGTTGGGGATATCTCTGGCTGAAATTGGAGCGTTACGAAAAATGTGTAAACTATGGGCGTTTAAATCTCCGAACTTAATAGATAAAAATGTAAACAATTTTGTCGAAAATATAGTACCATTTACGTAGATACAGAAAACATTTCAATATTTTAGTATTTCGAATCTTTTCTTTTCGAAGAAGTAAAAGTTTTTGTCCGAGCGAGTTTTAGCCTCCCTTTGCTTACTTTTAAAATATAAAACTATATAACTTCTGAACTATAAGATAAAGGGTTTACTAAACTTCTAAACTATAAAGGGTTGACTAAACTTCTAAACTATTAAACTATAAAGGATAGATATAAACAGGAAGCGGCACAAATGTTCTCAGTAGAAAATAAAATTTCTAGATTAACAATTTATTTTTACAATTATAATTTTCATCGTATCAAGTTAGGAAGATTGAAAATTTTCCCTTTTTCAAGTTTGTAATGCTTATATTTCCTATTAACTAAAAGAATTAACTATGAACTATAATAGGTAATCTGTAGTCCTTTGAAAGTCCTACAAGATATATAGTTGGATTTTAGAGTTATCAGTTTTCGAAATGCATTGGTAATAATTTCGATATTTTAATATTTTGAAAATGTGGTTCTAATTTCGATATTTTAGTCTTTTGAACAATTTTGAAAGGGTAATTCTAATTTCGATAATTTAATATTTTGAGTTGCTTCGAAAATGTCATAAATGATAACCCCCCCCCCCCCCCCCCCCCCCCGAAAAAGATATGCTATTCACGTACAAACATTTCGGCTCCATAAACTGGTGCCCACTGCCAATTTTTTGTTTTCTGTATAGTTCAGTATTTCATTTAAATTTGCGATTTTATTTTGTTGCTAAAAAATTAATTTATCATGAATTTTTAAAAGATACCTTTAAAAGGTACGTGTATCTTATAACGGAATTAAACAAAGCAATAAAAATAAATATGAAAAAAATATATAAACGTTTCTTATGTATGTCTATAATTTAAAAATACTACCTTACATCATATTTTCAAACGTCAACATTGACTACCTCATACTTTCCTATTGAAAATTTTTGTTTTATGTGTGTGTGTGTGTGAAACGCGTGTATAAACTACACTAAAATAAACGTATATTAAAATGCCCAGATCACAAGAGTGGATGGTTGAAGCCTCTTCTGCTCTCCTGAGCAATCTTAGCTGAATGGGATCGCATACTTTTGTATTTTCTACAGACAAGGGTGACATCATTTTTTTTTCTGAGAGTCATACATCACTTGCCTAATTAAAAACACTTCCCTGGACTTCAAATGTGTTTCAGTATTTTTCTAACTTCCGACTGCATAGTGAAGAAAAGTGGTTTTGTCAGGAAAATTTATACTACAAATGATCTACACCCACCGAATGCAAGATTCCAATTTCCGAATTTCCTCAAAAAAAAAACGACAATGTATGGGGCTTTACCCCAGGCTACAGATAGCCCTCTGCTGGACCCAAACAGCTAGAATTACTTACTCTTCGAAGATTACTCCTCGATTAAATTACTCCTCGAAAACAGGACCCCCCCCCCCCATACATTATACTCGTTAGCATTGCCCTCTCCTTGGTGGCTCCTTTATACTTGAATGGAATTTCATCAGAAAGAAACCATTGTCCCCGTTCATAAATGATTTTGCATGTGCGTCAATGATTTTGTTTCATCAAAGAGAATTGTTATTTCCTAGTGGACGTTCATAGAAAATTAAAGGAAAAAATATTTTTAAAATGAAATTTATAACGAACAAAGCCCACTCCAATTTGGAATTTTCCCGAGTGATTACCAACTTTTTCGAGTCAGGGTGTATGTGACATCCCCCTCCGGTACGTCCCTGGGCTCATAATAAAAGTTTGTAGAGGAAGCCCATGATAAAAGTTCGTAAGAGGGGCCCCATGAAAAATGTTTGTAGAGGAAGCCCATGATAAGAGTTTGCAAAGGGGGCCCACGATAAAAAGCTTGCAGAGTAAGCCCATGATGGAAGTTCGTAAAGGGGGGGTCCATGATCAGGGACGTAAGTGGGCAATCTTGGCTGGGGGTGTGTGAAGGAAATTTTTCTGACTAATATTGAAAATTTCCGACTGTACAAACAAGTGAGTTAACTTTTGGTTTTGAACGAGTGCATTGCTGCTCTAGTGACCTTTATGCAGTTCAAAGTCTACACGGCAATTATTTGTTTTAATTTTCAAATGTTTTGTGTATATACATAGGCGTAGCCAGCTGTTGGCGCGGATAGGTGCCCTAATTAAAAAAATTCATAAGGGAAAAAATTATTATAGGAGCGCAATTATAAGCCACACTCCGATTTTAAAGACTTTTCGAAATGCATAAATGAAAATATTCAAAAAAATTAATTTCAATTGAAAAAATTTATTAAAAAATACTTTCATCAGGCCCTGTATACAAGATAAGTAACTGCATTTCCAAATGCAAACAGGAAACTTTTTAAAACACTTAACACACATTAATTATTAATTACAATAAAAATAAAAAATCCCTTTGTTGTGATAAATATGCTGCATGGACCAATTTGAATAGAGTAATTAAAAAATTAATAGTGATTGATAAGAGTGCTAAGAGTAAATTAATAGTGATTGCTAAGAGTGCTAAGAGAGTAATTAATAGTGATTTAAGAGCTTAATAAAAATATTATAAATCAATTACTCCATTCAAATCAAGATCCCTGCAACAAATTTTCACGGGTCGGATTCTCATGTCAATTCAATTAAATCTTAATGGCCAAATAAACAATTAATTAAAATTATAAATTTCGTATAGTGGTATTATCCAGGTATTGACATGAGAACCTTAAATAAAATAAATAATGTTCAATGAATGTTAGTCATTCATAATACAATCACTATTTAAAACATAAAACAATTAATTTATTATTTATAAAATGTTCATTAGAAATTCTAAGCAGACACTTAGGTAGAAAATTATTTAAAACAAAGAAGTTAGATATAAACATGCTAAATAGCTTCACAAAAATGTAACATATTGACAGATAGCGTGTTCTTAATAATTTAATAACATCAAAATATAAAAAAAAATAACTCACAGTTACTGCTATAAAAACTCGTGTGTACAATATTTAAATATAAATAACTGAAATAAAATATCATCAGCCTTGAATTAGCTTATAATGGTATTAGCCATTTTACTTAATCACTTCAGCCAGACCTTATGTGACAACTATTATCTTATTCACTTATTCATTCTAACTGAATGACACACACGTTGAAACAAAATCTTTAACACAAACTGACATCTTAGCAACACTTATATGCCATCTATGCCTTATATGCATATGCATAAAATTGAAATCACACTCCATTTTAGTCGATAAAATATCTTCAGAAAAAAGAGCAACTGAGCTACAAATTTCAACATTTGAGCACAACACCTTTTTGATTAACACACCACAAACTTCTGAAATCTAAATTTTACACCTCCCACAGGGAAGGGGGAGAGACAGCCATCTTCTTTCTCGTTCACATTCACATCAAGCTAGATGACAGTAACAGAAAAACCAAATCATAAAAAAATGACTTCTGTGTAAGAAAGAGACGTACCAATCAGTCATTGGTCACTGACCAGTGATGTCACTGTGATCAGCGAATTGTAGAAAGGGGGGAAAAGTTGTTTCTTCGCATGCTAGATGAATTCCACTGAAAAAACCTCTGCTCACAGGGAACTCAGAATTGATGATCTTGCACATCTGTCAAGGATGTTAATTGAATGCACTTGCAATCCATTCGTGCCTAATCGTGGTGGTAATGGCTGCAAATAAATGCCAGATTGCAAAAAAATATAAGGTCTCATTCAGCTTTCAAAATTGTGTTTTTCCACACCTTAAAATGTCACTTAAGGTTTTGAGTGATCATGCTAAAATGCTTTTTAATGGTTTTAGTGCCTTCTACTTCGAAGCCACTGTGGGAAAAACATTCAAACCACCATGAATTTGAGAAATTGTTCTCAATGCAAAGAATAGTTTTCTGTAGTAAAAATGTAAAGTGTTATGATGAGTTTAAATTTTTTTAAACACATCGCAACACCCTTGATTCTGGAAATGACCTGCGGGACTGAAAGGTCGTTTCACTCTATTTTAGCCATTTAAAATATTTCCTAACTGCAATTTTCTTGGGTGTATATTAGCAAAAACATCAATTACTCTGTCAATTGCTATATTTTTGTTGTAGTGAATATGGATTAAAGCAAGGGAACTATTTCTTTCTTCAGTCATCGTAGCTCTAGTGCAATTATTCAGTCTCCTCAAACTGCTTGCGGAACGTTCACATTCACAAGATGTCACAGGAAAGGTTGCTGCAATACGAAGAAGAACGCTGATATTTGGAAATAAATTTTCGTGTATATATTTTAAAGCTGTAGCTGGTGTGTTTGGAAGATCTGATTGGGAATTAGATTTGAAATGTGCACACCAGCGCTTCATTTCTTGAGCTAAGAGTTCTGGGGTTGGCAATTCATCATTATAAATCTCAATTGCTCCAAAGCATAGTCTTTAGTTTCGTTTAATGAAATTGAAGGTAAAATGGATCGTAAGGATGAAGCTTTTTTTTCTAGTCCAGTGAATCGCGATTTCAAATTTGATATTATGCTGTCAAGTAACGGTATGGCTAAATTTACTTTATAAAAATTAAACGATGAATTTCACTTGACATTACTTCGATGAACTTGTCTTTCTGCAATTCGTGGCACTGAGGGTTCTATATCGATTTTTTGACGTATCAAAACTGCTTGCTGATAGATACTTTCATAACCTTCATCCACTGTGTTTCTTTCTGAAATGTACAAATTTATTATTTCTTCAATCTGATTGTAGGCCTCAACTGTGTCGGTCGCTCGGTCTTGAAGTTTGATGGTTATCTCTTCTAAATGTGACAAATACTGGTAGGTGGTGACAAAAGTTTCTATAAAATCAAACGGCGCTATAGAATTGAGTAATGCTCTTTTACACTGAGCACTCCAGGTAATGTCAGAGTCTGATTCTGACTTTGCGCCATGTACGATGCGCTGAAATGCTTCAACTGTATAAATGAAACTTTGATAGAAGTGTAAAGAGTTTTATTGTTTTTTTCAACGTTTGATTATTTTTAAATCTGGTGGTCAGAACTTTTGGTGGTTATCTTATTGTAGAAATTTTGTAGTAATCTTTACCAGAGCGGGGGGGGGGGGGGGGTGCCTGGGAACCAAGGGCACCCCCCCTGGCTACGCGTATGATATATCCAAATCACACCCCAATTTATGAAAAGAAAAAAGTCTCAAAACCAGGTTTTGCTTTATAAATAATTTTACATTTGTTATTTAATTATCGGATGTGTTATGCAATGCCTAAATTTTTAGCTATCATTTGAAACACGGCAAGTTTCTAGGGCAAGGATTAGCAGAATTTTAAATATATTTGAAAAAGTATTAAATTTCGTATGTTTTGGGATTTTTTTTCGAATGCACTTGACACATTCCCAGATGATTGCCTAGCACTTAAAAACCCGCGAGTTTCTATGCCAAGAATTGGTTGTGTAAATTTCGGAACATGTATCTTTTTTTAGCTAAATTTGGTTCTTTTAATAGGTTTTTGTAAGTAATTAAAACTTTATTATTTTTTTTTAATTTTCGAATGCACATGGCACATTTCCAAATAATTTCCTCAAAAAAGGAGAAAAACACGCGTTTCTAGGCCAAGAATTAATTTTGTAAAACACGGGATGTGCATAATAGCATACATACATTGTTCAAAGGAAATTATTATGATGTGATTTGTAGTGCTCATAAGGGGTGCCGTTGTTTCATTTTCTCGATATTTGTTTTCAAAAAATTGCCTAGACACGGACTTAAAAAAAAATTCCAAATGGTCCACCAGAAAACTTACTTGCATGTGGCTATGCACATATTCTTAAATACATCGAAATTGCATTTTTTTAGTTTATATTATACTTATTTTGCAGCATCCAAAACAGGAAGATAAGCTTAATTCTACAGTTTGAATTCTACAGAAAGTTGTGTTTATCTTCACAGTCTAACTTTTTTTAATTACTACATTTTTTTAAGAAAACGCACCAAAGCAACAAATGCACCTGCCTTAATGAGATGCATAGGACTGCGGTTTCTCCCCGGTAGATTGCACATGCCTGAGAACTCTCCTAGAGAAAGGATCGTTTATTTTCTTTATTTTTTTTCCAGGTTTGTGGATCGCATGCTTATAAATTTGGTTTGAAGCTAACATTGAGTTATACATCGTTTTTCAAAGTGTGTTATAGTTTCGTGTAAATTTACGGAAAATTAAAGAATTTTGATGTACAATTTGGACCACATTGGACTTTTTCTCATTTTGGGGTTCCGGTATTAAATTAAATTTCCAAAAGGGGTTCCGAACCCAAAAAACTTCGAAAAACAGTGAGCTATAGAATACAACTGGAGTGAGTGCATATTACACTTTAACATTGTTCGGCTGGGGTTCCTTTCGGAGTTGGCGATAATCATCGGCGTTTGAAAATACATTTCTTTATGTAGTATAGCGGGCTTTTATCTAAGACCTAAATATGTGGGTTACAAGAAGTTGGTGGTAGGAGGGTGGTACTGTAACTGTGGTTGTGTCGCCCACTGGATTCTAGTCTAAATTAAATGGGAATATCCCGGCCATCCAAACAGATACCTTACACTTTGGTATATGTCATACGGTCTGGGTCGAATGTGGAAAGATCTCCTCTAGTTGTTGTAAGCCAATCTGAAGACTCGCTTGTACGTTGATGATATTCTGCCGCCGATTGTTCTGTCTATACTCTCAAGTCGCCCAGGTTCCATTTACCAACAAGACAAAGCTCAAACATATACTGCACAACTTTCTCAACAATGTCTTCAAAGATTTAACACCCTCCTATTGCCATCCAGGTCTCCAGACAGAGAACGTATGGGACATGCTGTGACAGCAATTGCAGCCTTCCCTGAATACCACAGAATTAGCTGATCAGTTGCAACATTTGTGACAGAATCTTCCGCAGAGGGGCATAAGCCACCTAACTGACCCTATGCCGCACCGAATATCGACTTGTATAGTCGATAACCACTTAAAAAAATATCAGCTTCTTGTTGTCACCATTTCTTAATAAAACGTTTTTTATTGATTCCAAATTCTAATCATTTGCATATTTTCTCAAACGACACATACATGCCGATCTTCTTCACTGTAGGCTCAATTTCTTATGGGTGCATATAATTTTTTGTGTGTTTAGCTTTAATGTTTTTTCATCACTGACTTGAACGAATTTTTAATCACCTCTTTAAAAGTGCAATGTCATCATGTCAGAGCCCCAAATGCAATTTCGAAGGCTAAAAAACTTCTGTTTGCTGATTCTACATGCTGAATTCAAATCTGAAAGTAGTTTTTAAAATTAACCCTTGGATCTGGGAAGATAGCCTCTCAAAGTTTCGCCTTTTTTGCTATTTTTGTGTTTATAATCTCAGGTCGAAGATGTTGCCACAACATGATGCAATTGCATGGTTATGAGAACTTAATGCTTGAAGAAATAACAGGAAAACTGTATTCAGCTCATGAAGTTAGAGGTGAGACCACCCTCCAAGATTCAGCTGACTAGGAAAGTTAATTTTGTGAGGTCATCCCTATTTAAAAATTCAGAATATGAATATCTAAGCCATGGAATTAGAGAGACTTATTTTCTGCTTTATCTTCAAAATCACCTTGCAAATAATGCAATTATACAAACTTTGTTTATAAATAGATTGGTTGGAGCTGAATTATATGATCCAAAAAGTTAGAGAGAGTTAGACTCTTTTCCTCTATGGTATGGCCAGACCAATTAAAAACTTAAGATGAAAAGTTTGAGGTATTAAACTTGATAAATTGATTTGCTAAGGTTATAGGGGAACGTAACTTCATTGCGTTATGTTAGGAGTCGGTATAGTATGTATGTCTTTATAGGGAGATATTATCCTATAAGAGATAATGATATTGAATAGGAGAATGTATGACTGGTATGTGATTGTGGATATTAGAAGCGGGTGGGAGGATAGGTGGCAGTTGATGTCCACCGGTTCCTGTTTCTCATGCATGGCCGCGGTGTACTTAGATGAGCTTAGCGCCCGAAGTGCGCGGAAGTTTGCTGGTTTATAAAAAAATTTCAACTTTGATCAAAGTCTTCGAGAAATAAATACTTCCGAAGAACGTCAGATTAAATAAACCAATTGCAGAGATGGGAAGCCCACAAAATATAAAAACAATTTTTTTTTAATTGAACACCAAAATTTTTAGTATAAGTAAATTATTACTGGAAACGAGTGCATATTAAGTGGTGCAAACAGAATCAGAAATGAATGAAGCATAACCATATTTTATGGACAGCTGACTTTCAAAAACAAAAAATTGTGTTATTCATTATTTTGATCTATTTTACTGGCTTCTTCATCGAAATTTAATATATAAGATGATTTCATTACTTTTATGTTTCCTACTTATAGGGGCAGCTGTAGTAGAGATGTTGTGACTATATAAATACCAAATGATGACCACAAAAATCTGAATATAATATTTCGCAACTATCAATGTTGGTATATTATTTTGAAATAACTCTGTTTAATTTTAAATAATATTTTGGGGGATTTTTATTTGAACGAGAAAGAAATATTTTAATTTAAAAATAAAATAATAGTAATTATAAATAAATTAATGATTATATATTAATAAAAATATAATATATAAAATGTGTCTACAAAATGTACAACGGTAAAATTATAACTAATGGAAATTCTGATTTATTGGAAGCTCAATTATTTAACATATTTTTCTCGATTAATAAAAGGTTTATAAAAACATTTTGAACGTAGTTAACATTTTACTGTAACATTCTAATTTATATACAATTTAATATCGAACGGTCAAGTAAATGTTGCATTATTATTATTTAGTATTTTTCAAAAGGATGTCTGTTTCCGTGTGTGTGTAACGCGTAGCAGAAAATTTAAGCTTTCAACAGCTTAGAAGATCTGTATAGAGTTGGTATCTCAGCTTATGCAGATATGCACCTCGCCGGGATTTTTTTTTTTTTTTAACTTCAATTAGTTTAAAGGTTATGAATATTTAAAGTCGAAATTTCGTTGTTTCTAAATCCATTTATCCCAGCAGACTATTGTTTGCAGAATGGCAGATGTTTATAGACAATTAGCGCGACACAATGTGGGTGATGAAATCAAAAATTCTAAGTTCCAGAATTTTACAGATATCATTTTGATTTTTTTAAACGAGCAATTATTTTATTGTTATAATAATTCGCTCGACAAATCTTTTCTATAGCACGAAAATATTCGGAGATAGTATTTAATTATCTAATTTTACTTTTCGGCATTTATTTCACGAAAGTGCAGCAGTCGAAACACATAAAGTGATTTAAATTGAGAAGTTTTCTTATTACTTGAATTTTAAAGATATGATTTATATTTTTAAAAATACAATTATTTTCCATTAAAAGCATTGTAAAAAAATCATTTGAATCGGATAACTACAACCATAATCCCGATTTTTACCTCCTTGCTTTTTGTTCAATCCTAAAGGTGACGCAGCGCAACGAGAAAAGGCGTTGTTGTTGAGACCCTGACCGTCCGACCTACGAGAAAGGTGTAAGGTAACAGTTTGGACGACCGGGAAGAGCCACTCAATTTAGAACGGAACCCAGTGGGGGGAGGCATCCACAGGGACCGTACCCTCCTTCCCCTACAGCCAACCTCTCGGAAGGGCTTACGGACCCATATATTTAACATGATCGTACTCCGCGTGAACACGACGGCAGTTTTGGCAGCGGAGGGAATCGAACCGAGGTCTACCAAATGCAGTCCGCGCGCTAATCACTGGACTACCGCGCACCACGAGACAAGGCGTGTTTATTCGCGTTAATGTGTTTTTATAGATCTAATGCAATTTTCGAGGAATCTTCTTATCAAGTTTAAAAAGATTGATAATATCCTGTTTTTAACACTTTACAACATAGTTGAAAAGTGTTTATGACTTTGTTCACTCTGTCTGTCTGTCCGTTAGCACGATAACTGCCGTAAAAATGACTTTATCAAAATGAAATTTTAGTATGTTTTTCAGACAGTCTGTGGGACCTATGGGAATATAAATTAATAATATCACTCAATTAGTTTTGGATTGAATCCGGGTTGAAATAATGAAACATTTTTCAAACATTTTTTAAGGGACTTTAAAATTCACAAATTGTTTCGAAAATCTTAGGAAATATTCAAATTATCTCATAAAATATATAAAAAAAATTTCAGTAAAATATGTTAGGTAGTTTTTTAAATAAAAATTATATGATACAGAGAGAAAAACAAATTCAATTAAATTCTGACTCTTGCTATATCCTCCAGAAAGAAACACGAGATATATTATATAATAAATATCTTTCCAAGGGTTTAATTACTTTATATATAAGAGAGGTTTCATATTTTAAAAGAAATATGGTAGATAACAATTTTTCAAATTTTTAAATAAAATAAATTATTATAGTATTGTAATGAATGAAACGGTTGGAAAAATGTTTATGAATGAAATGCTGCTTTTATAGAGAGGCGATTTATATTTCGATGACGTCATTTGAATAAAGTTCATTTGTTTTCGATGAAGTTTTCAAATATAATAAATTATTGTAGTATTATGAAAATTTTAAAAATTTACCGAGGAATGTATCGCATTTTAGAGATGTTTAAACCAGGCAATTTATATTTCAATGCCGTCATTTGAATAAAGTTCATTTTCTTCGATGAAGTTGTCAAATATAATAAATTAATATAGTATTGTGATAATTTTAAAAATATTACCGAGGAATGTATCACATTTTAGAGATGTGTATATAAAATTGCATTGAAGTTGGAAAGTGTTTCATAATCAATGCTTTATGCATGATTGATCTTTCTTGTTTAAATTTATAAATGCTTATTTCTCGAAAACAAAAAGTGATAGCTATAAATAATATTAGGCAATTTGTAGTCCTTTGAAAACCATATAGGTGTGTTGTTGTTGAAACCCAGACCGTCCGACGTACCAGAAAGGTGTAAGGTAACTGTTTGGACGGCCGGGAAGTACCACCCAATTTAGACAGGAACCCAGTGGGGGAGGCATCCACAGGGACCGTACCCTCCTTCCCCTACCACCAACCTCTCGGAAGGACTTTCGGACCCACATGTTTAACGTGATCGTACTCCGCATGAACACGGCGGCAGTTTTGGCAGTGGCTGGAATCGAACCCGGGCCTACCGAGTACAACTCCAGCGCGCTAACCAATGGGCTACCGCGCCCCACCATATAGGTGTGTTGTTGTTGTTGAGACCCAGACCGTCCGACCTACCAGAAAGGTGTAAGGTAACTGTTTGGACGGCCGGGAAGTGCCACCCAATTTAGACCGGAACCCAGTGGGGGAGGCATCCACAGGGACCGTACCCTCCTTCCCCTACCACCAACCTCACGGAAGGACTTACGGACCCACATGTTTAACGTGATCGTACTCCGCGTGAACACGGCCCATATAGGTGTGTCGAAAACCCAGACCATCCGTCTCGTCCGAAGACTTAGAGAAACCATTTGAATGGCCGGGAGAAATTTTGAATAGCGGAGTCCGACCTCCACAGTCACGGTCCCCGGTCGGAGTAACCAGTAGTTTATTAGAAAATCAAAATATTTTACAATCCGGTTACAGATGTTCAACAGCAAAGCTGGAAAAAGTATAAACCCAAAACAGACGGGGGACAGACAAATAATAAATTCCCAAAACAGACGGGGGATAGACAATTCAAAAAGATTCACAATTACATCAGTACACTACAAACAACATAGAACACTGCAAACAACATAAATGGAGTCAGAAGATCTATCAGAGTTCAATACAATTAAGGGTTAAACTAATGGAAGCATAGAAAATGTTTTACAATTCTATAAATTCATTATTTTAAATTCTTTTCAATAAAAGTAACGACTAATGTCAGTATGAAGGAATTTTATAAATACAAATATTTCTATTTTTATGTTTTAAATTCAAAGGAAATAAGTTGTCCAATTTATATATTTAAAGTTGTGAGTGATTTTAAGATTTAAGGTAAAAGTTTTAACTCCCCAAGAAAAAAGATTCAAGGGTGAACGCCCTTACATCTAAGGAAAAAGGACCTAAAGCAAAAGAAAGTTTTAAAAGTTAAGCAGTAAATGGTCTTCCATATCAAGAGGGGAACAAAATAGATCCTCAGAATACATAATTTTTCATTTCTACACATAATTTTTCATTTCTACTAATTTTTCATTTCTACCATATAGGTGTGTTGTTGTTGTTGAAACCCAGACCGTCCGACCTACCAGAAAGGTGTAAGGTAACTGTTTGGACGGTCGGGAAGTGCCACCCATTTTAGACCGGAACCCAGTGGGGGAGGCATCCACAGGGACCGTACCCTCCTTCCCCTACCACCAACCTCTCGGAAGGACTTTCGGACCCACATGTTTAACGTGATCGTACTCCGCATGAACACGGACCATATAGGTGTGTGGAAATGTTCTTAAGTTTTGAAGTCATGGATTTTGGAAATGTTCTTAAGTTTTGAAAAATAGTGGCAACAATTTCGTTATTTTAATATGTTGTAGATGTGGTCCTAATTTCGATATTTTAGTAATTTAAAAAAAATTTGAAAATGTGGTTCTAATTTCGATATCTTAATATTTTGAACCATTTTGAAAAAGTGGTTCTTAATTATTTAAAATTACTTTAAAATTGTCAAAAAAAAAAAAAAAAAAAAAGATAAACTACCTACATAGAAAAATGTTATTCAAGCGAAATCATTTCGACTCGGGCCGTGCCGGAGATTTAGAAAGCTGTTTCGGGCCGGGCTCGAACTTGACTTTTAAAAAAGGCCAAACATATTTAATTTTGAAAATTTTTCTGGGGCCGAATATATTTATTTCGCCAGGCCGAACATATTTATTTTGAAAATTTTTGAAATGAGTTTTAATTGAATACATGAAATAATTGTCTTTATTTCAGCTATATATAGATAAATGTTTAAAAAAAAAACTTTTATCTCTCAATTCTTTGTAGAAAAATTTCACACATTCATGTTTTTGGCCGTCCAAGTGGATGCTCTGTGTCTTCGGATGAGTCGGACTGTCTGGGTCTTCAACACATTCATGTTTGCGGCGGCCGCTCACTTTGCTGCTCATTCCCTCGGGTGAGTCGGGCGGCCTGGGCTTTCTACATATTCATGTTTTTAACACATATGAATATAAATTATTTCGGGCCGGATCAAGCCGAGACTCAATGGTCTTCGGGACTGGCATTGTCGTGCCAGGCAGGGAAAAACTCTAAATTTTCGGTCCGTTCTGACGCGTATTGGAACCACTGCTGATCTCTTTGTATAGTTTAGTGTTTCATTCACAATTTGCGATTTTATTTTGTCGCAGAAAATTGATTTAAATGATACCTTTAAAAGCCAATTTTATAACAAAATTTAAAAAAGCAATAAAAATAAATAATAATAATTATGAGAAACGTATATAAACGATTCTTATGCATGTCTTTATATAATTTAAAAATATTACCTTACTTTACGCAGTCACAACCTAGCTCTGCGAAAAATTGAAGCAATCTGAACTGAATAAAGATTCCATGCTTTTCAGCATTTTACAGAAAAGACATTCACATTTTCTGAGAGTCATAAATTACTTGCCCAATTATAGACACTTTTAAGGGAATACATACTGGGTTTACTTCTCAAATTCCTGGACAATGTGTTTCAGTATTTTTCTCCTGCTGTTTTGCCGACAGCATAGCGAAGAAAATAGGTTTTGTCTGAAGAACTCGTACCAGAACCTAATTGCTATTTCATGGTTTTGTCCCCACATATGTGTACTACAAATGATCTGCACCCTCCGGGTGCAAGATCTGCTTCTCCGAATTTCCTCAAGAAAAATACTGACAAAGTTTGGGGACTTCCTACCACCCTCGTTGTCATCGCCCTTATCCAGGTGGCTCAAATGTATTTAAATGAGATTTATGACACCGCAAAGAAACCATTGCTCCACGTTCATCAGATGGCTTTGCTTTAACATGGACTTCAAGGATTTTGTTTCACGAAAGAGAATCGGTGATTTTGTAGTGAACATTTAGAAAATTAAAGTAAAAAATAAGTTTTTAAAATGAAATTTATGGAGAACAAAACACACTCTTATTCCGATTTTTTCCCGAGTGATTGCCAAAATTTCCGACTTTTTTGAGTCAGGTGGAGTGTGACCCCCCCCCCCCCCCGGTACTCACGTCCCTGTCCATGATAAAATTTGTAGAGGGAGTCCATGATAAAATTTTGAATAGGGAGCCTATGATAAAAATTGTAAAGGGGCTCATGATAAATGTTTGTAAAGGGAGTTCATGATAAATGTTTTTAGAGGAAGTCCATGATGAAAGTTTGTTAAGGGGCCCATGATAAAAATTGTTAAGGGAGCCCATGATGAAAGTGTGTAAAGGAGACCCATAGAGAAAGTTTGTAAAGGGGGACCATGATGAAAGTTTGTAAAGGGGGACCATGATAAAAGTTTGTAGAGGGAGCCCATGATAAAATTGTATAAAAGGGCCAATGATAAAAATTTGCAGAAGGGGCCCCATCATAAAAGTTTTAGAGGAAGCCCATGATAAAAGTTTGTAAAAGGGGCCACGATAAAAAGTTCGTATAGGGGGCCCATGATGAAAGTCTGTAAAGGGGGCCTATGATGAAAGTTTGTAGAGGGAGCCCATCATAAAAGTTTATAAAGGGGCCAATGATAAAAATTTATAAAGGGGCCAATGATAAAAGTTTATAAAGGGGCCAATAATAAAAGTTTTTAAAGGGGCCAATAATAAAAGTTTTTAAAGGGGCCAATGATAAAAGTTTGCAGAGGGGGTCCATCATAAAAGTTTTAGAAGGTCCTGCAATTTGTATGCTGCTCTTTGGCGGAGCTCCCATCCCCCTGCATATGCCACAATTGTTCACTGGGGAATTCTATAACTAATTTTCAGCTTTTACTAATTATCAAAATTTTCGTTATTATTAAGTAGACAAAAATCTTGAATGATATGATACAATATAGAAAATTGAAAGAGGTAAAGTACCTTGAACGCCAAAGAGTAAAGATATACAATAAAAATGAAATAATTTCCCGAGCTTAATTAAAATTTTCATAGCCATAGGTAGCGCAATGATCGTCAGCAATTCATTTTTATATTTCATTTCAAACACTTCATTAAAGTTCCAAAAATAATCAAAAGTCAATATCTATACATCATTTCAAATAATGGTTTCTAATAAGTGAGAATTTCTTTCAGTCTCTTTCAGTACCAATATTTGAATTGAGCTTCAACTCTTGGGGAGTAGAGATCCAACAAAAGGTTTGGGTGGAATCAATTACTTTCCAAACATGTGGTCAACGTTCGCCCTACCGGAAAAGGCATACAATGAAACGTCCTGCTGGTCATAAAAAGCAAACAAGAAGATTATTGACACCCTCAGGCTATGTGTGTCCCTGCAGTTTAAGCTGTTTTCTCTGAAGATTTTTCCAGAAAAAAAATTTCTGCACTGCACAATGAAAAACTCTCAGTAACTGCCACAGATACAGATTGGTGTAAAAAAAAATGTGGCCTTTAGAATATTGAAGGGGCTCAGCCCACCTTGGGAAACTATTAGGGGGGGGGGGGCTCGAGCCCCATGGGCCCATACAACTCTGTGGCGTGGCTCCGCTGAAAAAAAACTTACAATTACACATTGGCCGCTGATCGTACTTGCGCACGCCACTTGCTCGATTGACGATTACCGAGCATATCTCCAAGTTCAGATCAATTAGAAAATGCATTACGAGAATACACAATAAATACTAATTAAAAGTTAATAAAGTTTTTATTTTAAAATACTTATATTTAAAACTTGTTACTTAGAATTTAAAACCACAAAAATATCATCTTAAAGACATACAATATATTTACATTCGCTAAGTCGTAGGTATTGAATAATGATCAATCTGATCATTCCCCTTTCTCTAGTTTAATTAATTATCATATTAACCCTCTAGTTAGGCAGTTAACTTCCTTATTAAACTCTAATTTTATTCTCTGATACTCAGTCTGCAGTGGGAGAGGACAAAAGGACTTACCCCTTTAAGGCACGGGCAGGACGGCATCGGGACAGATCTCCTCCGTCGATTTTAGACGACCAGCACTTGACTCTCAAAAATACTAACTGAGTTCTCCCTCAACTCTTCTTCTCTTCGTCGGGAAAACGGACAACCCCCTGGCTGGGCTCCATAGCTGACGCTTGGCCGCTATAGGTTCGAAAACCCATAAATTCAGTGACGCGGCCGGGCTCCATCGAATCACTAGATTTGGCCCCTTCCAAAGGGTTGGCTAAAAATTAGGGGGCTCTAGCTCTCTTGCAGGTGTCCATTTTATTTAAAAATAACATTGCGTCCTTTGCCACTTTCTCACGACTGCAGCTGGTCTCCTACTCAGAGCAATGGAATGTCAACCGTTTCCAAAGAGAGAGGGGGGTAATACTTTCGAGAAGTGAAGTGGCGACAGGAAAATTCCAATACTGTCCCACGACACTGGCTTCCCCCAACTAGGGAAAGGAAACCAAGTTTATTTTTCAAACAGTTAAGCTACCAAAAAAAGGTTACAAATTATACACTGTATACATATAAATGAAAAGAGATAACAATAAAATTATACATTAAAATTATATACATAATGACACGCCCTATAGGTATGGAAATGTTCTTTCTCTCCAAGTATGTCCAAAGACTAATTAAGGTGCAAGATTGTCACTGTCCGTTTGGTATAAATTTGCCAAACAGTCTAATGTAGCATACTGATTGTACTTTCTAGTCTGTTAAATGTATTCACATAATATGAAAGTTTGTCATGAGAACACATCAATCGGGAACATTTGTTCGTTCATATTATACACTAAAGGATTGATAGTTCGTTCTGTAGGGTAACAAAATTAGTGATATTCCATATGGAAGGAATATTCTCTGAGCAGGATCAGGTGCCCCATGGGCCCATACAACTCTACGCCAAGGGAAATAGCTGCTCTAAACCTTCAGGTGGGCTCTCCTGTCTGGGACGCGAAAGTCTTGTTCCAGGAAAGAAACCCTCACCACAGGAAAGAAAGAAAGAAGGTCTTCTGCCTACAAAAGCTGCCCTCACCTCCTTTCAGCTATAATTGACTCGCCTTCGGAACCGGAAGTGTAAATCCTCCACTCCGAAATTCGATGCTGAATACACATCAGTCATCATAAAAGTCACGGGCGGCAACCTTTTTGCACTTGAATATTGGGTTGAATGGAAGGGCCTCATATTTCGGACAATCGTGGGAAGGAGAGAGGAGACGAAAATCTTTATAGTAAATAAATTTCGAAATACTCCTTGTTTAATGTTTTTTCAAACGAGGAGAATAACAAAATTTTGTATTAAAATGTGTTCCGAAATAGTGAAAATTGAGTTCAGAAGGGCATATAATAAAGGCTATTGCATATGATCAACATTGTGCAATAACCATATGTATAAATTAATCCAAAAATAGTCTTATGAGAGACGCAATGAGAAATTAATATAAAACTTCAGATTTAGATATTCTATTACTAATATATGGGAAATAAAAAAAAATACAATTGTATAATACTTGTGAGACCAGAAATAGATCTCACACGAAGTGCTGTGTTTGTGGTGAGACACTTTTATGTACAAATTTATGGTGTCTGAAACGACAACAATACGTCCAGTCAAAAAGACGCCAGTGTTTACAGCATGTGAACTCAAAGGTCAACTGAAACCATAAATTAGGGGACTCAAGCCAGAAGGGGTCGAACGAACTCTTAAAATAATGTAAAGAACGGCATTGGATGGAATGCTAGCCAATTCAGATGAAACTTGTTGCGTCACACTAAATGCTACAAATGAAAGCAAGGGGGAAAGTGACACCCCCGAAAAGGAGAGAACCACGCCATGTGACCTAAGAAGGCCAGTGATCAACGACTAGGGCAGTAATGATAGAAAACGACTTAAGATAACTTCGAGATGATGGTTTGTTTGAAACGCGCTTTAATTCTTTACCTGTTGGAGATAAGTAGGCAATGTAAATTGCAAAAATGTTGAGAGTAAGGTAGGAAATAAGACTACGTAAATGAAATAGTCCTCCCATTAATTTTCAAAAAGTTGCACTTTTTAAATTTTTATACGACTCTCTTAGACAAATTGGGTCAATCAGAATTTTTTTATTTTTAATGCAACAAGATCATTAAAAAAACCGCATATCTGTATCTTTAAAATCAACTGAATTATGATAAAGGAAAAAAATCTGACTTATGCCACTTTTTAGTATCATGTGAAAGGCTGTTTCATCAGTGAAAATAGGGATCATAAACAAATTGACGCTGAAAATTGTTTAGATCAAAAATCTCTCTGGTTTCAAACGACTGGGTGCTGATGGCTGATAAACGTCCGGTACTCACAGGGGCAAAGCTACCCGCGGGGTTCGCAACTTTAAACAGATATACTCTTATACACAATATCACCTGGAAAGATGGTACTGGTGACTGATATACAGTAGAATAAAGGAACAATTAGAAATGAGAAATCTTTGGTGCACAGTAGAGCATATAAGGCATCCCTACATCGTGGTTCTCATTTATAGTTATTACTGGAGACAGCTACTATTTGGAAATGCCGATCGCACATTCTCATGGCTATTAATATTCCTTTTTTTCTTTGAACGAAGTGGTCAATCAAAAAGGTTCTGGTAGCCATGTGTTTTTGTCATTAGCGTAAACATGTTTCCTGGGGTAAAGAGGAACTTGCTTTGTGTACAAGATAGTTTATGGCCCTGTGGTAAGGAAGATGTGAACAAGAGTGAATTGAAATGAGACATTTATGTTCATAGGATATATTTTTCATTTTTTTTTCTGTTTTAATAAATGAGAATAGCTTTTCTGGTTTTTAGTAAAAAACGAAGTTTGAAAAAATATCTTGAAATTTCCCAGAGGGGGCTTTGCCCTCTCTGAGAAATTTCAGCGGGGGCTGGTGCCCCTGTGCCCCCCGTAGTCAGCGCCTATGAACATCATATCCATCACCATCAGTCATGGCGAGCATATCGTTCGCGAACTCTTCTCTTTGTCGCACAGCTGAAACTGTTATGGCTTGGTGGCATTGGATCTTGAACGGAAACATGTCTAGGGTATTCCTCAGGATTCTGTACTTGCTGGATGGCGTTAATCTGGATTTAGCTGCAACTCTTTGCATGGATTTCCTCGGATTAGACTGAATAACTGCAGCAACTGTCGCGACATTTTCAGGTGTAATTGCAGATTACCAGGGACCAACATGTCCCACTAACTCATCAGTCACACTGCCTGTCCATTGAAATTTGCCGAAAAGCTGGCAAATTGTTTTCACATCAGGACCTTTGGCAACTTTAAATCGGGATTAAAAACTGCGCCTTGTTGCTGTAGGACTGCGATTTAACTGGTGATACTCGAGTACCAGAAAAACACGTTGCTAACGGAAAACATGACTTCATCCACTTCCTTCAGTGCGCTAACCTCCTTTCACGTTTCAACAGCCGAACCGTCCAAAGATCACCAAGACCAAGATGCTTGCTTTCGAGGTCCCTGTGTCAGAGATACTCATCCCCACATCGAATATAAGATGTCAGACCATTTGTAGTGTAATAATAGATTGCAGGTGGTCGGCAATGTCGCTCCACTCCAGTGGGCGTGAAGTTTTGGTCAGTTTGATTTATTGTAGTGGTCCAGAAAATTGTCTTGGTATGGTTGATGCCTGCTCGGCTGTAAAAGAAAGGGTGGGAAGGGAAAGAAATGCGCAAGAGCGAGTCACAACAAAAAATCGAAGAAGTGCCGAAATAAATTCAGCGAAAAGAAATAAATAAAGTTAAAGTTTACAAATGACTACATTAAAGGTCAGCAACGGAGAAGTTATATATATACAAGTACTGGGCTGGCGTCAAGGGTGCGGACAAATGCTAGCTGCCTGAAAACTATTGGTCAGCTCAGAATCCGCAGGTGGAACCACGTCCGTTCACCGAAGTGGATATCTGTGGCGCAATCTACCGAATACAAGGGAGACCAAACGGGGAAAAGTTGAAGAAATACTTCAACTAAAGTTAAAATATAATTTTGAACGGAAAACTCTAGGAGACCCCGCCCTGGGGAACGATAAACCTCGCTTTCTTCCACTTAGTTCGCTGTGAATCAAGTAGAAGATGCCTTGCCCTACGTTTCCTGCAATAGGTAAACGAGGTTAAGGCGTAATTTGGTCGACGTCTCTCATACAGGTCTGCTAGAGTTTTTCTTGTATAAATTTTGACTGAATTTCCGAACCAGCTCTGCAACGCCAGAGACTTTGAGGTCATGATTAATGACTTCATTTTGAACGTAACTAGGAGCTTTTACAATGCAACGAAGGACTTTGTTTTGGAAAACTTGAAATTTCTGAATATGGCATTTTGCCGCAGCACCCCAGATGGGGTTGGCGTACAAAAATGCCAGTGAAATGACTTGTTTGTAAATCAGCAGTTTAATATGGAGGGAAATGTGGGATTTTCTACCGAGAAAGGGGACGAGGGCACGATAGGTTTTATTGATCTTAATTAATTTAGTTTCGATATGCTCTCCGTAAGTTCGTCGAGGGTGAAAAATAAAGATGTGACTCCCAGATACTTTACGGAGTGCGCGAAAGGAATATTTCCGTTGAAAATTTTGAGGGTGAAATTATGATTTAGCCCACGGTAGTTGGGTTTAAAGATACATACTGCAGTCTTGGTCACGTTAATTGTAATTCTCCAGGTAACGAGCCAGTACTCAAGGCTGTGTTTAATGTAGCTTTGAAGAGTTTTGATGGCGTTTTGTGGTAGCAGCTATCAAGGCAGTGTCATCTGCGAAGATTGCGAGCTTGATTTGTGGTATGCTTGGTATATCGTTGATGAAGATGTTGAAGAGAAAGGGATTTCTCCTTGGGGTACCCCGGCTCTGATTGGTTGGACAGAAGACAGAGTTTGATCAATTCGTACGCTGAAAGAACGATTACTGAGATACGAATTGATGATGGTCAAAAGTTGGGTTGAGATTCCAAGTCGCACCAGCTTGGTAATTACTCCAGAAATTAATGTTTTATCAAAAGCTTTAGCTATGTCAAAGACGATAATGCTAGTATACTGCCTATTGTTTGCGTTTGTGTAGATAGTTTCAACAACACGCAAGAGTTGGAATTGCGTGGAATGAGCAGACCGAAATCCATGCTGGTCAGGTATTAAAACGTTGTTGAGTCTGCAGAAACTATCCAAACGTCTAAACAACACCAATTCGTAGATTTTGGATAAATTTGAAAGAAGATAAGGTCGAAAACTGTCGCCATTTTTCGACCAATACAAGATTTTGATTGAGTTTTGGAATGGGGCAGATGATGGCAGTTTTCCAATTCTGGGGGGAAAAGCGATAATCCTGCATGTAGTTTAAAAGCATAGTAATCCAACATATATACAGATCAGATTTTTGATGATGCGACTACTAATTCTGCCCAGGCCAGGGGTTTTCTTGACTTTGAGTTCACCAACGATTTAAAGAATTTCAGCCAATGAGATTATCTCTAAGTCGTTTGGTGCTTGTGATAGTAGAGCGTTGTGAATTGTCTGTTGTAAATTGTTTTCAGTGTTGTCATAAGTATGGCTGAAATTGTGATCAATATGGGGTGAGAATTGACGTTCGAAGCTGTCTGCGAAAGCATTAGCTTTTTCCTCCGCAGTCTGGGCGAGTCCATTTAAGCCATTAATGGGCGGAATTGTTGCCTTGGTGGTCCTTAGGTTCTTTGCTGTTCACCAGAGACTATGATTAGATGGTGTGAGTTCCAGAAGCCGATTTTCAGAGATTGCGAGCTACAGGTTGCCGAAAATGGGAACATGACGAGGCCAAAAGACAGTCGGGGGGGGGGATTATCCTAGGAGCGCATCATAGCGCAGATAGATATGAAATATCATATCTATCTCCGTTATTGCCTCTCTCAGATCTGGTAGCGCTTGGCTAAAAACTTTTAGTAAAATATCCTTATTATGGGTGTTCCTCATGGCTATTCGGGACGAAAGGAATGCCGTATAGTCGATGTTTCTGCCAGAAGGATTTGCTGGCTTCTGATTGGAGGCTCTAGGGATCCATTGCAATTTTGGTAATTTGGAGTTATTAACTTCATTAACAGCATTGACAGGGCTTTGGTCGACTTCTTCGACCAAGCTACGGTCGATTACAATTTGAGGGGGGTAGGCTCCTGGGTACGTCCAGTTACAATAGCTGAATAATTAACGTTTCTTACGACGCCAGCAGTTTGAAATGAACGACCTTGGTTCCCAGGTCTATATGTCCATTGCAGTTGCAGAAAAGGACGTAATCTGCCTTGCAGCTAGTAACGGAGTGGGGCCCTCCACATTTCACGCATCTCAGCGGCAATGCACAAACTGCAGAACTATAGAAATAGGACTGACAGTCATGACATTGGGAGACAAAGCCTTTCCTTCCTGTGTAAGGCTGCAACTTCACTTCCGTGCCTAGTATGGAGCTAATGGAACAAACATCTTCCGGGTTCGTCCCGGGTCTAAGTTGCAGGTAATAAAGGGAGAGTGGTTGTTTGCTTCCTCTTCGAGTTAATTGAAAATTGTTGAGGACAGGAAACCCCATTGCTTACATTACTTGGCTGATCGTCTCAATAGACGTGGCAACCGGAAGCCCTCTGATCACTACTTTTAGAGATCGGTCTTCTTTTAAATTAAAAGATTTAAACTGCACTCCGCTGCTTTTTAGAAAGTCAGTGCATTTTCTAAATTCGTCTGCATTTGCGACGTGCACTTTGAAAAATTTGCCCACAAGTTTAGGAATGATTTTGGGCGCAATCAGTTTAAGGTTGTACAGAATTGAGGGCCATTCTGGTTGGCTGGCACATATCAGCAATGGCGGAGTCGCTGGTGGGGGTGACTTCGGCACTGAAGCCGGCTGGTCGTTCATTTCAGATCCAGTAGTATTCCTTTTCAGTGAATTAAATTTATTATTTGAGTTTAAGTCT
Source organism: Amaurobius ferox (assembly GCA_951213105.1). NCBI lineage: Eukaryota > Metazoa > Arthropoda > Arachnida > Araneae > Amaurobiidae > Amaurobius > Amaurobius ferox. The sequence continues at coordinate 186,913,313 of OX578133.1, forward strand.
AAGTTTAGGTTTCAGTTTTGCTTAGTCAAGTTCTCCTTAGGGGAGGTTTGGGAGTTTTTATGGCTCCTATTTTTCAGCTGAACAATAGTCCAGTCTCCTTCAGTCTCTGCGTTTTCATCAGAGATTTCACTACTCCCAGTTCTGGATCTCTTTTTTAAAGATTGCTGATTAGTATTTACTTTAGAGATTGAGTTATTTAAATTTAGGTTGCTGACCGAGATAGTGACCTCTTGGGTCGATTCGTCAATAAGTGGAGCATTGAGTGCTTCCACGTGGTCGCTCTTGCTATCCAGGTTAGAAAAGTTAGAGTCTTTAGGAGACTCTTTAGCAGGGGGGCAGGGGGAGCAAAGTTAAATATGCTTACCGAGCAGGCATCCGCCATCATGGAGAATCTTCGGTAGAGGGCATCTCTATTTCGTTTGCATTCCGCATGCTGCACGTGGTCCTCTGTGATCTTGCCGACCTTTGCGGCTAAGATAATGCATTTCGTGTCCAAGTCCAATAATAGCTTCTTACATGTGTTAACATCATCAATAGTAACTGAATTAATATTGAAGTCGCCATCGCCAAGTACATTTCCATCCAACTCCATTGCAACATGTTCCGGGGCTACCGGAACTTAAATTTCCGACATGTTTGGAGAGCTCCAAAAACACACGACCGACTAGCTCGGAGTCCAGGTCCAGGCTCCGAATCCCAGTCAAAATTCCTTTCAAAGATTGATCGCTCTGTGCTTCAGAGCACTCTTTATAGGCATCCGTACTACGAATACAGCATATAGCGCCATCTGTCAGCAACATTTGTAACTAATTTTGAAACTATCACATTTTTACGGCTTTCCCAATAAACATATCACTTGTTATCTTCTATCGATCACCCTTTCCCGAGATGTTTCATTTCAAAGTTAGGAAGTCCTTCGTGAAACACCCTGAAATAAAGATTTTACAAGAAAATTTGTTTTTCTATTTGAAGGCAGTTATATTTGAAAGCAACCATTCTTCAAAATGAAACAATAATATGTTTCTTAAAAAAATCGCTTAAGATTATCCAAAGATTTTTTAAAATTTTATTTGAGAGATTAGAAGATTTTTACTTTTATTGGTGTTTCAAATTTGACATCAAAAATAGAAAAGATGATTCATATATCAAGAAAGCATATACATTTTTCCTTTAATTGTTTCTCAGTATTTTATGAAATTGGTTTACTTTCAACTTTTAAAAACAAACTCTTTTGTATGCTATTGTTTTCTAATGCAAAAATTCTTACATTTATTCATGATATATATATATATATATATATATATATATATATACTAGCAGCATACCCGTTCTTTGTACGGAGTATATAATATAAGAAATCTTAAAATTCACAATCATGTGCAAATTCTTATAATATTCTAAATGGCATTGTTATTCAAAGAATTAATTCTATTAAAATATTTACATTATGGCTCTTAAAAAGAAATTTGAGAATCTCTGTTCTTACTATATAAAATTTTCTTCCCAGGAAGATCTGACGAATAAATTATCATGGTTCCGCTTGTAAACAAATTTACAAAAAATATGAAATTAAATCAATATATGCCAAAATAAAAGCGCTAAAGTTGTATGGGAGGATATTCCCGTATTGCTTATATTCTCGAATATTAGAAGATATATATAACTGTGTATCAGTAAAAGATTACCCGTCTACAATATATGAGTTTCAAATATATTTGCCAAAAAATATCAGATAACGTAATAAATTGAAATATCAATAATCCCACTAATCTTTAAACCCAAAGGCCGTAATTGATACCAATATATGTCAAAATGAAAGTACTTAAATTGTATGGGAAGATATACCCCTACTACTTACATTCCCGTGGATTTGAAAATATGCTCGTGTATTTAGTAGAAGATTATCCGTACTACATAGCCGCATATATAATATAAAGAAGCATAAAATTCACAATCATGTACAAATTCCTATACTATTCTAAATGACTTTGTTATTCAAAAGATTCTATTAAAATATTTAATTTATTTCTTCTAAGAAATGTATAAGAATCTCTGGACTCGATATACAAAATAATCTTCACTGGCAGATCTGAAGAATAAAGCATCCTGATCCAGTTTGCAAACAAATGTAGAAAAATATTTTTTAATTCTCACAAAATGACAGAGATTATCTAGAAAATCGTAATTAATTATGCAAAATATTGAATTTTCATCGATTCGGTGTCATTTTAATTAATTTTGCGTCATTTTATCAATTTGACGACATTTTCGTCAATTTAGCAACATTTCAAAAATCGACAAATTTATCGCCAAGTGGGACTGCAGAACTGGCGATCCCACTTGACGACAAATTGACGAAACATCATCCCAATACTATCTCCTAACAAAATACAATTAATATCATTGATTTAGTCCAATTTTATCAATTTTGAGATATTTTTATGGATTTACAAATATTTTTGTCAGTTTGACGATATTTTAAAAATTCGCTAAATATGTTACTAAGTAGGACGGTTGTACTGACAGACAAATGCTATCGAAACATCATTTCAGCACTTTCGTTTAACAAAACAAATTCATTTCATTAGTTTAGCTTCGTCTTTATCAATTTGCGACATTTCCGTCAATTTGGCAAATTTTAAGAAAAGTTGCCAAATTAGCGATATCCCGTCAAATTCGTGTATCTCAATTTGCAGATCTGAAGAATAAAACATCCTGATCCCGTTTGTATATACTAAATGGAAACACTAAAATTGTATTAGAAGATATACCCGTTGTACTCTTATTCTGGTTCAACAATCGGCTAAAAGAGTTTATTGGCTAAACACAATATGTGAGTTTATTGGCTAAACATAATATATAAGTTTGTAAACTCTTTGCCAAAATAAATGAAAGTAATGTATTCAGTCCGTAATTAATATAATTAAAAGAAAAATCAAACCGTTCATTTATAAGATATATTTTTATATCCATTTATTTATTATTCAAATCGAAAAAATAATAATAATAATTGACAAGCACATTTGATTTAATTGCGTTACTGAACAACATGTTATAAGAAAGAATCTTCCTCATAAAATGTTGATAATTAAATAACCATGTTGATTTCTTAATATTTTTCATTGTTGAGTAAAAGCCTGTGAAAAATAAACCATGGTGATAGAGGTTCCATTTAAATTCATGTTTCAAACCTGCGATTTTCAAAAGTGACTGAAACGCAATAAACGTCAACTAAACACAGAGATAAGAGAATTCACTTTTAAACCAACGATTTTCAACCTTTTTCGTTTGGAGGAACTAGGGAGTTAGAAAGGTGAACTCCTATGAAAGATTTCGTTTTTCATTAATATCTCGACAACCCCTAGTCTTAGAAACTCGAAACATGGACTAAATTTTAAGTGGGGCTATTTCAAGGCTACCCACAGGATTTCATTAAATTCGAACCAGCCGTTTTACCGTGATGATGAGACAAACATACATACATACATACAGACAGACAGACGGATTTTCAATTTTATTTATATAGACTAGCAGCATACCCGTTCTTCGTACGGAGTATACAATATAAAGAAACTTAAAATTCACAATCATGTTCAAATTCCTATAGTCTACTGCATGACATTGTTAATCAAAATATTCTGTTACAATATTAAATGTATTGCTCCTAAAAATAAGTTTAAGAATATCTGTTCTCACCATGCAAAATTATATTCACGTGCAGATCTGACGAATGAAACATCCTAGCCCCTTTTGTAAGCAAATTTACAAAAAATATGAAATTGAATCAATATATGCCAAGTGAAAGCGTTAAAATTGTATGGGACCCGTACTACTGATGTACGCGAATATTAGAAGATAAAACCTGTGTTAGTAGATTACATGTATAAATTGAAAATATCAATAAACCCGTAATATTTAAACCTGAAGGCCGTAATTAATTAAAAAAATATATGCCAGACTGAAAGCGCTAAAATTATATGGGAATATATATATATATATATATACCCGTACTACTTATATTGTCGCAGATTAGAAAATATGTCAGTGTGTTAGTAGAAAATTACCCATATTACGATAGTCTCAAAAATATTTCCTAAACTAAAATGCGATGACGTAATAAATTGAAAATATCAAAAATCCCAGTAATCTTTATACCAGAATGATGTAATTGATTCAAATATATGCAAGTATATATCAAATATATCCCAATATATGCCAATTTAAATCAAAGTATATGCTAATATACCTGTACTACTTATATTTTCGACGATTAGAAGACATACTCGTGCAATTGTAGAAGATTATTCGTTCAACGTACAATATCTGAGTTTCAACAATTTTTGCCATAATAAAACAATGGTGTTACATAGTGTTTTCCCAAAATATGTGGCATTGCGAAATATTGGAGAGGAAGGCGACCTGCAAAGGACGGTCCCTAGCCCTGTTACAAATATGTATAAGGTTCCCCCTTTGGCCACCTGCAACGGAAACGATCAGTGGATTCGGACGGCATGCCAGCGAGAGGCGTATCCAAGATGGAGGAAGGCTCCACGAGTGGTACGGGGCGCACCCGCACCCAGATATCACGCCGGAGCGTAGGATCTTGACCAGCTGCACCGATAATTTAGGGGCTTCTGACCAAGCCCTCTGTCATGGTCTAGCCACTGGTAAAACAGTAACATTACACCTCCCAATAATATTAAGGGGGCTTAAACCTTGCAGCGAATGAAAATTTAAGAGGGAGGAGAGATCGACTTGGAAGATTTTCGAGAGAGACAATTTTTAATTTGAAAGTCGAGAGTGCCTTTTACGATCTGATAGAGTGAAGTTGTATAATAGTTGCCGGAGCGAGATGATGCTTCGCCGATCTCCACCATGTCATCGTACTCGAGCCCTTGCTGGACCCAGAACAGAAGGTAGGCCTTTGGATTCATGCATTACTCTAAGTTGAATTTCTCTCTCTCCTCTCCTTTAATTATCGCTACCTGAAGGGATTAATGATCTTGCATTGTGGCCCCAAGCCAAATGCGTTGTTTTAAAAGCCACAAGTCAGACTCTCGAAATATGTATTTCGGTGCTAAATAATATTCTGTAATTTAAAGAAAAGATAACCTTTTGAAGTGTGTGACTATTTGTAATACTTGAGAATTGTGAGTAAGAATATGGTACAATCAGTGGTTAATGATTTAAAATGCATTAATGATTTACAAAGGGTTAATGATTTACGATGTGTTAATATTTTAAGGGAGCAACTTTTAAGCTCAAACCTTTTCATATTTTAATGTTAAATTGTGTAAATAAACTTGTTATTTGTTATTTTAAATCTAATCGGCGTCCCCATTTCCAAACCTTTTAATTATGTACTTCTTAATTTTCAGATTAAATCTATACGATCACGACAGCCGTTAACTTTATGTTTAATGAACATGATAGGTATTTATCGCGCCCAAACCGGGCGTGTGGGAATTTCCACGCAAGAGTAAATGGTTCCGAGACCAGGATTCGAAAGAAAATAATTGATAGAATAACTGAAAAAAAATTTTTTTCTGTGTTTGTGAATAAGTTAAAATTAGTGTGTACGCTAGGAAAATTTTAAATAAAGTTTTTTTTCGGAAACGAGGATTTTAAAGGAAGTAAATGTTTTTTCTTTTCTATTTTCTAGAAATTGTTATGCCATTGTAAGGGGAGGTATGCATTATTTTTAGGGAAGCACGGGAGTAAGATACGTGAATTTGGGAAAAGTATAAATATTTAGTATGCATAGGGATTGTATTTTATATGTGAAAGTAAAAGTATGATTTTATGTACGAGAATTTTTAAAGTTAAGAGTGTATATATATGTTGCATGACAATTATTGTTTATGATATGTGATCGGGTATTAGTAGGAAGGGAGAAATTCACTTAGGCTGCAGAGTTGTGGTTAGGAGATCTTAAGAAAAAAAATTTCGCTGTTCCGTTATGGCAGAAGGAGGTAACGAAGTCCCAGTAGCTCATGTCAGCAAAATTCCGGAGATTACGTATTTATTAGGGGAACTAAATGGGGAAAATACAGAGGAGACGAGGATGTTTTTCGAACAGTTTAATGCTCTGTCAGAGTTGGGAAATTGGAATGATGCAGAGAAATTGGCCATAATAAAATCAAGATTGCGGGAAAATGCAAGGAAATTTTACATGAGTTCTAGAGAATTGAGGAGTGAAACGTCATTTGAAATTTTTAAACAGAAGTTTTTGGATTTTTTTACAGAGAAACCCCATGTTACCGCCAATCAAATAATTTTCTCGTTCGCAAAGCAAAGCTAGGGTGAAACTATAAAACAGCTTGCCCACAGAATTAGAACATTAACTTTAGAATACATAGGAAATACTTAAATAAATGACGACACACAAAAAATTATTTATAAATTAAGCCATAGTAAATTCATTGAAACTATTAGACCCGAATTTCAAATTGAAGTGACCAAAGGTAACCCCAAAACTTTCACGGAAGCGGTAAAAATAGCGCAGAATCTAGAATCAGCAAATTTAGCGGCGATGATAGTGGCTGTAAACAATATTTCTCAGAAAAACGAGATACAAGAGCGGCGCCAAAAACAGGAGCAATTCAATTCACAATTATTAGAATCTATAGCCAAAGAAATAAATAACTTAAAAGTTGCTCCCTTAAAATTTTAACACATCGTAAATGACGAATTCACGAACAACCGACAGCCAGAAGTACACAAACTGCCCTCACCCCAAGAAAATACTCCGGATGCGGAGCAAGGCAGGAAAGAATTTGGAATTATATCAGGGAGACAGGATGACAGCAGCGCACGGGAGGGAGAGCTGGTTGAAAACGTAAACAAACAAACAGAGAAGTTTAGTGTAAATAGTGTACAGCATGCAGCGCAAGACGGTGAGAATGGATTTGTAAGTGTGGATAATATTTATATTAGAAATGTAGAAGAGTTAACGGAAATACCGACGATAGAAGAAATATTGAGGGAACAGAATAGAGACCCAAAAATTACAGAGATAAAGAAAAATTTGGAAAAAGAAAAACACAAACATAATAGAAATAATTAATCATTTTATATAGATGAGGAGACAGGGCTTGTAATGCATATTGGCAGATAGAAAGATCGACCGTGGCGGGAGAATTTTAAAAGGACGATAGTAATATCACGCATTTTACAGAAAAACATGTTAGCTATGGCACATGTCACACATTCCGGTGTAGATAAAACGTTCAAATTAATAGAAGACAGATATTATTGGGGAGGAATGTATTCAGATACACATAATTATGTCCTTTCTTGTGAGAAGTGTAAAAGTCGAAAAGGAAAACAGCTTATAACTAATATGGGTAAAATCCCCATTCCTGAATGCCCGTTCCAAAGTCTTTCGATAGATATATGTGGTTCGTTTAGGGTAAGTGTCAACAATAACAGATGCGTGCTAACTGTGATTTGCCAATTCACTAAATACTTAACAGTCTTTCCTATACCAGGCATCCAAGCAGAAACAGTGGCGGAAAAGTTATTACAGTCGTTTGTGTCGAATGGATTACCCTTATCTATCAGAAGCTATCGCGGAAATCAATTTACTTCAAAAGTTTATAAATGTTTGATGGAGAAATTACAAGTTGTTGCAAAATTAACGCCGGTTCCAAGTCCCTGGTGTAATGGAACTATAGAACGATGTCATCATGCACTTAAAAATACACTGTACACACTCACAGACAATTCAACTTTTTGGGACACTGCAATTCAGATACACTTTATGACGTATAATGCAACCGTACACTCATCGACAGGCGAAACGCCGAATTTTCTTTTTTACGGACGGGATGTTCCAATTTTATTCGAGACACAACCACAAAATGAGCAACAGCAGGATACAACATATGGGGGGTACATAGCACAACAGAGACACGCGTGCTCCTGTTCGGTCGTCTTTTTTTATGCTCCCGTTTCTTGCGCAATGGGCGCGTGATTTCTCTATGTTCATATTTGTGTTTTGTGTTGTTGTATGCACCGTTTCTTTAGCTTCACATTGGTATCTGTATTTTCGTCCTGCGACCTTCGGCTGGTGAGATATCGACTTTTATGTTTCTTAAAATTATGTATTATCATACCACGCTGCATTGTATCGCCATTTTAATGGGAAATGTCCTGCAAAAGTGTCCAATTTGGCCCTTTTGTTCGTCTGTGAATTAGTCTATTCCTTGCTGATTTTGATTCTTTTTTTGTGATATATACTGCTTTATAGTGTACTCTTTACTAAATGATATTTATTTTTTGTCCTGGAGCAGCCTTTATCTGTGTATTTCTCGTTTTTATAATGCTTGTTTTCTGTTTTCCTCTCCTCGGACGTGCGAGCCACCCCTCTTTTTATTTTGGACTTCTCCCCTCTCCCTCCCCGCTCGTGCCTTCCCGTGTTTTAGTTTCGCAGTGCTCTGCGATTACCGGTTTTATTTAAAGCGCCTGCACTTGTGCGTTGCCTTGCTTTGGCTGTTCTTTTTTTTCTTTTTGCCCTTTCTTGTGTCTTTAGTGTTTTGCCCTGTTTATTACTTGTATTATCTGTATCCTAATGGTGCTCTCTTTTGTTTTACTATCTTTTTACTGTCCTTCATTTTTGTCTTATTTTGGCGCTGTAATTTTGTCGGGCTCCCCCCCCCCTTTTTTCGTGTAATATGATATATTTTATGTGTTTTTAAAGTGTTTATTTGTGATTTTCTATATATCTTCTGTCCTTTTAATTATGTCTGCAACCGATATTGTAACTCTGTCAGACTCAAATTTCCCCCCCCTCCCCCCCTCCCCTTCCCGTCTGTCTGTTCTTTCCCCCTCTCCTTCTTCTGAAGCTTCTGGTGTGATTCCTTCTGGTGACTCTAACCCCTCTGCCTTTTGCCAGCCTCAGCTAAAACTCATCGACATAAAAGACAGTAAAATTACAGCTTCTCTCCGACCTACATACTCTAACGCCACCGCCAACAGATCTGCACGCTCTAGAGCTGCCTACGGTTTGCCCTCCGGTTCCATTTCTCAAGACACCTTTTTCGACACCGCTGGCAACTTCAGCCCGGTTTCTGCTAGCACCTCTGCTCCATTTAACAGAATGTCTCCAGTCTCCTCCCCTGTTCACTCTACAGCTGGCTCTGAGGATAATTACATTTCCACCATTCGCGTCGAAACCCTCGAGGAGAACGAACACTGCACCGAGTTCATATTATCACTACAAAGGCGGATAGGCCTGATCCATAACTACATAAATCGACACATGAAACCTAACGTTACCCAGAAAGCATACCTCGAACAAAAGTTCTCAGAAATCAAAGACGCTACATCTAACTTCGTTTGCCATGCTAAAGTCGCCTCTCCGCCCGTGCTGCCAGCCTCGGATGCCTCCTTAGACGAACTCAAAACCACAATGAACGAGGAACTTTCCAATTTAAAAGACTCTATATCCAGCAATCTGGAATCTTTCACAAAATGTCTAAGCGACAGTCTCCCTGAACTGATCAACAAGACTGTTAAAGACCAGCTGGCAATAACGCTTCCTCCTCTCCTTCCTCAGACACAAGCTGCTGCTTCTTCCCCCACCACATCTAAGCCCAGTTACTCCAGCATTCTCCTCCAGGGTAAGGACAGAACGAAAAACAACTTCCAGCTAAAACAAGATCTCATCTCCTTTCCATGTCCGAAGGAAGTTAATCTCAAAAACATTTCAGCTCTACCCAACGGAACCCTAAAATTAACCTGCCTCAATGAGAAAAACGAAAACCTGCTTCCACTGTTCACTAACTCTGCTATCAGCGAAAAGTTCACAATCCAGAAAGAACCCCCTCGGAAGCAATTCCTCATTCTCTTCAACGTTCCTCCCGCCTTCCAGGAGGACGACGTGAAGTTGCTCATCACCAACAACTTCCCCACCATTAAACCTGACGAAATAAGCATCGCCCGCAACTTTGCGAACCGGAGGGGAAACCTCAACTGGGTCATCCTGCTGAACGCTGCCACAGCCAAACAGTTGCTGGACGCCAAAAAACTCTTCCACAACTTCTCGCACTACCAGATCAAAAGGTACATAAGCCTCAAGATCTGCTACAAGTGCCAAGATTATGGGCATACGGCAAATTACTGTGTTTACCCGTCTGGAAACTGTAGCCGCTGCACCGACAGTGACCACACCCACAGAGACTGCAAAGCTTTATTGCCCAAATGCGTTAATTGCTGCACTGCCATTCACGCCGACAAATCCCTTAATTGGAACTTTAATCATAGTGCACGCGACCATGCTTCTTGCAATTCTTATAAGCGTGCAATTGCAAAGATCAAGGAACTGCAGAATGAACAATGATGATGTTATTGATCAACAACCCATTCCCGCTGACTCTTTACCCTGTATATTTTGCTATTACCCAATATCTTACTGTGCACCGTCTGTTCTCTGTTTATTTAATTGTCTTAATATTGTGTTTGCCCTTCTCTGTGCCCTGGACTTACTCTCTCTGCAATGGTTCTGAAAGTCATCCAGGTTAATGTAAACCACTCCTTACCAGCCCACAATAACCTCTTCCAATTTGCTTTGGACCAAAAATATGACATTGCCTGTATTCAGGAACCCTACCGCCCTAAAAATAATATTCTCTGCCCCCCCTTTTGGACTTCAACAATTCCACTCCAAATCCCAAAAAGCTGCAATTGTTATACTCAACACCGCCCTCACGGCTCATCTCAAATTTCAATCCGAATCCTTTGTTCTGATCGAATTGGTGCTCCCTGGGGGTATATCTTTAAATCTGGCTTCAACGTACTTCCCGCCTCGCGACGACATTGCAGCCCAACTTTCAGAATTCTCAGAACTACAACTTCTCTCATCTGACTACATAGTTCTCGGTGACTTTAACTCCAGGGCTCAGATGTGGGGCTATGGCTTCATTGACCGTCGGGGGTACTGTATGATAGACTTCTGCCTCGAAAACAACTTCATTGTTGTAAATGATCCCAAGCGTGGTCCCACATTCGTTTCACACTGTGGCAAGGGCTTCCCCGACTTAACCCTTGTTTCTTTCGGCCTCTTTGATAAAATCCAAAACTGGGAGGTCCTCTCGGACGACACTCTAAGTGACCACAAATATATATCCTTTTCCCTCAATTTAGATACTTCCTTTGATAACACATTCTTTCTTAAAACAAACTACAGTTTAGGGAAATTTCTCTTCAATTTTAAATCCCTTATTCCAAATTTCACATCTGCAATCAACTCCATTAACGATTCATCCTCCCTAGACTCTTTTATTGAACTTTTCATTAATAAAACCCAGGAATGTGCCTACAAATTCATAAGAAAAAAGAAGTCAACGAAAAACTTTAACTTCAGGTGGTGGAACCCTGAATTGGCAAAATTCCGCAACTTCGTTAACGCCCTATATAAAAGAGTCAAATCGTTCGAGAGGGCCTCAGCGTCCCCTGAAATTATAGCTGAAGCTCGAATCAAATATAAGCTCAATAGAGCAAAATATAAAATAATGATTAATAAAGCCAAGACCAAATCTTGGAAAAGTTATTGCTCTAACTGCTCCTCTAAATTCGGCTCTATCTTCAAATACACCTTCCAAAAGAACAAAAAATTTAATAATATCCAACTCCAATTCAACGATAACATCAATCTGAATTACCATGAAAAGGTGAAACGCTTGTTGGACTACTGCTTCCACGACGACAATGACTATACTTCTTTCCCGCTGCTAAATATCTCTCCCGACGGGCTGGGGCCTGTCTCGGATGAGGAGCTTCTTCTTGTGTTCAACCACCTCCCTAATGGCAAAGCACCAGGCATGGATAATCTGGACTATAACATATGGAAAAACGTTTTTAAATCTTTCCCTTCCCTTATCTTCAAAATTACCAACAAAATCTTCAAACTATGCCACTTCCCCACCCCTTTAAAAAACTCAAAAATCCTCTTCATCAGCAAACCTGGTAAAGACCCAGCCCTCTGTAACTCCTATCGCCCAATTAGTCTACTCCCCACCTTTGGCAAAATCATCGAAAAACTTTTCACAATTAAACTTAATTTTTGGTTGAACACCGAAGATGCTCTCCATCCCCTTCAATTCGGATTTCGGGAGCTACACAGCTGTGAGGACGCTGCGCACAGACTTGTCACTCGCATCGAATCTCTTCGTTCGTCTGGTCAGCACGTCACCCTTACCACGGTAGACATATGCGGGGCCTTCGATAATCTAAATTGGAACATTCTTCCTTCCGTTCTTGAAAATATCGGTCTTCCCCTTCCCTTCCGTTCCTTTATCTTCTCCTACCTTTCGGCCCGTTCGGTTTCTTTTACCGGTAACAATATATCCATCTCCAAATCAATCTCCATGGGCGCTCCCCAGGGTTCGGTTATCTCTCCGATCCTGTGGAGCATCTATTTCAACAGTATTCTAAAACTTAACAATGAACTTTTCTACCTGCAGGCCTTCGCAGACGATCTGGCCGTGGTCACTTCTGGCAATGACATCGTTAAAACTGCACAAAATACCAATCAAATTCTCGCCCTCCTTTCCGAATCACTAAATTCTCTTAAACTTTCGATCTCCCACGATAAAACCAGTTGCATCGTCATAAACAAATCTAAAACTAAACGCGCTCGCAATCCCACCATAAAAATTAATAATAAACGAATCAAAATCGCAAAAAATTTAAAATACCTAGGCATCATCATCGATGATAAATTAAATTGGAGCCCTCACATTTTTTACCTCAAAGAGAAATGTTTTAAGTTGTCCTCAACCTTTGCACAAATCGCAGGTAACAACTGGGGAGTCAATAAATCCCTACTTAAAATTTGGTACCTTGTGGTCATAGAAAAGATCATTGTCTACGGTTCGGGGGTCTGGGGCAAAAATCTAACTCAGGTCCAAATCTCAAAACTTCTTTCACTCCAGAGAATCTTTCTACTCAAAATCTCTGCGGGCTACCGGACAACTTCAAACGTCTCTCTTTACTCACTTACTGGCATCCCACCAATTCATCTAGTTATCAAAACCCTTTTCAACAAATACCAATTTTGGAAACAAAAAATAAATTTCTTCCCAGATCCCTCCCTCCCTTCTGCTGACCAGTTTGACACGCTTTGCGCTACTTCCGCCATCCCTCCTCCCCTTCGGATTATTAACCTTCCCTCCTCAAACCCCTCTTCGTTCTCGCACATAAACATTTATACTGACGGCTCCAAACTTGACGAGAAAGTCGGTCTCTCCATTTGCGTCTTCGAGCGTGAACGGCTCATTGAATCATTCACTTACAAACTGAGAACGGGGAACACAGTTTTTCAAGCAGAACTTGAAGCCATCAATCAAGCCATTCTCTGGGCTGCTAAAAGCAAATCCAAAGTCAATATTTTTTCGGACAGCCTATCATCTATTTCGGCCTTAAAATCTCCCAATAATAAAACTAAACTCCTATCCAAAATTAAATCCTCAGCCCTCGCTTCAAAACCGCTAATCAACCTCTCTTGGGTCAAAGCCCACGCTAACATCCAAGGTAACGAAGTCGCTGACCAAGCAGCCAAACAGGCAACCATTTCTGGCACCCCTCTTCTAATTCCTTTCCCTTACTCTTACCTAATTAACCACTGTAAATCCTACATCTTAAATAACTGGCAAACTTTCCTTAATAATTATATCTCTCCCCGGACCCATGACCCCGCCAGGATTTTAAATTACCTCCCTAAAGTTAATCCCAACTTCCAAATTTATAATAAATATCTTATATACTTTTTAACGGGTCACGGCCCCTTTTTAGACTACCTATACTATTTCAAACGCAAAAAATCTCCTAACTGCCCCTGTAACTCTTACGGGGATGTTGATCATTACGTCTTCTCCTGCCCATTTACCTCAAAATTTCATTTAACTCGCCCCCCCGACCACCTCCGCGCGACTTGGTTCTCGGGTGTTAGGAAAAATAAGATCTTGACAAATATGCTGAAAAATTGTGTTCTCATCGCGTGTGAAATTTCTGATCAAGCTGAGTGACAAGTTTGTGCCCATTACCTTTTTCCTCCCTCGGTCAATGACTTTTCGGCTGTTCCAGGTGTATATTTTGTACAATATTCTCTGTCTATACATCCTGACGCAGTATTTTATTCCATGTATATAAGTATATATTTTCACTTATATCTGCCATTCAGCTTTTCCTGTTCATCTTCATCGCAATGTGCTTGTAAAACTGCCTGTAAACTTTACAACAATATCTCTCCAATGTATAATTATTAGCTTTTAATAAAATATGTCGGAGCTGTGACCCTGTCGTAGAGGTCGGCTTAGGCTGATCTCTCTCCCGGCCACTCAAAAAACTGCTGCAAGCCTTAGGGCCAGTCGAGTGGCCTGGGCCTTCAGGAATTCTCAGGGGGTACATAGCAAACAAAGTAGCAACAATGCAAAAGGCATTCAAGGCGGCAAACAAAATTTAGAACACGCGAAAGAAAAACAAGAACAACAACAGTTTTCAGACACAAAAATGCAGATATTAGAAATAGGAAATAAAGTATTTTTAGAAGGCCAAAACACATTCGGATCAGCTAAATTTTCGAGACCTTACCGGGTGGTAAGAAAAATAAATAGATTTTTATACGACATTCAAACAATTGGAAAATCTTTTGAAAATACACAGCAGGTACACATTAATAGATTAAGACAACTTTTGGAAAGAAAAGAACATCTCATACATTCACAGAATAAAGAAAAAATCACTAAATATACATCTCCACTTCTTCCAACACCAAATGTAAATAGAGTCCGGGAGACGAGAACGCAAAACGTAACAGAACCACCGTCCCCTTTTTTCTTGCACGGAGAAGAACAAATAATACCGGTTGTAAACAGAGATGATACGGTGCGCGGAAGCCCTCTTACAGAAATTTCCCATCCGTCTCACATAGGACATAGCGAGTCCGAGAGACAGCCAACACACAGCTTGGAAATCGAAACCCCCTCCGCTCCATCTTGACTTTCGAGAGAGACAGCCAACACACAGCTTCGAGAATGACCCCCCCCCCCCTCCCCTCCTTGTCCAACAAACCGAAACTTTTGCTACCACAGAGTTAAATCTTGCATCCCTTGAACGCCAGGAGGGCGAACAGGAGAAGACATCGTTTCAGGAGCATCGGGACGGGCAAGACAAAATTTTGACACGAAAGCATTCGTACGCGCTCCGAAGCAGAACAAAGCGAGTTTGAGTCACATTTTAAAACGGTATAGGAAAAATAAGTAATGGTGGATAGAATATATGGGATGATACTTATACAAATTTCGGAAAGTGTTTAATAGAAGAATAAGGGAGAAGGTAAAGTTTAAAATGTTTTGGAGAATAATTTTCGTGTATAAATTGGAAAAAGATATAGAGACACTGGTTATGGCCTAAAAAGAGGGAATTTATTCTAAGTTGAGAATGGATTTTGAGAAGAAAGAATGTAAATATAGTTTGGAAGCTGAATCGATTAAGTAGAGAAAGAATGTAAATATAATTTAAAATTTTAATTTAGTAAGTAGAGAAAGTATATAAACATAATTTGAAATATGAATTAAATTTAGAGAAAGATTGTAAATATAATTTGAAATTTCAATTGATTAGATGGAGAATTGATATATATATATATAATGAAAATTTAGAAAACATTTGAGAATTGGTGTATTTAGAAAAACTTGTAACTTAGAAATTACTTGAGAATGGGTGTATATAAAAATTTAGGAAGTACTCGACATTTGGTGTATAAAAATTTAGAAAACATTCGAGAAGAGGTGTATATAACGTTAAACGGGTACCTGAGAATAAATAGATGGGTATACAAATTTGAGAAAAGAATTTAGAGAAGGAATTGAATTTGAATTTAAAATATTTAGAAAGAAAATATATACGTATGTTTAAATATGAGGAAGTAGTTTTAAAGGGAGAATAGATAGACATGCAAATTCGAGAAAGAGATTTAGAGAACTTTTTGTGAGTGAGGAAATTTGAAAAAAAAGAGATTTTAGATAAACATTTTTTTTCGTTGGTTTGAACCAGGCAACAGGTATATGGGTGAAACAGCGCTAATGGACACTTATTTTTAAAACAATACGGGAAAAAGGTTGTGTGGAATGATAATAAAAGAAATTTTTTTAGATATAGAAAGGATAAGAAATATATAGGAATAAAATTAGGAGATTAGATTAAAATAAAAATTTGATAGTAAAGAGAAATACAATCGACATACAGGGGATAAGATAATAAATGGAAGAAAATTAATGTACAGAAAAACAGACAATAGGTAGAAAAATGGGTAACACTTTGGAAAGCGAGAATACTGGCTAATCACATAAAGTAATATTTAAAGTTCAATTTAAATTAGGTATAGGGGACACGCGATTTTAAACCAAAAAAACGAACTTGATCAACTCGTTTCTGCGAGCTTAAATAACGGACAGCCTAGGATTATAGAGTTAAAGACAATAGGACTTTCTTTATGCAATGGGGGAATTCTAAAACACATACCTTGTACTCTGTCAGAAAAAATCCAAAGGGAGTGTTTTTAATCCAGTAATGGGTTAGTCACATTACATAGTCGGTAACGCACATTTTAAACAAAAAACAAAAAGAAAAAAAACATAAAACGCAATGCATGGGGCAGACACACATTTTTTTTGTCAAAAGAAAATGGCGGGATTGATGTACAACTGTTAGCGCCGTAGGAGGCATGGGTTTCCCTTAACAAGGAAGGCGAGTCCATCGAATTTGTAGGGGGTTTGGTAGATTCAACACGTGGACACTTCGCGCCCCAAGCAAGGTCGTAGAGTGGACCCTCTTTTCCAACGCGGTTTTAGGAAGGTCAGAGGAGGAAATCTTTTTCTTTCCCTTCGCGGGATGCGTACTTTTTCCCTCTCTCTTTTTGTGTCTCGCCATCCCCATTTACTGAGGAACAGTGGCAATTCTGGGAAAAATGGCAGCGAAGCTCAGCTACGCGGACCGGTGCAGGGGCGTACACGGAATTGGAAACGAAAATAGGAGAATTAAGAAAAGTTTAGAGAATGGGAAAAACACAAATTCACAGGCAATTTCATGTACACAGGCTTGCAAATGGGAAGATTAAAAAGGTATACAGAATTATGGTATCAGAAGAGTAGGGTTTCATTCGAATTAAAGGGAGAAATTACAGAATTAGGATAGCTGAAATGCGAAATATTGGTTAAAAGGAGAAATCAAGGGTTTACGATTAAAGGAATTAAGAGAAATGGTTTGGTTTAACTACGAGTGGGTAAAGAAAGAATATTAATGAGTTACACGGAATAATAGTGGAAAAACATTTCAGTCGTTTGTATAGAAATACGGTGAGAAAACCTTGTTTAGTCTATCAGCAGTATTAGAGAAAAATTTTGTGTATATATAGATATAGTGAGGTACAGGAAATGAATAATTTGTAATACATGGCATGACAATTCGGAGAGAAGGTTAAATCTTAAGGATAGGAAGCTTTTACGTATCGGTTGAAAGAAAATGAAGATAACTTTGTAGAGAATGTATATAGGTATAAAAAATTTTAGAGAAACAAAAGGAAGAAAGGAATGTTTTGAATAAATTTATGTCTGGATGTAAATAATAGTTATGAAGGAAATTTTTGTTACTCAGAATTAAGTGATTTAGGATATCTGAGAGAGATATATTTCAATTTTTGAGTGTATGTATGTACTTTGGCCTTTTTAAACTCTATCCTCAGCAATACGGGTGAAAGATTCGGACAACGAGGAGAACCAGACTTACGAGCAGAGACGCATCTACAGCTGACTTACGAGCAGAGATGCTCCATGCCAGATCTTGAGGAGCGGTAGAAACCCATCGATGCAGTGGCGTGCCAGACCAACGCCACCTAGATAACAAAGTCGAAGTGCTTCGGAGGAAACCTGACGATTAGTCATCACACATAGGTCATGTGCAAGGAGGAGGAAGGAAATGGGTTACTTCTTTCGCAAGTCAATGTGCGTGTATGTTGTATGTCCACGTGGGCTGACTTTATTACAATTTTAAGCTGTTAATTTAATATTTTTGTCACTTCTTTTACATGGTTGACATGTATTTAATCGTGTATTACAATTCTGGGCTGTGTACATTTGATTTTCCGATTGTTATTGTCCGAAAATGACCGATTTGCTGAGTTTCTAGCAAACACAAAAGATATGTGAATTATTTCGATCCTAAAAGTATTTACTCTGCTGTTTTATTTAGTATACATATGTAATCGCAATAAACACTGTGAGGCCGGAATATGTCCTCACATGAGGCATTTTTATTTCAATATTTATGGTGCCTAGAACTGCTAACAAAGGTTTTAGTCTAGCTGGCGACGGAGTTTACAACAACGTGAACTTTTAGGTCAAATACAATAAATTTGGGTGTCCCAGGCCAAAGGGGCTGAGAGGGGCCTTGATAAATGTCAAGTGATGCCATTGGGTTCAGAAGAACCAATGAGCGCCAAGGGCAAGAAGGGCGGAGCTACCTCCCCCCCTTCGCCGAAGGAACCACAAGTCACTCGGATACGAAATGTTGCAGAAGTAAGTCTGACACGAAATGTGTTGTTGAAAGAAGTTTCATACGAAGTGTTGTTGAAAAGAGTTTGACAAAAGGAGGAAGCGAACATGACCTAGCAGTTGCAGATATAAAGTATCAGTCGAAGTGAAAAGTACGAGTAGGAGCCACACACCATAGAGTTATGGTTGTACTTCAGCACTAAGACCGATGCAAGCGAGATGATGAGCCCAAGTCTAAACTGGAAGGTATGTGCTCTGATGTTACCGGTCCTAGACACATTCGTAAAATTAATACTTCTGGTCGTATCTCCCCTAGCTAAAATAGTTAAATGAAAATTGATAATAAATGAGAAATGATATAAATGATAAATTGTTGTTGATGATAAATTGATGCTGTTAATAAATGATATTGTTTAAGTTTTAAATAGTCTAATCTTTTTAATATTAATTAATAATTCTTTTCAGGACTTACACAAAAGGTAAAAGTAATGGAGGGTTATTGCTTAAACACAACGCACTTTTAAAATTAAAATTAAATGTATGTTTAATTTTCAATTTCTTCGTCCCACATTTTGGTTTCCGTGACGCTTTTGTGTAAGTCAAATTTTAAAGGAAAATTTTAATGAGTAATACTGAGGTGAATAAAAATAATTTAAATAAAGAAATGAATAAAAATTTCAGCGGAGCATATGTTGACCAGATATTTTGCATTGGTAAAAAAAAATATGCACAATCACTTTGAAAATGAAATTTTTTTTTGAGTATATTATAATTGAAAATAGTGTGTGAAAAATTTATGATTAGTTAAGAATATTTTGTTGCATGAAGTATTGTATGTGCAGTATTTTTTAAGTGTATTCATGTATTTAGATTAAGTTAGAAAATTTTGGAAGGGATAATTTTGTGTTAAATGCCTCAAAGGAATACTAGAAATTCGAGACGTCAAATGTCTCCCGATAGGTCACAAATGGAAAGAAGTGAAAATCAGAGAGTAAGAATGGAAAACTTTAATTTAATGAATCTGTTACCTCTGTTTAATGGAAAGGAAAATGAGGACATTGAGTTTTTTTTTACGCAGTTCGAAAATATTGCAAGAATGGCCGAATGGTCAGAAGAGAATAAAGTTATCATTTTAAAAACTAGATTGAAGGAAAAAGCTTTAGAATTTTTGACAAAAAAAGGGAATTGCAGAATGCAAACAACATGGGAGAAGTTAAACAAATTTTGATTAAACAATTTAAGCCATCTGTTACTATGCTTCAAAAGCAAATAAATTTAAATAAAATTAAAATGACGCCAGGCATGAAAGTTGCTGAGCTAGCGTTAAATATTTCTAATGCAACAAATAATTTTGTAGGAAATAATGAAATAATAACAACTAATGAAATGTTTGAAATTAAAAATAATTTAATGTTAGCCAAATTTTTAGAAACTTTAAGAGGAGATCTTGCATTTGAAATTAAAAAAATAAATATTACTAATTTTGACAAAGCAGTTGAATTCGCAGAAAATTTGGAGAAAATTATGGAGGAGGAGTGTGACCGTTCGGAAATCAATGCAGTGTATCGCAAGGAGAATAATAGTAGAAAATTTAATGGTAATCAACGGGGAAGTCAGGAAAAATCACAAAATGAAAATGTATATTGCATAGGATGTGGGAAAAGAGGTCATTATTTTTCTACGTGTTGGCATAATCAAAACGGACAAAATTATTATGGGGAAAATAAATATGGGAGTCAAAATATAAGAAATGGGCAAAGAATTGGTTTTCGTAACACTCAAAATAGCGGATTCAGAGATAGAAATGATAGTCGGTCAAATACCCAAACTTTTGCGAAAGAAAGAGTTTACAGACAAGAAAGTATTCAAAATCGCGGGTCCTCGCGCGGTAAACTGAGCGAGGGGCTTTGGCCAAGTCAAAATTTAATAAATAGACCAAAGTCCCAATCTAGAAGAGGTAAATCGCAAACCCGAAATGAGGTATTGAATTTTAATGAAAATGCAAATGAAATGCAAAATGATAAAAGGGAGGTTCGCACGCGAAGCCCAGGTCCCAAAGTTAAATCAAAGCAATATAATGAAAATGAAAGTAAAAGGTTTGAAGAAATGCAAAGTCAAAATCAAAATCATAATGATAAAAATACTCAAATTGTTAATTTTCAAGAAAATCAGAATGAAATTCTTAATTGTCAGGAAATACAAAATGAAAGTCAAAGTCATGATAATGCAGATACGCAAAAATTACTTGAAATTAAAATAAGGGATATTTTGGAAAATAAAAATAATAATCAAGAGATAATTAGTATGGAAAACATGCAAAATACAATATTACCTAAAGTCTTGTTGCGGTTTAGCACCGTGTCCACGGTTGCCATGGTGGACTCCGGGTCCATGGTTTCGCTGATTGCGGAGCATTTTTTTCAGAAGCTGAAAAATGAATCAAAAATAAAAATTAATTATGTGACAAGAAAAGTAACATTGCAGACATTTACTAAGGAAAAAATTCAATTCTCGGGATGTGTAAAAATGCATTTTAAAATTGGAGGCAAAGCGGTAAATAATACTTTTTTTATAACTGAGCAACACTTCGGAAATGACTATGAAATCTTATTAGGATACGACTTCTTAGCAACCAATGTAGGAATTTTAGATACGAGAAACAAAGTATTAAAATTTGGTAATGTAACTATACCTTTAATTGGAAGCAAAAATTCGGAACAAAGTAAGGAAGCAAATAAGATAATGATGCATACAATCCTTATACAAAGACAAAATAGTGATAATACGGAAGAAAATAAGGAAAGCAGTACTGAGGTGTGTGATAAGAATAAGGGAGATATAAACAAATCAATCAGTAAAAATATAAACATAGAAATGTTGATAAAAAATAAAAATGATGCGCGTAACGCAGAGTTAAATTTAAATAGTGATGCAGAAAATAAATCTAATTCGATGACTGATACAAAAAAAGAGGTGACAACACAGAATAAAAAGAAGGTTAGATTTCACATCAGCGAGGAATGTACACAGAGTAAGAATATTAAAGAAAAATTTATAAATTAAAAAATGCAGCAAACAACTGGAAGCAGTAAACCAATTTATGCTCGACTAAAAAAGAAAGTTAAACTTGATGCAAGAGAATCGAAACTGGTTCAATTGCAGTTGTCAGAAAACGTTGATTCAGAGGAAGTCGTGCTGGGGCCATTAAACCTCGCTAAGGCAATATTGCCGGAGTTCTCTATCCAACCTGTAACTGATACAAAACGTATTAACACAATATTTTATAATAAAAATAAAAATACTATTTGGTTGAACAAAAGAATGAAAGTAGGAATGGTAAATAAAGAAATGGAAGTAGTAAATATGAATGTGATGGAAAGTGTAAATAATGTTAAAATTCAGAATGTAAATAAAATCAAAAATGAGAATCACTGAAGAGATGTTAAAGTTAAGGAAAACCGAAATGGAAAACACTGAGTTTGACCTCGACCATCTACAAGGCGAGGATAGAAAAGGATGCATAAATTATTGAAAGATAATTATGCGGTATTTTCGAAATCTTATCAGACTTTGGGAGAAACTGATGCAATTATTCCAAATATTGAGTTGATGCACGATTTTCCAATTCAAACAAAGCCTTATCCTTTACCTAATGCCTTGAAAATAGTCGCGCAAAAAGAGATACAGGAATTATTAAAATATGGTTTAATTAAGAAGTCGCAGTCTAACTATTGCTTCCCAATTTTGATGGTAAAGAAGCCACAGAAAGAGGGGCAGGAAGTCATGTATAGAATGGCCGTGGATTATAGAGCCTTAAATACGTTCATTCCATTGCTACCGGTGGAATTACCCCGGATCAAAGACATACTTCATAAGATTTCAGGGCACACGTTATATACGGTATTAGATTTCAAGGCCGCTTTTTTTCAAATCAAGTTGCAAGAAAAGGACAAAGAAAAACTAAGTTTTGAAAGTGGGTGCTTAGGGCAATTTTCTCTTAATCGTCTTCCTTTCGGTTTGAAGAACTCAGGGGCATATTTTCAAATTTTAATGGACAAGGTTATAGGCGATTTACGAGATCAAAATATTTACTTTTATCTGGACGATTTGGTCATATGCGGCAACTCTAACATGGAAATCATAAAAAAAATGCAAACTGTGTTTAATAGGTTGAAGGAGAAAAATCTTACTTTAGATTCTAATAAAGTGCAAATTTGCAGAAGTGAAATCGAGTTTTTAGGTTACAAAATTAGCAACGACGGCATTCGCCCATCAAAAAAAAATTGTGCTAAAATTCAAAATTTTAAAAATCCAACTACAATAAGACAAATTAAAAGTTTTTTGGGCACCACAAATTATTTTAGATCATCTATTCAAAATTATGCGCAAATTGCTGAGCCCTTAGTTAACTTAACTAAGAAAAACACCAAATTCAATTGGAATAGCAAGTGTGAAGAGGCATTTCAGAAATTAAAATTAGCAATTTTCAATGAACCGACGGTTAGGGCTCCGGACTTTAATAAGCAGTTTATTTTAAACACAGATGGAAGTAATACCGGGATAGCAGGAAATATATATCAAATAATAAATGGAGTGCCACATGTCATCGAATATTATTCACGAGGGCTACATGATGCCGAGAAAAGATATCCAGCCATCAAGTTGGAGTTGTTGGCAATTTATGAGGCTATGCAACACTTCTGTGAATATCTCTTTGGAAGAGAATTTGTTTTATTAAGTGATGCAAAGTCACTAATGCATCATTTAAAACTAGAAAAGCAACCAAGTATTATAGCCAGATGGCTAATGGAAATTAGTACTTTTACTTTCAAATTTGAACACCAACCTGGATAAAATAATCCAGCAGATTATAATTCCAGATATATTTTTGACCAAGAAAATCAAGAGAAAATGGTAAATCATATAATACAAACAAAGGATTTCAATATCAAACTAATACTAAAAGAGCAGCTTAAAGATAAAAAAATAAAAAATATTAGGAAAGCAATCGCGGAAGGCAAAATAAGGACGCAAAATAAAAAAAGTACTTTATAGATAATGCAACGAATCTGGTTATGATTACAAAGAAAAATAAAAGAGATAAATTTAAGAGCAATAAAGAGAACAAGATTGTCATTCCACAGACGTTAAGAAAAGAGGTACTGGAATTGCCTCATTTTGGTGTAGATAAAACATTGCAAATTGTACAGAAGAAATACTATTGGACCGCCATGTCGGCTGATGTCGAAAATTTTGTCAAATCCTGTGATAAGTGTCTGAGAATGAAAGACAAAAATATTTCCCTGCAAAGCCGCAAATCATGAGCCCGGTTTTTGCTTGTGCCGAGCATATACAAATTGATATTGTCGGGAAGTTACCGCGGAGCAACCGAGGGCATTGTTACATTGTAACAATGTTGGTTATGTTCTCCAGACATCTGGAAGCATATCCAGTCAAAAACATCTCAGCACAAACTATAGTGGACATTTTGATTCAATATTGCACCTCGTACGGGATTTTCAGGACTATACAAAGTGATAATGGGGAAGTCAATTTAAAAGTAAGGAATACATTGAATTTACAGACAGCCTAAATATAGAAAGACGTTATAACAGTGTGGCAAAGCCATCCTCATTAGGAAGATTGGAACGGGCGCATCATTTAATGAAGGAGTCCATGAATTGCATTGCAAACAAAACCTTTGATTGGGACGAATCCCTAAAGTGGTTCAAACTTTATGTGAACAATACAAAAAACAAGACTACGGGGTACGAACCAGCATTTTTGTTTTTTTTAAGGGACCTACAATTGCCAGGAGATAATATTCAAAATAAAAGTGAAGACAGTGATATTAGCAAAATGAGTTTGGAGTTGGAAAATAGAAACAACTATACAGAATATGTTAAACAAAACCTAAAAATTTTCAATGAGATAATGAAAGATACTGCAACCTTACAAAGAACTGCTGCTGAAAAACAAGCACGAAGGTATACGGTTGTCCGTATGAAAGATATAGAGGTCGGCGATACAGTTTTCTTAAAAAAACTGATTAAACCACCCGTGTTAAGCGACAAATTTACAGGACCATATAGAGTGATAAAAAAAATAAAGAATAATAATATTATGATAAGAGAAAAAGATAATTGTGCCGCCAAAATTATAACAATACATATTAACAAATGCTTTGTGGCAAGTGAAAGAAAGGAGTATTTACGCAATGAAAGTAAAGAAAATTCAAATGAAAATGAAGAAGTAAAAGAAATTAGTAAAGATCAAATTGATATAACTGATAACACCTACAAAAGAGAGCATACGGAGAAGCAGAGTTCAAGATATTTCTTGAGACCGAGAGTTTTGTAAATTCCAATTTATGGGAAGAAGGATAAAAAAAAAAAAATCAGAAAGCTGATAAGAATTTCGAAATTAATGATCATAAAATTATGCAAAATAAAAATGTTAAAATTCAAAGAATACATAAAGCAAATGAAAATAAAGGTTTTTAAAGAATTGTAAGATGAGACAGAGATAGAAGGAATAACAAATCAAAATGAATTAAAGGAAAATGATCTGGAATTGAAAAAATTTTTAATAATGAAAAAATGGATAATGATATGAATTAAAAAAAAAAGCTATAAGGAAGAAATTGTTTAAGAATGGAAATGGTATGAATTTCTAAGGAGAAAAGGATGAATAATCATGGAATGGTTTAAAAATGAACACGGTATGAATGCTACAAAAATTGATAATAAGTGTACAAATGATTCTTGTTCAAAAATAATATTATATCATAATATAATGTTAAGTCAAAATATGACATGTGATAAGAAAATTATGCAGAGATTAATTTATGCAAATATATCTACAAAAATGAAAGGTAAAATCAAAATATGTTACCTAATTGGGTAGATATAAGGTCTGTAAACAAATACAAGCAAGGACAAGGTTGTTGGAAAGCCAGTCCAGTCGGGTGCTTCATTTTTTCAAAATAAGGTGTAGCGCTTCACTTCAACTTGTTTTCAAGGGAAGGCAAAAATGATGGGTCTTTCGAGAGGGAGTCTTGAGGCTTAAAAATTGAATGACAGGTTTAAGTAAAGTGGAAAAATAAGTATTGAGCTGAAAGTGAGAATGTTAGAGATTATTCATAGATGATATAAATTTTATGTCAAAAAGTAAACAAAGGCATAAATAATTGAAAATTTTAAATCAATTTGAATTTAAAATGTTAAATTATGAACAGTTAAAGTAGCTGAAAGTTGCCCGTTGCAATAAAGCAATCGAGGACACGATATCTCGCGTAGGAATGTTCAAATGTGAAAATGCGTAGATAAATACATGTTTGAGTAAGAATATAAATTGTACAAGCAATTTAAATAACTAAATTAATCCTAAAGTGATAGGATAAATGAATTAAATTTAGTTAAAATTTTGTTTAGTGAATAAATGAATAAATTCACAGAAGGTGTAAAAAAAGGTTGAAATAAAAAAATTAATTGAAAATTTTTGAGTGCGAAATAAAGCATTTTTGTTGTGTATTTATAACGTTAGGAAAGGTTACGATAATCATGTGTGTATAAATAAATTTGGATATGAAAAAAAAATGTAAATAAATATGATAATGAAAATAAGATGTAGCTATTGTTGAGGAAAATTGTACGATAAGAAATAAATGTGAAATATATAATGAATATAAATAAATATGAAATGAATATAAATAAATATGTAGTGAGTATAAATGCATTTTATGAAATACAAAATAATGTACATGTCAGTGGGAAATGTAAATAAAAGTAAAAAGTATCGATGAGATACGATAGCAACCGGAAGTGTTTGTAAACAAACGGTAATCTACGTAAAAAAAAAATATATATATACTCTGTTATTAATGTCATAAAATGGTGAATAGGTATTTTTACATATAAAAAAATTTATGAAAAGGATATTCTGAATAAGGTGTTGAGAAATGTTATCATAAATAAAATAAATTTGGGCGAAATGAATGTCATTTGATAAATAAATAAATGATAATATGTATTACGGCAATAAAGGGGATAGCCGCAGTAATTACATGTCAAAATAGGTAATAAATTAAGTAATAATAAGCGATAGAATGGTAAACAATCGCGAATATAAATGGTTATAAATGTCAGGTATTCAAGGTCATAAAAATAAAAATAAATACATAAATATGATAAATTTGGTAGGTACGGTGAGTAAATAAATCCGCGTTTAAAAATAAAAAAATAAATAAATGCAGTAATAAATTTTCCAGTAAGTAGAAAATGAACGGAACTCATTGTAAAGAAGCGTTAAAAAATAAAAATTTACAATTAAGTAAATAAAGGATTTTCAAACAAGAAAATAAAGGCTTGAATGTGTTTAAAAAAAAAAATATATATATATATATATATAAAACAATTTTATAAAATTTTTTATAAAATGTAAAAGTTATGAACGTTTTAAGCAAAGAGTTAAAATAAATAAAATTTAAACAAACTGTATCAAAAACTTTAAAAGTTTAAAATTAAATTTAAAAATTTAAAAAATTTTTTAAATTTCCAAAAAAAAAAAAAATTCAAATTTTTTTTTTAATTTTAATGTCATATGGAAGGTATAGAGAAAACAAAATTAAATAACAGTTATTAATTAAATTAAATAATCTCAACATCAAATGGAAAGGTGAAATTTAAATAATAAATAATACAGTAAAATGATTTTCGAAAATGTTAAATTTTACATGAAGTCAGTATAAAAAGGGTATACATGGAGTAAAAGAAGGTAACATTAAGATAACTTTGTTAATTGAGACAAGTCACCTCAAGAAACCATCTGAATAATATTTAAATAAGGGGCTGTTTAGTTTGAGTTAAAAAAAAAATAAGCGAGCCATGCAATGCTAATATAATGTGCAAGCCCGTCTGAGCATTCTATATAATGATAAAAAGTTTATTATCAGATATAATTGATAAATAAATAATTGGAGGTATATATATTTAAAAAGAATAAGTCGACGTTTATAGAACACGTCGAGTGGATGAATAAAAGTTTTACAATACTTGGTTACAAGCTTTTGAAGAGCGCGAGAAGAAAGTCCACGCTGCACGTTGTCCTCTTCGAACTGCTTTGTCATAGCAATAAGAATAAAGTTGAGGGAATTCAGGCTGCTAATCGCTGTGAAAAAAACGATTAAAAAGCGGAATCGTTGTCGAGGGTCTCTTTTAGTTAACTGGTCATTTTCCGATTTTCGGAAAGGGTAGTTGAACGCCGTTTCCGGTTATTCACTACCGATGGAGAAAAAGGGGTCTTTAAGAAAAGGTTCTCCTAATGATCTGTTGGAACATAATCAATCATTGCTGTCATCAAGCGCAAGGGGTTGTTGGTTTGTTTACATACAAAGCGTTGAAAGAAAGAAAAATTTTTTTAAAGGGGAGATGTCACCCCATATACAAATGCAAGGGGATTTACAAGAATTATGTTAAAAGTATATATATTTTAATGGTTGATGTAAAAATATATATATATATATATGTGATTGCATTAATAAGTATGTACCAGTATCAAGGATAAAAAAAAATGT
Organism: Amaurobius ferox; assembly: GCA_951213105.1. NCBI lineage: Eukaryota > Metazoa > Arthropoda > Arachnida > Araneae > Amaurobiidae > Amaurobius > Amaurobius ferox. The sequence goes on from OX578133.1 coordinate 186,941,438, forward strand.
TATATATGTGATAAAGTTATCAATTATGAAAAATATTTGATGAAGTATGTAAAGAATTGTGTTCAAAAAATAATAATGTGTAATTTGTAAAAAAAAAAAAGTGTGTAATGATGTTAAAAATATAAAAGTAGATAGTAGTGTGTAACATTTCAAAGTGAATGTGCATATGTTTAAAAATCTTTTTAAGTACTCAAAATTTAATTTAGCTTCAATCGAAAAGCTGGACCTGGTAAAGTTCATGAGTACGTAACTTATGTTTATTTTGTGTATATTATGTGTGCAAAAAACTTTTCTGTTACAGCAAGACTGTTGAACTTTTTCTGGACGGACGTTGTCCAAAAGAAAGTGAAAAATGCCAATTACAGAGTTTCAAGTGCATCGAACTTTGGTTTCGAACTCTGATGGTTTTAAAAATTTTTTTTGCTTCTTTTTTTTCTGTCTGTGGGGAGATATGTGAGGCCAGAATATGTCCTCACATGAGGCATTTTTATTCCAATATTTATGGTGCCTAGAACGGATAAAAAAGGTTTTAGTCTAGCTGGCGCCGGAGTTTACAACAACGTGAACTTTTAGGTCAAATACAATAAATTTGGGTGTCCCAGGCCAAAGGGGCTGAGAGGGGCCTTGATAAATGTCAAGTGATGCCATTGGGTTCAGAAGAACCAATGAGCGCCAAGGGAAAGAAGGGCGGAGCTACCTCCCCCCCCCCCCGCCGAAGGAACCACAAGTCACTCGGATACGAAATGTTGCAGAAGTAAGTCTGACACGAAATGTGTTGTTGAAAGAAGTTTCATACGAAGTGTTGTTGAAAAGAGTTTGACAAAAGGAGGAAGCGAACATGACCTAGCAGTTGCAGATATAAAGTATCAGTCGAAGTGAAAAGTACGAGTAGGAGCCACACACCATAGAGTTATGGTTGTACTTCAGCACTAAGACCGATGCAAGCGAGATGATGAGCCCAAGTCTAAACTGGAAGGTATGTGCTCTGATGTTACCGGTCCTAGACACCTTCGTAAAATTAATACTTCTGGTCGTATCTCCCCTAGCTAAAATAGTTAAATGAAAATTGATAATAAATGAGAAATGATATAAATGATAAATTGTTGTTGATGATAAATTGATGTTGTTAATAAATGATATTGTTTAAGTTTTAAATAGTCTAATCTTTTTAATATTAATTAATAATTCTTTTCAGGACTTACACAAAAGGTAAAAGTAATGGAGGGTTATTGCTTAAACACAACGCACTTTTAAAATTAAAATTAAATGTATGTTTAATTTTCAATTTCTTCGTCCGACAAACACCTTTAGAAATAAGTGATCTTGTCGTTTAGGATGCTTATCATGATTATATTTACTCATTTGTATACTTAGAACTTTTGATTTTGCTAATCTTAAGCCAGTTGATTAGAATAACTTCACATAAGCCAGTTGATTAGCTTGTTTGAGATAGAATTATTTTTTTATTTTCTGTCTGTTCAAGCTGATTTGCTGGATGTGTCGAAGCAGATAGCATTAGAAATAAAATACTTTTAGATTATTTATACTGTGAAATGACTATGTTATATTTTTAATTTCTACTGATTTTAATGAGTCTCCAAATACATTAATATACAACACTTTTTCTTATTTGGATTATTTGATAAAATAAAAAGTGGAATGACTGTTTATTTTCTGAAACATTGCCGTTGCTTAAAAATTTTGGCCCCTCAATCATTTAAAGCAAAATATTTAATTCATACAATTTAGTATTTTTTAGTTATGTTAAATTTTAAGTAAAATTAAAAATTTAGTTTATAAATTGTGAATTCAAAAAGCTGAAATTTCATTTTTATCTAATCTGATAATTGCATTTTCGATTATAAAGGGGTCGGTGTAAAGAAATCTTACTTTCTTTATTTTTCAATCACAGAATAGTAGATTGAAACTTTCACATATTTTAAAGCTATATGTTAATGTTGTCATTCAAAATATACAAATTTGAGTTATCCTTGCAAAACTAATTTAATTATGAATTAAAATTATTTCTTGGAATATGTTTATACCCTTAAATTTTTTTTCTCTACATTTCTTAAAATTAAGGAATATATATAAAACAATAATCTGTTAAAAATAATTTTTATACCATTCCATAAGTGAAGGCAAGAAATTGATTAGGTTTTCCTTTTCGTTAAGGAAAAATTCACATATTTCACTAATATGTAATTTTTATTCTAATTTTTTTATCAATATGAAATTAATGTGAATATTTTAAAACAAATTCAGAAAATATAAATATAATTTCAAATTTTTGACATTTGAAAAACAAATACATTTCATACCCTTTTTTGAATTTCTTCATAACAAAAAATATTCCATGTTATATGAACAATTTTGACCTCTCAATCATTTAAAGCAAAGTTTATTCATATAGTACAGTAAATGGAAAAACTAAATGTGTTCACTTGTGAAAATACTTGCATAAATAAATTTAAATTATAAAAGAATGATGTTATAAAAAAAAAATAATAAATCCAAAGAAAAAAAAATTAAGTAGCTTCAAAACTACTTGGATTTTGATGTGTATCAATGTATATACATATATATATATATATATATATATATATATATATATATAGAGAGAGAGAGAGAGAGAGAGAGAGGGGGATGAATCCAGAAATTTTTTTTGAAGGGGGGGGGGAGACATGGATTTCTTTTTTACATACAAAGGATATCCAAGATCCAGTAGAGTGCCAATTATATGGATTAGTCAGTTATTTTCGTATAGCATTCTAATAATTGTAAATGTAACTTTATTAATTGTATATGAAATTTGTAAATGTTTCACCGATTTTTTTCACACCCAACCATTTAGGGGCGCGGTAGCCCATTGGTTAGCGCGCTGGAGTTGCACTCGGTAGGCCCGGGTTCGATTCCAGCCACTGCCAAAACTGCCGCCGTGTTCACGCGGAGTACGACCACGTTAAACATGTGGGTCCGTAAGTCCTTCCGAGAGGTTGGTGGTAGGGGAAGGAGGGTGCGATCCCTGTGGATGCCTCCCCCACTGGGTTCCGGTCCAAATTGGGTGGCACTTCCCGGCCGTCCAAACAGTTACCTTACACCTTTCTGGTAGGTCGGACGGTCTGGGTCTCAACAACAACACCCAACCATTCGATTTTGTTGAATAAAAGAATTACTAGGTGTAAGTGTAATACATACTGTGTATATATATAACTGTAAGAAATAAGTGTATATATATATATATATATATATATATATATATCAGATATTTCGATATATATCCAAAATGTTATTTAGAAAATATAGTACCCCATAAGTAAAACTAAGTGTTTTATGCAAGTAGGTAATGTATGTAAACTAATAAATACAGAAATGTCATTTAGGAATGATTGCTTGTTTTGTAATATGAAAATATCAAAACATGGGTGATATTTTTCTTGAGATTTATAACCCTCCATGCTACTATCATTAATATAGTAAGTCATTACTAAACATACTCCTTTAACTCCTTATTCATAAGGATATTATCACTGCACAAACTTACGTATGCTCTTACTTATAAATGATTGATTGTATTCGTAAGTAAGTTTGGAAATCATCTTTTTCACATATTACATTAAAAATATAGGTGGTATGATAGTATGATTAAATGAACTACATTAGGAAACAAAATATGTATTTTCAAATTTCTTTTTTCATACTAAAAAAATAGCGATTCAACCAAGTACAAAATTGTACTTGATTGTCGAAGTATGTATAAAAAAATTCCTGATATATTTTTAAAATAAATATATCTTGCAATAAAGCAGAGATAATAGCCTCAGCCTTTTTTTTAACGAAATTACAATAAAATTTAACTTTAAACCACTGGTTATATAAAATATTAAGAATTCTCTGCATTGAGCAATTAAAAAAATATATATGAGGCTCTTGATTTAAATTATAAAAGAATGATGTTACAAAAAGAAAAAATAATAAAGCCAAAGAAAAAAAATCAAGTCGCTTCAAAACTACTTGGTTTCTCTCCCAAGCTAACTGAGAATCCGGTGGCCTATCTATGATGACTCATAATACTAGACTTCGGGCTTTCTTATCTAGGTGGTGTTGGCCAGACATACCAGCCTTGATGTACAGGACATCACACAGCACTTCGAGACAGAGACATTGTGAGTCACACTTCAACACTACCAATGAAAATGCTTTAGAAACCGAGGTCATTCAGTGGCGTTAGGCCATACTTGGGACCAATTATACAATACATTACGGTGAAGTGAAGCGAACCTCCATTCGTGTCACAGTAACATGTTCTTTTCAGAATACGAACTTTATCAACTACAGTGTGTCCATAAAATCAATGACATATACTCAGACTTTAAACGTAGGAACGTGGACTATGAAATATTGCTAAAAACATAAGCTGGACTTAGTGTTAATGGAATGAACTTGGCACAAAAAGAATTTGGCGTCCTATAGAACAAATAGAAAAACCTGTTACACGATATTGCAGTCTATATTTGGGAATATTATTATTATTATTATTATTACTTTGATTTTTATTGTATGGCTAATATGTATATTTTGATATTTGATATTTTTATGGTATAAGTTGTGTTTACAGTCACAGTTTGTTTTTTAACCCCGTTGTTTTTTCCCAAAAACATTAGGGAAGTGGGGTAAATGTTACATAGTGTTTTCCAAAAATATGTGGCATTGCGAAATATTGGAGAGGAAGGCGACCTGCAAAGGACGGTCCCTAGCCCTGTTAAAAATATGTATAAGGTTTCCCTTTGGCCACCTGCAACGGAAAAGGTCAGTGGATTCGGACGGCATGCAAGCGGGAGGCGCATCCAAGATGGAGGAACGCTCCACGGGTGGTACGGGGCGCACCCGGACCCAGATGTCACGCCGGAGCGTGGGATCTTGACCAGCTGCACCGATAATTCAGGGGCTTCTGCCCAAGCCCTCTGTTATGGTCTAGCCACTGGTAAAACAGTGACATTGCACCTTCCAATAATATTAAGGGGGCTTAAACCTTGCAGCGAATGAAAATTTAAGAGGGAGGAGAGATCGACTTGGAAGATTTTCGAGAGAGACAATTATTAGTTTGAAAGTCGAGAGTGCCTTTTGCGATCTGATAGAGTGAAGTTGTATAATAGTTGTCGGAGCGAGATGATTCTTCGCCGGTCGCCGCCATGTCATCGCACTCGAGCCCTTGCTGGACCCAGAAAAGAAGGTAGGTCTTTGGATTCATGCATTACTCTAAGTTGAATTTCTCTCTCTCCATTCCTTTAATTATCGCTACCTGAAGGGATTAATGATCTTGCATTGTGGCCCCAAACCAAATGCGTTGTTTTAAGAACCACAAGTCAGACTCTCGAAATATGTATTTCGGTGCTAAATAATACCCTGTAATTTAAAGAAAAGATAACCTTTTGAAGTGTGTGACTATTTTTAAAACTTGAGAATTGTGAGTAAGAATATGGTAGAATTAGTGGTTAATGATTTACGATGTATTAATGTTTTAGAAAGTGTTAATGATTTACGATGTGTTAATATTTTAAGGGAACAACTTTTAAGCTCAAACCTTTTCATATTTTAATGTTAAATTGTGTAAATAAACTTGTTATTCGTTATTTTAAATCTAATCGGCGTCCTCATTTCCAAACCTTTTAATTACTTCTTAATTTTCAGATTAAATCTATACGATCACTACAGCCGTTAACTCTATGTTTAATGAACATGATAGGTAGTTATCGCGTCCAAACCGGGCGTGTGGGAATTTCCGCGCAACAAATGGCATAATAACTTGGAAATATCAATAATCCCTGAATCAATAATCCCCGAAAATATCAGTAATAATAATATTTAAACCCGAAGACCGTAAATGATATTATCCAGTCAAAAATGCAATGTCAATGAAATCTATTTAATATACATATCTTTATTATTCAAATCGGAAAAGATTTAATAAAAATCGCATGCCCCATAAACACATTGGATTTAAATCCGTTGCGAAGCGACATTATATCAGTTGCCTCTGGAAATAATATTGTCTGAATAATTCTATCTCCCTGGAAGGTTTGGCGACATTTTTCAAAAGTCGCCAAATTTATCCCCAAGTGGGACTATAGAACTGAAGTCCCACTTGACGACAAATTGACGAAACATCATCACAATACTATCCACTAACAAAATGCAATTAATTTCATTTATTAAGCGCAATTTTATCAATAATTTTATAATATTTTTATTGATTTACAAACATTTTTATCAATTTGGTGACATTTTAAAAATTCGCTAAATGTGTTACTAAGTAGGACGGATGGACTGACAGACAAATGCCAACGAAACATCATTTCAGTACTCTCTTCTCACAAAACAAAATACATTTATTTGATTTGCATCGTTTTCATCAATTTGACGACATTTTCGTCGATTTGGCAACGTTTAAGAAAAGTTGCCAAGTTATCAATATCCCGCAAAATTCTTAGCTCTGAATTTGCAGATCTGATTAAAACATCCTGATCCCGTTTGTATATACTAAATGAAAACACTAAAATTGTATTAGAAGATATTATACCCGTTCTACTATATTTCTGTTTCAACAATCGGCTAAATGAGTTTATTGTCTAAAAACAATATACGAGTTTATTAGCTAAACACAATATATAAGTTTGAAAACTCTGCAAAAATAAACGAAAGTGATGTAAGCAGTCCGTAATTTATATAATTAAAAGAAGAATCAAACCGTTCATTTATAAGATATATTTTTAAATCCATTTATTTATTATTCAAATCGAAAAAATAATAATAAAAATTAACAAATACATTTGATATAATTGAGTTGTTGAGCAACATTATATAAGAAAGAATCTTTGTCATAAAATGCTGATAATTAAATAACCATTTTGATTTCGTAATATTTTTCATTGTTGAGTAAGAACCTGCGAAAATAATGTAGTTAATAAGCTTAGTAGCTAATAAAAGCAATGAACTCCAACCAAACTCAGAGATATAATTTTTTTTTTCAAATAAATTGGCGGAAAAATATCGTCTTCATTATGCTATCTCTATGGAGGGTTTAATTATGTCCATTTTAATTCATGTTTCAAACCTGCGATTTTCAAAAGTGACTAATAAGCACAACTCCAATCTAAAACTCCAATCTAAATCAGAGATATAATTTTCTTTAAATAAATTGGAGTAAAAATATCGTCTGCATAATGCTATCTCTATGGAAGGTTTAATTCTTCGTTTTTAATTAATATCTCGACAACCCCTGGTCTTAGAAACTCAAAATATAGACTAACTTTTAAGTGGGGCGATTTCAAGGCTACACACAAAATTTCATTAAATTCGGTTCAGCCGTTCTCCCGTGATGATCAGACAAACAAACAGACGGACAGACAGACAGATTTTCAATTTTATTTATATAGACGTAGAACAGGGAACGAGGGGTTTAGTACCTGTTTTATGTATCGCCGGCTTATTCTCAAGCAACTCGTGCTCTATATGCGCCCTCCTTTAATAGGGCATAAGTCACAATTCAAGTATTAGACGACTATATTACAAGCACTAGCAGCTGGGCCAACGGCCGTACCGTGCTGAAAACACCGGTTCTCGTTAGATCACCGAAGTCAAGCAGCATCGGGCGCGGTTAGTACTTGGTGGGTGACCACCTCGGAACACCGCGTGCTGTTGGCCATCTCGGGTGCGGTATCCCCGTGGTTTGCGCGCTAGATTTGCACGCTACCACAAATGCCGCCGTGTTCATGCGGAGTACGATCACGTTAAACATGTGGGTCCGTAAGTCCTTCCGAGAGGTTGGTGGTAGGGGAAGGAGGGTACGGTCCCTGTGGATGCCTCCCCCACTGGGTTCCGGTCTAAATTGGGTGGCACTTCCCGGCCGTCCATACAGTTACCTTACACCTTTCTGGTAGGTCGGACGGTCTGGGTCTCAACAACAACAACAAGCACTAGCAGCATATTCGTTCTTCGTACGGAGTATATAATATAAAGAAACTTATAATTTGCAATCATGTGCAAATTCTGTTAAAATATTAAATTTATTGCTCCTAAAGAGAAGTTTAAGAATATATGTTCTCACTATGCAAAATTATCTTCACGGGCAGATCTGAAGAATAAAACATCCTGGCCCCTTTCGTAAGCAAATTTACAAAAAAAAAAAAAGAAATGAATCAATATATGCAACCCCGTACTACTTATATTATCGCAGATTAGAAAATATGCCAGTGTTAGTAGAAGATTACCCGTATTACAATATAAGGCTCAAAAATATTTGCCAAAATAAAAGAGATGACGCAATAAATTGAAAATATCAATAATCCCCGTACTCTGTATACCAGAAAGTCGTAATTTATTCCAATATATGCCAATATACCTGTACTACTTATATTCTCGTAGATTAAAAGATATACCCGTGTATTTGTAGAAGATTACTCGTACAACTTATAATATATGAGTTTAAACAATTTTTGCCATAATAAAACAATTGCATAATAACTTGAAAATATCAATAATCAACCCTGAATCAATAATCCCCGAAAATATAAATAAAAATAATGTTTAAACCTGAAGGCAGTAATTGATATTATCCAGTCAAAAATGTTATAAGGAAAATCAAATCGTTCTTTTCTAAAATAAATTTTTATATCCATTTATTTATTATTCAAATCGAAAAAATAATTATTAAAATTAACAGACAGATTTAATTTAATTGCGTTTCTGAGAATATGATATAAGATAGAATCTTCCTCACATAAACTGCGAAATTAAATAACCATTTTGATTTCTTTATACTTTTCATTGTTCAGTAAAAGCTTGTTGAAGATAAACCATGGAGATAGATTTCCCATTTAAATCATGTTTCAAACAATTCATGTTTTCAGAAAGTGACTAATTAGCTCAGAAAATCTCCCATCAAACTCAGAGATTAAATTTTAATTCACTTTCAAACGATTTTCAAGCTTTTCGTTTGGATAAACCACGGAGTTAGAGAGTAGAACTCCTAGGAAAAAGTTTCGTTTTTCATTAACGAAACTTTCGAACTAAACGAAAATTTCGTTTTTTACTAATATCTCGAGAACCGCTGATCGTAGAAACTCCAAACATGGACTAAATTTTAAGTGGGACTATTTCCAGGCTACCCACAAAATTTCATCAAATTCGGCTCGGCCGTTCTCCCGTGATGACGGGACAAACAGACAGACATACAGACAGATTTTCAATTTTATATATATAGATTTTAAATTCTTACTATATATATATATATATATATATATATAATATATATATATATATATATTATATATATATATATATATATATATATATATATATATATATATATATATATATATATATATATATATATATATATATATATATATATATATATATATATATATATATATATATATATAATAAAAAATGCCGGTTTTATTTTCGAAAGATCCCACAAATTTTTATAGAATAAAATGTTCTACTAACTAGACTAAAGGTACCTTCCCACTCACCGCAACGCAACGCACCGCAAAGGACGGTTGAGTTCACGCATGCGCTGTACGATGAAAAAGTGGGGGAAAGTCCTCTTCCGCGGTGAACGCAGGCCGCAACGCTAAATTCGAAATGGAACCGAATTCAACGCGTACCGCACGGTTGACGGCAACGCAACAGCCAATAGCATCGTAGATCACGTTTTTACTGCTAAATCAATATTTCGTATAGTACATTTTTGATTTGATCTTTTTTATATGGATTACTTTAGATATCAGAAGCTTAAACAGATGAATGAACAATAAAAAATATTTGGATTTGTCACACATCCGTATAAAAAAGCAAATAAATATTTGTTAAAAAATATTCACTCAATATACACTCAAGATACAAAATTAGTTTAAAAAGCGATATTGCCGATATTGACTGAAATGAAACAAACAAAGAAAAAAAAAACGTAAAAAGTATTTAAATTCAAGAATACCGTTATTAAAATATTATGTCTTAAACAAATTGAAGTTCATTACCATTTTATACTTGATTTCAATGGTTTTCAAATACGTATCTATTTTAAATATCCGAATATGTTCTTTGCTCATTTGTAACGTTTAAAATATTTCTCATTAAAGTAAACTTTTAAATTTAAAAATTATTTTATCTACATTTATATTTATTGAGTAATTATGTTTTAAAATAAATTTAAATGTATATTCCATCTATAGCTGGTATAAAGTATACTTCAAGATGTTTTTCAAAGTAACTTCGACATAAATTTTTATAAGCATTCAAACTTAAAAGAGTAAACTTTTCATATTTACATGTAAACTTATTTATTTTATTAAAAATAAATGATTTTCAAATGTATTGTAAATTTCTAATTGTCTATGTGCATTTAAAATAATAAAAAAATTCTTCAAATGTTGGCGCCAAATTATTAAAATACAACCTCTTTAAAATTTCAAAGTAGTTTGATTTTTGTTTCTATTCCAATCTAAAATGTTCAAAATTACATGTCGAAAGATAACTACTACTTGTATAATGATGTTCGATGATTTCTGTCTAATTTTATATGCACATTTTATATTTGCTATTTCTACAAACACTTTCTTAATTAAGAAGAGTACATTCCATCTATAGCTGATATAAAGTATACTTCCAAGATATTTTTCAAAGTAACTTCGAAATACGAGTGGGGGCCTATTCTAAGAATCACCCTAAGGCTATTTTGTATATAGAACTTAAAATAATTTAAAACAAAAAAATTCTGCAGATTGTTAAAGAAAAACTGTATTTGAATATTTTAGCAACAGATGGCAGCACTTGTAAAATTTAATATTCGCTTGGATTCGAACCAGAACGCACTCGTTTGCGGAGCTGATTCTCTACCACCCAAGCTAAAGCTTCACACCTGTAATGTACTAACAAATTATATCATGCAAAGCATTTAATGCTATTTTAGAATATTATTTTAAAAAGTAAACAAAATATGTTTTCAAGTTGTTTTAGGATTGCAATAGAGGGATAAAAAAAAGTCAATGAAGAACATACTTCAAAATTTATTTTTTGAATTCTGTCGGATGTTTTTTTTTTTAACGATTCGAGAAAGAGAACATAATTGCATTCGTTAAAACGAGGAAATTGCCATAGTGTAGTAAATATTCTAAAACAATTTAAATTAGGATCCTTTGGGTTTTGTGATGGAATCACTTTAGTTAGCTTATTTTAGAAAACTGATGAAATATGTATATATCGCCAAAGCAAATTCGCGTACGCTCTTGTTTAAATTCACAGACAGGCGAATTTTCTGAAACGCGTCAATACTGTAAACTAGCAAGCCGCTGGTAAATATAAATTTGAATCAGAAGAGACCAAAGAGATTTTATTAGTAATAATATCTTAATTTTTATTATATAATATTTCATGTATATAAAATCGCTTTGAAAGAGATGGTTTGTAAACATGGCCGCTGAACGAGGAGAAATTTCTGCGCTTGCATTTGATTGGCTACATTTCTTCGCCGTCGGCCGACAGTGTGAAGGGGTTTATTTTGTCGCAAAGACTTGCGTGTACCTCGAGCGTTTCCGTGAACCGTCTGCTGTTGCGTTGCGGTGAGTGGGAAGGCACCTTAAGCTGTGTACCAAATTTCAGGTCTCTAGGACGTAGGAAAATATGTAAAATATACCATCAGAGAAGTTGAAACAGGCAGACACGTAAACATTGGTCATGACGAGTTATATAAATGCTTTTTATAATATCCAATACTCCACTAAAAATTTTCTTGCCATAATGGCGTGTGGTTTTAAAAATTTCAGTCGCCATTTGGCGTCTGACGACAGACATTCGGCAACCCATCTTGGGAAGTTAAGAAAATATAAAAATACAGGAGAATATAAAATTACATATACAGGGTTCCTAGGAACCCTGTATATATATTTTAATGAAAATAATTTTGAGTTTATTGCACTTAATATTTAAGGGGATATTTTCAAATAAAGAAAACATTTAAAACTTCACAAATATTAAATTTAGAAATTCTTTAGCATTATTGTTTTTTCCTTATAATAAAATTCTCCAAGCTATGTATTGATAAACATGGTTGCTGTCCGACTTCACCTTCCTTCCTATAAGATATGAAATGCACACGGACACGGCAGATCGCAAACGCTTGCTTCAATTTCGTTCAGAACTGAATCTTTCATTAAAGAAAAATTTATTGCGCACAAATTTTTATAGCACACAACATACAGCTGTTTCGAGGATACGTTGGATTCCTTGTGTCAGTGCTGGATTGACCATCAAACCCGAAGTAAAAATAAGGTGGCCACAAATGGAGGAAACAGAAGGGTTTGTTTACTAAGACGGGGAACTTAAATTTCCACCTATAACTGCAAACAGTGGACAGGATTTAGTGCTTTCTTAAAAAGTGAATAAAAAGAATGAAGAACAAGCCCAATTAATCCAAAACATAGAACTAACACACAAGTTAAGGTGTCCCCAAGGCCCCAAACATAGCAGAAATGTTCCAACAAGGCGAGACAAGATTAAACGAGACCTGGCAAGACAAAACAAGCTCAAACATCACAGAAGAGGCCCAAAATGCCACGAGAAAGTTCCGTTGTTGACGTCAGTGTACTGCTTTGCGGAGATTGGTTTCTGCCTGTGCTGACTGAACAGTGTGTACCGAAAGGGATTTTTAGACCATTTTGCCCAATTACTGTATAAATTACCTAATTAATGCATTGTTTAATATATTTCTATTGCAATTTAACAACATTGATAAAATTCTAGTAGTCTTTTAATTTTAGGTTGTGGTTAACAGAAAGACAAAACAAGAGTGAAAGGGAACAACAGATTGGGTTTCTGAATTTGACTCCTCGACAAATTGGAAATAGCGGAATTTTTGAGGATGCTTTATTCGAAACACTTGATGATGTTATACAGAGATTTAATTCTATGATGCAATCTAATCCAATTCCAGGTAAAACACGCTTAAATTTTAAGAATTCGGAGGTAAATATCATTTGTTCTTTAAATGCCATTACGTCGTCTAGTTCGATAGGAAATGTTATGTCATTTGTGTATAATAAGTTTTAGTTTATTAACGTTACGTCGCAGGAGCTCCGTTCGGCAGCTCAACCGGCTGCTCATACCCTCGGGTGAGTAGGTCGGTCTGGGTTTTCCACAGGAGCTCCGTAACGAAGCTTTTTGACTTGGCTATTAGGATATATGTGTTTGTTTCTTAGCATACATACATTACTTGAACTATTTGACATATGTAGAAAAAGTTAACATTGATTGTTAGTGACTAAAATAATTCGTTGTGGCACACGCGTAGGCAAAATACATTAAAATTAAATAAAATTTATTAACATCATGTACAATATACATCCAAAAATATATTTAAAAACCTTAAGTGTTTTCAGGCATGTTGCAGCCGTTATGAATAGGTAGTTTGAAATGTATAAAAAGTGTAGAAACCTTGAGCGCTTTCGGGCACATTTCGCCAATCATGAGAAATTAAATTTAGATTGAAATGAAATCAATTACCAACAAATCATTGAAAGCATGCCAAAGAGGGTGTATCAGTTTCGATAGTGTAACAAATGCACCGTTGTTCATAAACTACTGGTGTTTGGAGATTCCATATAGTGTACAACGATGCACAGAGAAAAGATATATATATATATATATATATATATATATATATATAACAGAAAAAAACGAAGCACCATGGAGAAAGTGACTGTTTTTATTGAAATTAAATATGCGTACAGCTCATATACAGGTAACGAAATAATAACAAAATCAAGGCCGCAGGACCCATCAATGGTTAGCAATTGCACATTGAATTTTCAAATCAGTAATTGGTGAAACCCCCATTGGCGGCAATGCATGCTTATATACGTCTAGGTAAGGAGAGATAAAGTTTCCTAATGTCATCCTGCGATACATTCTGCAAGGCATTCATCAATTGTTGCTCCAGATCTGCTCCATTTCGGGGTGCCCGAATATGGCGGCCTAGCATGTCCCATACATGCTCGATCGGAGAAAGGTCTGGTGACCTTGCTGGCCAAGGAACACTATCAACAGCACGGAGACAGTCCACACATATGCGAACCGTATGTGGTGTGGCATTATCTTGTTGGAAAATAGTCCCAGAATGACGTGCCATGAAGTGTAACGCAAACGGACGCAGGATTTCATCAACATATCGTTGAGTTTTAAAGTTGTAAAGTTGTTGAGCTTTAAAGCAGGACGACTAGGGGCGACCTGTTGTCGTAAGAGATAGCACCCCCACACCATAACACCAGGGGCAATGGCTGTGTGCCTGTATAAAACAAAGGCTGATTGGGACTGCTGGCCTTGGCGCATCCACACAAGTACTCGATGGTCATTTGCTGAAAAACTGAAGCGTGATACATCATTGAACACTATACGATGCCATTTTGCTGGCAACCATGATGCTCGGCTACGACACCGTTCCAAACAACTTTGTCGATGTTGTGTAGTTATGGGCAGATATTAAAGGCCGCTGTGGGCGTAACCCCACCTCAGACAAGCGCCGTGAGATGGTGGAAGGTACAATGGATGGTATGGAAGAGACTGTAGCACGTTGGATGGCGGACAATGATGCCGTTGGGCCAGTTTGGGCCTGTCGCACAATCATCCGATCTTGCCTCGCATTCGTGTACCTTGGCCTTCCAGAGCCTTCATTCCATCGCTGAGTTTCTTGCAGCAACTATTGCTCCCAGCACCTTTGCACAGCAGTGTCCATTCGGTGTAGGTGGCGGCCTATTGCTCGGTATGATCAGCCAGCTTCAGGATTCCCGACTATACGACCAAGTTCGAACTCGTCTACTTGCTTATAAGGTCTTCGGCAACGTCATAACGGCTTCATTGGTTGTGTCTCCTTGGAAATGCAACGCCGATAACGACCAAAGATAAACCGTCCACATTTTTAACCTGTTTTATGGGATGCTAGTTGCGCAGTAGAAACGCGTGCTATGACCGAAGTTAATATTCATTGGCCTTGCAAATTTAATCATTTGCATACTTGGTATAAGGGAATATGTATGCGAAATTTCGAGATGATCGGATTACTCTTTAGGGGTGCTTCGTCTTTTTTTGCAGAAGAGTGTGTATATATATATATATATACACTTTTGAGATATATATAAATATATATATATATATATATATATACACAACACACACATATATATATGTATATATGTGTGTGTGTGTGTGTGTGTGTGTGTGTGTGTACAGGATGTCCCAAAAACATTGACCTCTGCTTTTATCCCTTAAATATTGATCTTAGACATATATAATAAATTACAAGTTTGCGCAAAAAAGGTACAGAATTTTATGAAATCGATTAAAATTTTCAATGGAATTAAATTTTAAGAAATACAAAATTTAAATTTTTATACGATCCCCTACAAAAACATTTTCAATTAATAAAATGTGCTCAATACACTAATAAGGCGATATACAAAATTTCAGCATTTTATCATAAAAAGTCCCAGAGATATAAAAAGACAAAAATGCTGACTTAAACCACTTTTCGGTGCATCGACATGGGTTCTCAGAGGGGAAAAATCATGTCGGCAGATCGCGTTTCAGAGGTCATACACAAATTATGAAAGAAAACAATGATTACATAAATAAATAATAATTTTGCAATTTATTGGTACAAAAGTATCTACACTGTGTAGAAATAATAACTTTACACAAAGATTACAAAGCTTGCTCAAAATGTTTTCCATCTATGCCAAGACAAAGCTGCATTCGCCTGATAACACTTCTGTACACTGGATCAAGTTCTTGTTCGGGGATGTCACGACAACCATCTTGAATGCGTTGTTGCAACTCTGCTTTATTTAAGGGAGGTGACAGATAAACAGTTGTGCGGAAACGACCTCACAAATAAAAATCCATAGACATTAAATCAGGCGATCTAGGGGAAATTCGACTGGCCCATGCAAGCCAATCCACTTGTCTGGAAACTCGTTATTTAACCAGTGTTTCACAACTATAGTATATTGAGCTGGAGATCCGTCCTGTTGAAAACATACATGTGGAAGTACTGTTAGGGGCAGTTCATCCATAAAATCGGGAATAACCGCATTCAGAATCTCATTAACATATCTGTCACCCGTCAAAGTACCATGATACAGTATGGGTCCAAGCAAGCAGTTTCTGAAAATACTACACCACTCATTTACAGAAAATTGCTTCTGGTGATAAATATAACGTACCACGAATGGATTTGTGTCAGACCAGAAGTGCTCATTTTGAGGATTTATGCATCCAACTTGTTCAAAACAGCATCCGTCAGTCTATATTACGTTTTCAAGAAAGAGGGATTTGCATCTTCCTGATTTAGAGCCCAATTACAAAAATCTAGGCGACGTTGATAATCCGTTGGCTGCAGTCCTTGCACAGCATGAATGTTAAACGGATGCTATTTATTCAGTCTCAGTATTCTCCACACTGTTGCACGTGGTACGTTCATTTTTGAAGCAGCGGTACGAATACTACTATGTGGATGAATGCAAAAGTAAGCCAAAATATCAATTTCTACATCAGTTGACTGAAGTCTGAGCCTACCTAGTACAACTACACGATGTACGCTCCCTCTTTCACGCACTCGTTGCACCAATCGGGAAATAAATCTCCCAGAATGATGTCGAGAATTGGGAAAAATACGTTGATATTCCCGTGCAGGTTCGTTAACATTGCGATTGCATAAACTGTACAGCATAAGCATTTCAAAAAGTTCTTCGTTGCTGTATTGCGACATACTGTTAGTACAGGCTAACTACACACTCAAAATGTAGCAGAAATATGAAATACTTAAGGATCGCTCAGACTGCCGTGTTACGTGGTAAACCACAGGTCCGGTAAAGACGCGAAGAAGGCCGTTTTCGTATAAGGAAGTAAATCAAGATGCATTATGTAAGTAATTAAAATGAAGAGACTTAAGTTAAACAATAACAAACAAACATTTATTCTATAAACAACATTACTGATACTATAAAAACAACATTATTAATAACCTCTTAACATTCCCGCTCTAACACAACAAAATATCTCTCACAGCGTTTTAATTAATGTATTTAATTACCGAACCTTATGTATTCTAATTAGGGTGAGAGAGAGCTAGAGTGCCAAACAGACCATCGTGTAAAATATGTGCAAGATCGCCTACCTTCATCATCGAAGATCACGAGCTCCTCCGATTGCCGTCCCAGAACAGCTTCCACGGTCCGCTGTTGACTCCGTCGCGCTTGCGACCTTTCAATACCACAGCACTCGAGCAAGTCCACGATTTTTCAATTTTCAAACTTCAAAATAAAATTGCTCCGTCTTTCTCTCTCTCTCCCCTACAATGTGCCCCAGTTTATTATTGGTCAAGTGAATTAAAAGATACGCCTTGCAGGTCTATTATTGGCCAAGTTCTCCCTTGAAATTTAAGAAATCAAATCTCATGTTTTAGGCGTTGAAAGTTCTCACGAAAATTTTCCCGTGAACCATGTGATAAATATTGACCTCTCGGGTCAGCAGTGCCAACCCCTCCCGTTCATCACAGGCACCTGATGCTCACTTGAAATTGAGAAGCCCCATTTTTCTTTCCGAACCATGTTCGGTACAGCTGCGTTTGAGGGAACGTTATAATTATTACCCCGCTGCATGAGGGACCATCTTCTCAGGTCTACTTCCTCTTTTAAAACTGTAATGTTACTCTGTGATGGCAAATTTCGATGTAATAATTACCCTTCTTCCCCCAAAAAATTTGGTGGGAAAAAAGCCAATTACAAAGTGACCAGTTCTCAGTCATTGAAGAAGTATCCGCTGTGTAGTTACATCATTCCTCTTTCAATTACTTCATCTTTTGTAACAATATACTGTACATACATATATATATATTTCATTACTACATAATATTATGGCAACAACATACAAAATATTGTCTGCATATATATATACAACTCAAAATATTCTGAAAAGTGTTAGATATGTGTCGTTTCAACGTGTTTCTTACAGTTTGAAAGTTCAGTGACGTAAGTACCAGTTCATTCACTGTTGTTCTGCATCTTACATTCTGCAGCTGTATTGTCTGAGGTATGTCATTTGTACCGTTCAGAGAAAAAAAATTGCAACTGTGTCTTTGTACAAATGTTCCCATGTCATGCACCCGTGTCCATACGTCACGTAAAAGTGTCCTCACGTTATATAAAGTGTTCACATGTTGTAGTTCCAAACTTCGGCTGTGAATTGGATACTTGTTCGTATCCGCGGCTGGCACATATGGTCCTCAATAGAATGATCTTGTCAATCGTAACTCGTTTCACACACCAATATGATGACATCATTGGAGTTTCTTAATTTTGGGTACCAATGTTACTGGTTGTACTGTTCATAACACGTGCAAAAGATGTGGCTTTCGTGGAATCAGCACTTAACTCGTTTGGAACAGATTATAACTGCATTGTAGTAGCCATTTGGATTGTTAGACGACTTCAATTATAGTACCACTGAAATCGTAACACCACCGAAATCGTTGAATCACCTGTAAATTGCTGCTTAACTGTTTAATGCTTTGATTAGGCTAATACATGCACATAGATCACACTTAGGCTCATTAACACTCTCCTCTCTTAAGCACTTTCTTAAGTATTACCTTTCTTATAAATTCATTATCCTTATTTTAAATTTGGTACCCGGTATACGAAATACTAAAAAAACTATTTCTTTTTATTCTCTCATTTAAATTCGATACCATTCTCAAAAATACATCACTCAAATTCCTACTATTTATTTACTTTAAATCCTTCCACTTTTATATATACATATTTTTCATCCTATCCATTTAAATTTTATACCTTACTCAAACTTAAATTATTCAAATTCTTATAATTTCTTTACTTTATCTTTCTCCACTTTTATACATATTTTTCATTTCATCATGTGTTCTTAACTGAACATGCCATAAATATACCTCATTTGCATACTTATAATAAAAACACTTAAATAATTACACTTTTCTCATACACTATCATTATAATCAACTACGTTCAATCCATTATTTCCGAAAAACAGTTTTAATTTCTCCTCTATTCCCTTCTCTTAGGTGAAAAAAAAACCCATGTAATCATTCCATTACCAACCTAATGAAACCGTTTTCAAATTTTTCCCAGTAACATTTTTATCTCACTGAAATTCTTTCATTGCATACATAATTATAAATTTCCTTTCATATATCATCTAACTCAATCCAAATCTCATAATTGAATATATAATTATAATTTTCCTTTCATATCCCTTCTAACTATATTCAAATCCCATAATTGAATACATAATTGTAAATTTTTCCTTCATATCCCTTCTAACTATATTCAAATCCCATTATATAAAATCTATCGAATTCATTCACCTCTCCTTTTCCCATTTTTACTTTCCAAAATTTGAATATCATTTATTTCAGTCCCTAAACCATTCGTTCCACTACCATTTTTCCAGTTCTCCAAAGATCCTGTTCCTTTAACGTTGCTTGGACACAAGGCCGAATTGCCCTTGGCTTTTTGTCAAACCCTGGGAACGAGCTCCCCCGATCGCCTTAAGGCTTGCCTCATCCGGGCACTACTTCGTGTGAGGTCCTCTAAACAATTAGCTGTACACAACTGTTATATGTCGTTTGCCTAAAATGGCAAAAGTGTTCACTCGGCTTTCAGTTGTGTGTTTTAGCCTACTCTGTGTCTTGCCTACAGAGGTTCCAAAGGATTAAACGAAACCCAGGATTACTCCATTATTGCTTGGATTATTACTACGGTTAGTGTCTTTTTGTTCTTCTATTGTATTTTATTTATACACCTTGTTTATTCCCGTTAAGAGTATCTATATCCAAAACCTCCCTCGTTTTAAATTTTCCCTCGCCAGCGCCTGGCGTTTCTTTCAAAAAAATATGTCGCCCCTTCTTTTTTTATATCTGGAAAGCCTTTTTCCTTTAGAACTTCTCTATTTATGTAAACTACAATTTGCATATTTTTAATACCTTGTTTATTCCCGTTAAGAGTATCTATATCCAAAACCTCCCTCGATTTAAATTTTCCCTCGTCAGCGCCTGGCGTTCCTTTAAAAAAAATGTGTCGCCCCTTCTTTTTTCTATATCTGGAAAGCCTTTTTCTTTTAGAACTTCTCTATTTATTTAAACTACAATTTGCATATTTTTAATTACCAATTATCTATTTATTTAAACTACTATTTTTTTTAATTACCAATTATCTATTTATTTAAACTACTATTTTTTATTTTTAATTACCAATTATCTATTTATTTAAATTACTATTTTTTTATTTTTAATTACCAATTATCTATTTATTTAAACTACTATTTTTTAATTACCAATTATCTATTTATTTAAACTATTTTTCTTTATATCCTCTCGCGTATTGATCTAACAAAGATTGATCAGTCTGCTAATTAAATCAAGGACGCGAAGAGAAAGTTTATTTTTGTTATAAGATTTAACTGTTCTTTTACAACTGTCTCTAAAAATTCAAAATATCCCTTTATTTGATATTCCTTATTATCTTACCCAATTAAATTTTAACTGACTGGTATTTAAAATTCTCTTTAAAAAATCTTCTTTTTACATGTATCTATCTATTTCTTACTTCCATACCCTTTCATTAATATTTACTTAATATTTATTTTAATTTATTTTTAACTTTTCCCTTCTAAATGATTAAAATGTATCTATCTTTTTCTTACATAAGTTAGCTGAGTTATTTTTTTTCAAAATTAATTTCCACCAGATATTTATTACCGTTCTTACCCATTTTCAGTATCCCTAATTGTAGCCTACCATTCTTAAAATTATTTTTCTTTTGCCCTCAAAACGATATTTCCATAGACTTCTGACAAAGTGCACCCCTTTCCTTAACTTTTTTTATTCAAAAAGTGTAACTTGCCTTCTGTGCTATCTACGCTCTTAAAATTTGAATTAATATCCCAATTACTACCGCCTCTCATTCTTAAAATGATTATTGTCCTCAAAACGCTTCTTTTTATCGGATTCTAACGATGCCCCCCCCCCCTTTTTTTTCAACAAATTGTAACTTGGTTTCTCTGCCATTTATGCTCTTAAAATTTGAATTTAATATACCCACATCTGTAGCCTAGCATTCTTAAAATTATTTTGTCCTACAACGATAATTCTTATGCATTCGTAACAATGTCCCCCCCTTTTGTTTTCAACAAAGCGTAACTTGTCTTCTCTGTTATCTATCTTTCCCAAAATTTGAATCAAGCTTTGCCCGTATTCTTACCTATGTTTAAATTCATTCAGTGACTTAAATGTATCAATTTAAATTTAAATTCTCAAATTCTTTAAATTAAAGACCTCAGCGCGTAACCATGTTTAACCCTTACCGGTGTGGGAAGAAGGACTGACTCTACGTAGTTTAATTCCACTATCTATACCTTCCCCTTATAAATTCTTCCTCATTTGGCTTTCTTGCAATTCCCCCATCTCTTTCTCCGTGCTTCCCTCAATTTGTGTATAGCCCCCTGTTCTGTAAGACTCGGATTCTCCTGAGCGTTCCCCTCCTGCTCCATTTGTATATAACCCCCGTCTATATGTCCCCCTGATTTTGTGTTAGTGTATTCCCTTGTGCATCTTATCCTCGTTTTCTCCGTGTTTGCATCATCTCCCATAATTTCAGCATTTGTGTTTTCCTGCCTTGCATCCGAGTTTGCGTTCGTCGTATCATCTTGAGGGATGCTTGTGCCCTGGGCTGGGCTCTCCGTATTTTCGTTTTGCGTCTCCGCTGAAACAGGTTTTGCGTGAGTGGAAATGTTTTGAGAGTTTCGCTGTTCCGTCGCTCCAGCGCTCTGAAGACTTGATTCTATATCCCAAATTAAGTGCGGTATATTCTCAGTGTGTGGATTTTCGCAGCACTTCAGTTTCGGTTTCGGTTCTGTGTGTAAAGGGGTAGGCAGAAGAGGTGATTTACATCTGATTACGTTCGCTTCCTTTAAATGTGGCTTTCGCTCTGGCAATGTCCTAAGTCTATTTATGTGAGCTCTAATGGTTTTGCCGAATGGCTTGTCACACAGTTTTATTTCATAAACAAATCTATTTATTTTATTTATTACGCGATACGGTCCCGTGTGATTCCCCGTTTTAAACCTGTTATTGTTATACTCCATAAACACCCTCGACCCAATTTCTAAATCCCTAAATTTTGCTCTTTGAAACTGTTGTCTTTCCTGACATTCTTTCGCGAGAATTAAATTTTTATTAGCTTCATTAAACGCGCTGTTCATCACAGTAATTTTTCTTGCTATAAAATCCTGATATGTTGTTTCTGGCGTGTTTTCGGTGACATTTGTTTCAAAAAAGGTTGGAAGGTCTCTTCCAAAAAAAAAGAAAGTTTGGTGTTTATTTGGTGCTTGAGTGTATTGTCGCGTTGTAAACTGTTACATGGCATTGTACTGCTGTATCCCAGTATGGAGAATTCTCCGCTAATGTCGATAAGGTATGTTTTAGTTGTTTGTTCGTTACTTCTAAGATAGCATTTACCCACGGCGAACGTATTGATGCAATTCTAGCTGCAATTCCAACTTTTCTGTCATAATTTTATGTATGTCTGATGTAAATTGAACACCCGCGTCGCTGAGCACCGTCTGAGGACTGCCGAAATTCATAAAATATGATAAAAGTTTATCAGCGACCGTAGTGGCCGTTATGTCCGGTATCGGGAACATTTGTATATGCTTCGAAAAATGGTCTACTACCGATAGTACATATTTATTGTTTTGAGAGCTAGTTTTAAAAGGTCCGCAAATATCTGTTGATGAAATCTGTACCGGTCCATCAGGAATTGGATTTCTTCCAAGATGTACGGCGTGGTTTTTTCCTTTTTTTCTACACGATTCACAAGATGAAACATAATTTTGTGTATCGCTGTACATGCCGTTCCAATAATACTTATCAGACAACAATTTATATGTTTTGTCAATCCCTGCATGTGCTACGTGTGTAACCGCTAAAATCTCTCTCTGTAAACTCCTGGGTATTACTATGGTTTTATTTAAATTATCTCTCCATGGTCGGTCCTTCCAGTTTCCAACGTGCATTAGTAAGTTTGTCTCCTCATCTATGTACAACGAATCATATTTTTATTCTGATTATACTTACGATTTTGTAAATTTTCCCTGATTATGTTTAATTTTGAATCTTTAATTTCTTCTTCTAAAATTTTATCTAACGATGGGATGTCTGTTATCGTGTTTATCTCCGCAATATACACAGTATCCTCGTTGACATATCCGTTTCTTTTCACCGTATTTTCGACAATAATATTATCTATTTAGTTAATTTCTACATTTGTATTTTCTTTGTTTTGTTTTCCCTTATTTTGCTGTGTTTTTTTACCCTGAAAATCATCCCTACTTAAGATATCTGCTAGTAAATTATCTTTTCCCGGAACGTGAATAAATTCGTAGTCATACTCCGAGATCTCTAAAAGCCATCTTTGTAAAACGCTAGGAGGATTATATATTTTCAAATGTTGTCCTAAAGGCATGTGGTCTGAGAGCACAAATTTTCGTCCGAAAAGAAAATTTCTAAAAAATCTCATTCCCTGGTGCATTGCCAGCAACTCAATTTCCACTGCAGGGTATTTTTGCTCTTGTATGCTCAGTTTCCTGCTAAAATACGCTGTAATTTGCAGTCTCTCAAAGTCGGCTTTTGGAATGCCAATGGAGTGCATTCCAGGCTAGACGAGGTGCGTGATTTTGTTGTAAACAATAACTTTGATGTATTCATGATTAGCGAGACTCATCTCGCCTCTCCCTCTTCTCCTGCGATATGCAATTATATCGGATATTTTTCATATAGGCCCATCAACCCTGCTGCATATCGTAGACGTATCACCGGCGGCACTGCACTTTATATTAAAAATAATATACCCCATCACCGTCTGAGCGCCCCGGCTTTCACGAAGCTTGAA
The DNA here is from genome assembly GCA_951213105.1 of Amaurobius ferox. NCBI lineage: Eukaryota > Metazoa > Arthropoda > Arachnida > Araneae > Amaurobiidae > Amaurobius > Amaurobius ferox. Next base: position 186,965,476 of record OX578133.1, read on the forward strand.
GCCACGCTCGTAAAGGTCACTATTCCAAATTTGGTCCCGATTACACTTGCTTCGGTGTATAACCCTCCATCAAATTGTAATGCTTCGGCTAATATTAGGGATTTAGAAGCACTTTTGAGAATCAGCAGTAACATGATCATAGCTGGCGACCTAAACGCTCGCCATCGCAACTGGGACACAGCTTCGAACAGCAATGGCGTTGCTCTAAATCGATTGGCCCAGTGCGCCAACCTCAGGATTATAGCTCCTCCCACTTCGACCCACTTTCCTCTCGCTGGAAGGCGAAACCCTAGTACCATTGATCTGGCCATCTTTCGGAATATTCCATTTGAATATACGATCAGAACTGATACTGATTTATCATCTGATCACCTTCCAGTGATACTGACCCTTAAATTTGACAATTTATCTTTGGACTACCCGGAGGAGCTAAATACAAACTGGGATGACTTCAGGTACATCCTTCAAAATTTCAAAGCACCCCCCCCCCCTCAAAATTGCCAGCACTGATGACTTAGAAAAATGTGTCATCGATATGAATCATGTACTGCTAGAGGCAGTCGCTGAGGCCTCGAAACCAAAAACTCCACGACCTAATTATCACACTCTTCCAGGTGATATTAGGGACAAAATTAGACAGCGTAACAGGTTACGAAAGGATTGGTAACGCACCAGGTTCCCCTTTTACAGCGTTTGCTTTCGTAAACTTCATCATGAGATCAAGGCTATGATTAAAACACACACCCAGCAACGCTGGAAAACACACCTTGAGGGACTTACACCCACGAATCACAGTCTCTGGCGAACTACTAAACGCATGAGAACAACTAAAACTTCAATTCCGCCCATTAATGGCCCTAATGGACTCGCCCAGACTGCGGAGGAAAAAGCAAATCTGTTCGCAGATAGCTTGGAACTCCAATTTACACCACATATCGACCACAACTTCAGCCACACATACACTACCACTGAACAGGGTTTACAACAGACCAATCACAGAGCACTACACGTACAAGCACCCAACGACTTAGAGAGAATCTCTCTGGCTGAAATACTGCATATCGTTGATGGACTGATCGTAAAGAAAGCACCCGGCCTTGATAAAATAAGTAATCGCATCATCAAAAATCTTCCAGACCTGTATATATGTTGTATTACCATGCTGCTGAACCATATGTTGGAACTTCGTTTCCTCCCCACAAGTTGGAAGACCGCTGTCATCATCCCTATTCCAAAAGCAAACCAAAATCTCTCGCTAGCCGAGAATTTCAGACCAATAAGCCTACTTTCTAGCCTCTCGAAAATCTATGAATTGGTGTTGCTTAAGCGTTTGGATAGTTTCTGCCGTTCGAAGAATATTTTGATACCTGACCAGCATGGATTCCGAACTGAGCATTCAACGCAATCCCAACTTTTGCGTGTTGTCGAAACTATCCATAAGAACGCTACCAACAGACAGTATACTACCATAGTATTTTTCGACGTGGCTAAGGCCTTTGATAAAACTTATCTGCCTGGGCTTATTTCCAAGCTGGTGCGACTTGGCATTTCGACACAACTTTTGACCATCATCAACTCGTACCTCACTAATCGTTCTTTCTACGTACGAGTTGATAAAACTCTCTCTACAATCAGACCAATCAAGGCCGGAGTTCCTCAGGGAGGAAACCTCAGCCCTCTGCTTTTCAACTTATACATCAACGATATTCCAAGCACACCTAATGTTAAGCTGGCCATCTTTGCAGATGACACAGCGTTGATTGCGAGCAGCCGTGCACCACAATACTCTATTAACACACTGCAGACATATATTAAGAATAGCCTTGAGCACTGGCTCATGACCTGGAGGATCAAAATTAAAGCGACCAAAAGTGCAGTTGTCATTTTTAAGCCTAATCACTACCGAGGAGCCAACAGAAATTTCATACTGAATATCTTCAACGAACCCATCCCATTCTTCCATTCTGCAAAGTACCTGGGCGTCACATTGGACGCCCACTTAACCTACAAAGAACATATCTCAAAAAAGATCGAATCGACTACCAAAACTTATAGAGCTCTCCTGCCCCTCCTCGGTAGGAAGTCACATCTCTCTCTCGAAAATAAGTTGATTGTTTACAAACAAATCATTGTACCGAGCCTTTTGTATGCCTGTCCAGTATGGGGGTCGTCAGCAAAAGGCCACATAGAGAAACTGCAAGTTTTCCAAAACAAAATCTTGCGATGCATCGTCAATGCTCCTAGATATGTCCAGAACGAAGTGATACACCATGACCTTAAAATCTCTGGCATTTCAGAGTATATTGGGCTTTCCACTCAAAATTTCTACAAGAAAAACTCCAGTAGACTCTGTATGAGTGACGTTGATCAGGTCTATGACCCGATCGCGCCTTCCTATCTCAGGAAGCGCAGGCCTCGGCACCTTCTGTTTGGCTCTAACGAGACCAAATGGAAAAAGTGCGTTACCTAGTTCCTCAAACGGGTGTTTCCTAGTTTTTCAAATCCTCTCGCGGATCGAAGATAGATGGCGCCACTCCGATTCAAGGACTTGGCGTTTTTTCGACTCTTCCTTCACGGCCTAGTCACGGGCCAATAGAATGGCTTGCTTTTGCCACCGCGTCGCATGTTAACGACATCTTGTCCACGTTCTATAATATATTGATTTAATACTACAAAGTATCTCTTAAAATTGTATATCTGTTAAATTCATTTAGAAATTGTATTTCATTTAGAAATTGTACTTATTGCACATTAAAATGTGCCAGCGTCTGCGTAACAACAAGCAGACCTTAGTGTGTCCCTGAAAAGGGCCTTTCTTTTTCACAACGAGCAAGGAAATTATAATATCACTATACTGTAAAATGTAAAATTGTAAAACTTATTATTTAAATTATTTATCAAATATTTATCTACCCAGGGAAAGTTTATCCTACTTTAATGTGTAAATTGTAATTGTAATTGTAACTGTAATTTCTAACATAAACTTAAACTTAACTCTTAACTTCGCCAACCTTATTGATTGGCTCCTGCCCTGCCCCGCCCCCTTTCTTCCCAGTACCTACTTGCGGTTCAGCCTCCCAAGACAAGGATTTTCATCGTTCTCCAGCAACAAGCCAACCACAGCACAGCACCCTCATCACCGAGACGAGTGCCAAAGACGATCGCTATTGCTATAAGAACTTTACGAAATGGACATTGCTATATTCGATGTGGGGTTACGCGTCTGAGACGCAGGTACCTCGTAAGCTAAACGTCTTGGCTTGGCTCTTGTATGCTCAGTTTCCTGCTAAAATACGCAATAGGTTTTAAAATGCCTTCTCTGTACTGTAGCAGAGCGCCTCCTATGGACTGAATACTGCCATCTATATTACGGAAAAAGTCTTTGTCAAAGTTCGGCTGTATTAGTAAAGGTTTTTTAAAAAAACACTCTTGAAGTTCATGGAACGCTTCTTCACATTTATTACTCCACTGAAATTTATTATCTTTTCTCGTTAGATCTGATAAAACCGCGGTTAATTGTGAATAATTTTTTATCGAATTTCTGCAAAAGTTGCAGATTCCTAAAAATAGTTTTAATTTCCTTAAAGTCTTTGGTACCGGAAAAGAAGTTATCTTGTTTATATTATCGTCCGTTGGCGTAATGGCGTGTAGGCTAATTTCAAATCCTAAGTATGCTACCTTTGTTACGAAAAATTTACATTTACTGAGCGTCAGAGTTAGGTTCCATTTCCTTAATCTCTCAAATCTTAATCCTAATTTGTGTATCATTTCCGAATATGAGTTAGCCGGGATAATTATGTCGTCAATGTAAGCTTTGTATATTTTGCTCTTGTAAGTCCGCTAATACGATGTCCATAATTTGTTGAAAAATTGGAGCTGAGCTTATATAACCAAACACTAACCTCTCAGATTGATAATTGCCATAAGAGGTGGTAAAAGCAAATAAATTTTTTGTGTCCTCTGGTAATACAACTTGGTTGAAAGTCGCATGTAAATCAAGTTTTGAAAAATATTTATATCCCTCTAATTTCGTTATTATATCATTAACTTTAGGAATTTTATAAGGGAAAATGGTCGAAATATTATTAATTAATCTTAAATCTAAACATAAGCTGTAATCGCCACTCGTTTTTCTTACTAATATCATAGGCGATGAAAAATTAGATTTAGTTTTAGCTATTATTCCCGTTTCTTCTAATTGGCTCTTTGCGGTATCTTGTGGTGCGTAGGGTACATCATATGGCCTCGAACGTATTGCGTGGTCATGTGCTAACTTTATTACAGGTTTGACGATGTCCGTAGCTCCTAATGTTTTTAATGATTTGGAAAATACGTCCGCGTATTGCATAACAAATTTTAGAAAATCCTGCTTAGTGTTTTGATCCATGTGGTCAATTTTAAAATCCTGTGCTTTCAAATTGTTTTCCTTTCTGCAATTATTTCCTGTCTAGTCTCTATTAAATTTATCATTTCCTCGTATTTCGGTGTCCGTTCGGTGTCATTAATTTCTGGTTCCTTAATGTCCTGTTGTTGTATCGTAAATTCTGTTGTAATACTCCCTGAAGCCATATTTTTGTTTAATGTAATTGTCGCATTCGTTTTGTTCTTAATTTCAATTTTAATTTTGTTATCATTTATGTGATGTATCCCATAGTTCATTTCAATGTATGACTTTTCTTTTTGTTCGAACAAAACCTCTGTTCCCTCTTCCAAATTTTGCTCTCTAAATACTAAAATATTTTCCCTTGAATTAGGTTTAATTTGTACCTTTCTTATAACTTTAACTTGGTTCGGTTTTTCATCTACTACGCTGTTTACCTGTTCGTATATCTGTCTGTCCGAATTCAAAACTATTTCCATCTCTCCTATCTTAAGAGTGTTTTTCTGTGTATCTAAAACTGCTTGGTTCTTCTGTAAGAAATCAAAACCCAAGATCCCATCATATATTTTAGTAAATGTTGCTGTCTTGACGAAAAAATGTGTCTGAACTGTTTTCCCTGTATTTTAAAAGGAATTTCCACCGTTTTTATATAATCAATATTAGGTCCCGTTAATGTCGAAATTGTCACACTCCTTGACACATATTTAATTTTTACATTACCTTTAATTTTGTTGAATAATTCTAAAGGTATCACACTAATACTCGCCCCAGAGTCTATAATAAATTCACATTGAACCGCTCTAAACTGAGCTATTATCGTCGGCAATTCTGTCTTTTCATTTTGCTCTCCTACAGATGCAATTATTTCCTCCTGCTTTTCGGTAATTATTTCGATCTGTCTTTCCAATTTCATACTTTTTTTCTCTACAGGATTTTTATTTTTTGGTTTTTCTAAGACCCCACAATTAGTTTAAATGCTCTCTTCTACTAGGGAAGTTTCCATATCTAAATGTTGTATTCCTTTCTCTCCCGTAATTCCTTTAAGAACCCAATTCCCGGTTTCTGTCTTGGATTGAATCTATTATGGCGTTCCCTTGAAAATCTATTTTGTGTTTCTGTCTTCATGAAAATCTCTAGGAGGGGCGTGATTTCGCCTGTAATCATATGTGTCCGGGTAGGGAGGGTAAGTTTGTTGTCCTGCATACGAATAGGTCTGTAATGATTGGGGAGGAGTCTGTATCTGGTTATTCCAATGTGCTCTAAAGTTGTTTATGTTTCGATTAAATTTATCCGTTGCATAAATTCTACACTCTCTCATGAAATGTCCTTGTTTGTTACAATAGTGATATGTTAAATTTTTCTTTAATTGTGTCGTGGGAATATGTCCATTCTCTTTCATTTTTAATGCGTTAATTTTTTTTGTTATTGAATTTAATATCTGTGTGTAGAATTCTTGTTGCTCTTTGCGGAGTGTCTCGATTTCGTCCCTATATGTGATACTATTTATATTTGCAGTTATCGCTGCCAAATTTGCCTGCTCTAAGTTTGTAGCAATTTTTACCGCTTCCTCAAAATTTTGTGCGTTCGCCTTAATAATCTCTTTTTGGAATTCAGTTGTCACGGCCTCTAAAAATTTGCTCAAAAGTAATTTATCTATTATCTGTTGTGTTGATTCATTATGTTCAGTGTTACCAATGTAATTTAAAGTGAGTGTTGTGATCCTGTGCTCAAGCTGTTTAATCGTCTCCCCCTTGATTTTGTTTCGCTGTTGTGAAAAGGATTTGGTTAGCTGTTATATTAGGTTTTTCTGCAAAAAAAAAACTCTAGGAATCTGTATTTAAATTTTTCAAATGATGTCTCTCTTCTTAGCTCCTGTGACCCAATATGAAATTTTCTTGCATTCCCTCTTAGCCGAGATTTCACAATTGCTAGCTTCCCCTCCTCTGACCAATTCCCTAAGCTACTGAGGGCATTGAAATGATAAAAAAAATCTCGACGTCATTTTCCGTGCTATTGCATTCTCCTAATAAATATGTTATTCCGGGTATCCTACTCATCGTTGCTGGAGGCTTCTCTCCGCCTTCTGCCATTTTAAATTAAACTTTCTCGAAATATTCTATACCCGCAATTACTTCCTGCTCCTATTCTTCTAAATTTTCCCCCAAAATATTTAAATACAACATCACATTTAATATTGAAAATACACAATTCTAATCCTCCCACTTTCTATGCATGCAAATACATTAATATCACAATCAACTCCTAAAATACTACTCATATATTTACACATTTCAAAAAATCTCTTACAAAAAAAATTTAGTTTCTTATTAATTATATTTTCGAACACAATATGGCATGCCTCATTAAGAACACACTATGATTTATTTCTTTGATTGATTCTCATTTTGTAAAATACATTTTCTTAATTTTATTCATATTTTAATTTTAAAATTCTTTCTTTAATTTAATCCTTATTTTACACAAAAAAATTTTTATTCTATATTTTTATTTTTATTAATTTCAAATTATGTTTATTCTCTTCATTAAAATTTTACCTCCGGCACGTAACTGGTCTTAAGGCACCAAAATGCTACGTGGTAAACCACACGTTCGGACGCGAAGAAGGCCGTTTTCGTATAAGGAAGTAAATCAAGATGCATTATGTAAGTAATTAAAATGAAGAGACTTAAGTTAAACAATAACAAACAAACATTTATTCTATAAACAACATTACTGATACTATAAAAACAACATTATTAATAACCTCTTAACATTCCCGCTCTAACACAACAAAATATATCTCACAGTGTTTTCATTAATGTATTTAATTACCGAACCTTATGTATTCTAATTAGGGTGAGAGAGAGCTAGAGTGCCAAACAGACCATCGTGTAAAATATGTGCAAGATCGCCTACCTTCATCATCGAAGATCACGAGCTCCTCCGATTGCGGTCCCAGAACAGCTTCCACGGTCCGCTGTTGACTCCGTCGCGCTTGCGACCTTTCAATACCACAGCACTCGAGCAAGTCCACGATTTTCCAATTTTCAAACTTCAAAATTGCTCTATCTCTCTCTCCACCCCCCCCCCTACAATGTACCCCAGTCTATTATTGGTCAAGTCAATTAAAAGATACGCCTTGCAGGTCTATTATTGGCCAAGGCCCCCCTTGAAATTTAAGAAATCAAATCTCATGTTTTTAGGCGTTGAAAGTTCTCACGAGAATTTTCCCATGAACCATGTGATAAATATTGACCTCTCAGGTCAGCAGTGTCAACCCCTTCCGTTCATCACAGGCACCTGATGCTCACTTGAAATTGAGAAGCCCTCTTTTCTCTTTCCGAACCATGTCCGGTACAGCTGCGTTTGAGGGAACGTTATAATTATTACCTCGCTGGATGAGGGAACGTCTTCTCAGGTCTACTTTCTCTTTTAAAACTGTAATGTTACATTGTGATGACAAATTTCAATGTAACATGCCGGGCTGCGCGCGCTACGCTTGCGTAAGCGAGGTGATTGATCAATAGCAGAGCAAAAGCAACTTTCTCAAGTGATGATGCGTCTGTTGCGATTGTGTGACGCACCGATCACAGGAAGATATTTGCATATGCATACATTTCTAAGATGTTTTAATGTTCATTTCGATTGTGCCATTTCCAAGTTTCATTCTGTAATTAATCATGTAATGTTTGAAGGTATATTGAAGCATATGTTTGAAGGTATAAGAAAGCATATTTTTGAAAAATTGTAAATAAATCTAAAGAAAAGAGGCAGATATTATTTGCCTATGTTGCATTTCTGCGTTGTGCCACTTGCACTCTTGCTGTAAACATTTACATTTTAATTTGTGATTAATTCCTCATCAACTTTGTTTAAACATATCTCTGGGACTTTTTATTATAAAATACTGAAATTTTGTACATCACCTTATTAGTGTATGGGGC